>OAMR01000623.1:161842-185981 GCA_900205405.1 Echinochloa crus-galli
AAAAAGAAAGCGTGGAATAATAAAAGCAGATAGAGAACAGAACCAAAATAAAATATAAAGCAGTGGGAAAGAAGAGGAGAAAAAGAACTAAAATAAGGTAAAGGAGAAGAATCCCCGCATCGCAGAGGAGAGAGAGAGAGAGCTGCGGCGGCGGCACAGCAGGGGAAGCATCAGACGCCGCAGTAGAAGAGGAGGGCGAGCCCAGGCCACCTATGTCTATCTCTTTCTATTTCAAATATTTCTTCTGCCTATTTTTCTTTATGCTTTGTTTGTTGCTTTATGACATCCAGGAAGGAAAGGTTCCCTAATACTGACAAGATGGTTCTTAAGTTAATTCATTTTATCAAATCGTTGCAATGTGTGTTGCTCTGCTTTGTTAATTCACCTCTTCATTTAGTGGCAGAACAGAAACTAGGGGATTAGGAAGCGGATTGTTAATAGATCGAGGACTTGAGGCCATAATTTAGCCAACGGTTTATTTTGGTTAGTACCAATTCATAAGATTTGGTGTGCTTGATTCGTGGATTGGTGTAGAGTAATGACTTGACGTTACTTGGCTAGCCGGGTTGGGGTAGGGTGACGTTGTTTTGGCTGGCATGGATAGGTGTAGGTACGGTTTGAATTTTCAACTAAATTCAACCTTCGAGTATATATTTTTAATATGTTTTGTTCATCGTGTTTCGTATATTATGTACATATCAACCTATGGACATTTACCTATAATTTTTATATTTTTATTTATTTTATATATATACAACAACAACATAGCTTTTTTTGTCCTAAAAAGAACGCAGAAGGGAACCGTGTCCACCCTCCCTTTCGTCTACCCATCATTCCCCTCTGCCTCCACCGTTTATGACGCCTGCGATCCAGCCCACAAAGCTCGGATCGCCATGCCCCGCAAGCCTCCGAACGGCGCATCCCACCTGCGATTGCCCTACTCCAGCTTCCCGCATCCATTGTTTCCTCATCCACAGACTTTGATGCGATCCTATAACCGTTAAAATTAAATTTTTCGTGTGATCTATTTATTTTGTTCTATAGATATCATACCCGTAGCAACGCACGGGCACTTACCTAGTACAGTTTCAAAGATAGTTGGCCCGGATAGTACACAACCATTAATTAATACAAAGGCCACAACAACACTAGTACGTATTTCTTAGCAACGAACTAGTATAATAGTATGGTTATAAGATTGTGATATTGAAAATACACTATATTAATATTTTTTTATTCACATGTGGTAAATATAATAAATTTCAGCAATATGTGACATGAAAAGGAGTGATATATGACAACGTACTTTCATATCTATACCTTTTATCTCCAAAGACGCTAAAATAGATCCAGAAAGTTAAAGAGCAATATTATTTATAAATTAAAATAAGTACGTTGAATAAAACATTTTATGTTATACTGTGAGACAAATGCTTTAGGATTTTATAAGAACACACCATAGTTTGGAACTGCAAAAAGTCGTACATTGTCAATTTCTAAGACCGTCAAATTTTATATTTATGGCCGGCAATGTGTAGTTGATATTTGTGGCCCAGCATCATATTTTGTATGGCTATATTATTGTAATGTACTAAAGGGAGATATATTGATGACCTATTTCATCCACTTACCCAAAAAGATAAAAGTACAACCAATGAACGCCATGGAATAGAGTATACTAGACAACTAGTGCATATGCTAACTACTTTTCTTACTTTTAGGCCTTATTAATATGCTAAAATATGATCTGCAAGCAAAATGAGCAAACATATTTCATAGAATCATTTTAAGAAAAGGTTTTTGCACCAGTCAATAGTTGATTTATAGAACTATCAGTTCTGATATTTTAAAGCAGGTAATTGATAGTAGCTAGCAATTAGTTGATTTATGGCGCTAAAAACATTAGAAATACATTCCATATATAGGAATACACTTATTATAGTATCTTCAAGAGACAAGCCAAATTATTTTCTAAAGTTAAATTTAGCTATTCTTAGAGAAAAAAATGTTTGATAAATGACCCTCTAAATTTAGTGGCTCTCCGTCCCACCTCATTCAGTAGCTATTTTTAACTAGCCGACCTCATTAGCCATAATCTGTTGGATTAGTCTGTTGTTATTTATTAGTCAAATCTATTTTTGAGAGTAGCTAAATCAGTAAGTTTGACTAGTTTTTTAATCTCTTGGAGATGCTCTTAGTACGGCTATAAAATTGTACATAATATAGCCAGCACACGAAGATACAGATAATACAAGACATGCGTCCTGTACTATAAAGAAAAATGCATTGCGGAATATGAACACTCCCTCCATTTTTAAATATATGATGTTATTTTTTAACTAAATAGCTTATTCTAATCGACATATATTGAACGGAGTACACAAGATATCACATTAGAATCACCATTTTGGACCAATCAGCTATGGAATCAAGGAAGAAAATCATAAACGAATATCACCTGGAAAAGAATATAAGAAAGCCAAAATGGAACAAATTAAAAAAAGGTGAATTTATTTGAAGGACCAGAGAGCGAAATGCACACCAAGGCCTCAAAAAGAAAGCGTGGAATAATAAAAGCAGATAGAGAACAGAACCAAAATAAAATATAAAGCAGTGGGAAAGAAGAGGAGAAAAAGAACTAAAATAAGGTAAAGGAGAAGAATCCCCGCATCGCAGAGGAGAGAGAGAGAGAGCTGCGGCGGCGGCACAGCAGGGGAAGCATCAGACGCCGCAGTAGAAGAGGAGGGCGAGCCCAGGCCACCTATGTCTATCTCTTTCTATCCTTCTTATATATAGCAGGTATAATTATATGGCCAATTAGACAGAGATTAGAGAGAGAGAGAGAGGGAGCGGGGAAGGAAATTTTGTAGAGAGAGAAAGAGAGAGGGCAGTTGATGGGAAGGGTTTGATGTGATTGCGCTTTCTTTTCTCTCTGCTTCCTGGATCCAACCGCCGCCGCTGCCGCCGCCGCATACTCTCGTCGGCGATTCTGAGTTTCATGCCTTCTTCTGCCAAGGTGCGTGCGCCGTTTCTTGCATTCGGGAATTCGTCGGTGTCCTCTTGGATCAGTTCGGCGTTGGGATTATTGGATTGGCTTGGGGAAAGGGGATTCGGGTTAGGACTGGG
The DNA here is from genome assembly GCA_900205405.1 of Echinochloa crus-galli. Taxonomy (NCBI): domain Eukaryota; kingdom Viridiplantae; phylum Streptophyta; class Magnoliopsida; order Poales; family Poaceae; genus Echinochloa; species Echinochloa crus-galli. The sequence goes on from OAMR01000623.1 coordinate 164,969, forward strand.
GGATGGCTTAGTGGGCGGATGGTCAGATTTCCGCTTTCTGATCCGTCGTTCTTCGCTATTTCTTGCCCAATTTGTTTAACCCCACTTGGATTTTTCTGCCCTGCCCGCAGATTGGAGCTAGGCGCGCGGTGTAAATCTCGAGAGGAGGAAGAGGGATTGAGGCGGCTCGGTTCCTGTTCTTGCCGTGTCCGGTTCTCCCAAGAACCAGCGGCGAGGATGGATCTCGGCGATAAGAGGAAGAGTCCGAGGACGAGGTCCACGAAATGGATGAGGTGGATTGCGGCGGCAAGCGGAGCAAGCCGCCGTCGCCGTCGCCGCACACGCCGGACATCCGTGAGGCTCATGCCCCTGGCCGCCGTCGCGCCGCGGCGGCCAGTAGCGGGGAGCACAGCGGCGGTGGGGGTGAACTCATAGGAGAAATCGGCCGGGACCTGTCCATCAACTGCCTCCTCCGGCTGTCCCGGTCGGAATATGGTTCGGTGGCGTCACTGAACCGGAATTTCCGGTCTCTGGTGACTAGAGGGGAGATCTATAGGTTGCGGCGGCAGAATAACATCTCGGAGCATTGGGTGTACTTCTCCTGCAATGTTCTGGAGTGGGATGCATATGACCCCTACCGTGAGCGCTGGATCTCGGTGCCCAAGATGCCGCCTGACGAGTGCTTCATGTGCTCGGACAAGGAGTCTTTGGCTGTAGGCACCGAGCTCCTTGTGTTTGGGATGGCTCACATTGTCTTCAGATACAGCATACTGACAAACTCTTGGACACGAGGCGAGGTGATGAATTCGCCGCGGTGTTTGTTTGGGTCAGCAAGCGTTGGAGAGAAGGCATATGTTGCTGGTGGAACTGATTCTCTTGGCAGGATCCTTAGCTCAGCAGAGTTGTACAACTCTGAAACACATACTTGGACACCCCTTCCTAGCATGAACAGGGCACGGAAAAATTGCTCTGGGATGTTCATGGATGGCAAGTTTTATGTAATTGGCGGTGTGACCAACAACAATGTGATCTTGACCTGTGGTGAAGAGTATAATGTGCAGAGCAGGTCTTGGAGGGTGATTGAGAACATGTCTGGGGGTCTAAATGGAGTGAGCAGTGCACCCCCACTTATTTCGGTGGTTAAGAATGAGCTGTATGCTGCTGATTATAGTCAGAAGGATCTGAAGAAGTACGACAAGCAGAATAATAAGTGGATTACTCTTGGCAAATTGCCTGAGCGATCTGTCTCCATGAATGGCTGGGGCCTTGCGTTCAGGGCATGTGGTGAGAGGCTGATCGTCATTGGTGGACCAAGAACTCCTGTTGGGGGCTTGATTGAGCTCAACTCGTGGATTCCCGATGATAAGCCACCTGTGTGGAATTTGATTGCCAGACGGCCATCTGGGAATTTTGTGTATAATTGTGCTGTGATGGGCTGCTGAGTCACCGGATCAAGTGTCCGCACAGTGCTATTTACAAAGAGGTATGCACAAAGGCAGGCCTGTTCAGCTTCAGCACTCATTCTTCATCATGAGTTTCTGCCTTCATCCTGGTAGCTGATTTAGTTGGCATCAGCAGAGCAGCAGCAGGATCTTGTAACCCTTGAGTTCATACATCAGTTTCCGCCCCAGCTAATCCATTTCTTTCATTTACATTCTGATCAGTCTTATGATCTAGAAGGTGATACCATGCAAAAATGTCATACAAATAATCTAGAAACATTAAATTTCAGAGGCTTTCCATCATTGATGATGATAGAGCAAATTATTTTGATCGTATTCCATTGTCTATGTCTTCAGCAAAGTGGCCATCATGTTATTCACGCATGCCTAATTTTTGAGTAATCATATATGTTAAACTTTTATTTCTTCCTTTATGGGTTTATTTGGCTGAATGATCTTTGGAAATATTGAGTAGCATGGGTTCAAGGTAAACTATTGAGCAGACACCTCTATTTGGCAAAATACCAATGGGTTACAAATTGGATACCTCTGTTTGGCCTGTATATCTGCTTCCCTTAAAAAATCAGATAAATCTCTGCAAAGTTACAGGTATTGAGTGCATTTTGTTTGATTCATTCACTGCTTGTGGAATATATTTCCTTTTATCTTATCTGCTCTGAGATGCTTGTGCTTATCATGTATTGGAGTGCTTCATTTGAACTTTCTGTGATTGATCGTTATTTTTGGTGAAAACAATTAAAAAAATATGTGAATCTGTCGACGTTGCTTATGGATTGATTTGGTTGTTGTTTATCTTGGTCCAGTATTACTGTTATCGCAGATATGGTGAAAGTTTAGTAGTATACGTTGGTGTCAAGGTCTTAAGTAAGAATGATACAAAACAAAACTGAGATATAGGCTCCTTTCTATACACTGAAATATGTCCCTGTAATCGTAACTCTAAATGCCTAAGTTTGCACTTTAATCTAGTTGCTTGATTGGGCAAACCCTTGACATAATTATTACTCTCTTTCCTTTTCAGTAGCTATATGAATCACATGCTCTTCTCTGTTGCATTATTATGTCTTTGTGCCCTCTGTTAGGAAGTCATTCAAGGTGAATCATAATAGTATTATAGTAATTTGATAAATGTTCTTTTATACCTTTCAGAAGCTGAAGTTCATGTCCTGAATACAAGCAAACATGTTTCATGACTCTTAAACTTGTCATTCTTGTTAGCGTCAGGTTCTTTTTGGACAAGTACCTCTTCGAATTGTTCATTGCAAAACACCTGGAATTGTTCCAAATGACCCATGGATTACTTGTGACTGTCAATTTCACTGAAATTTTATTTGGCGCATATGATGCATTTTCCCTTGCAAATGCGACATGAAGTTTGGAGGGCGAACTAGGGAGATAGAAGTATTAAATTGTTAACCACTTGGTAATCCCTCATAATTTACCAATCATAATGGTTTGGTTGCTTTGCATTGCTAAAATGTTCAAACTTTTTAAACATTTGGTATTTCAAGTGCCACTGTAAAGCTTAGAAAGCTACATCAGTAGTATAACTATCAACGGACTCAACAGGAATTTATTTTGATCTTTTAACAACTGATAAATCTCTTATTTTACTTTTTACCTGTTATGGATAGCTGAGTTTATTCATGATCCACCATTACCCATGGGCAGTAAAATAACTACTACCTTGTACGTCGTGGCTTTTGCACTGTTTTTTTGTATTGTATCGTATAGGGTTATATTGATATATTCTTTTGGGTATCATATCGATGAGTAGTGAGGTTCATCCAGTATAAAATAGTTTAATCAATTTTAATCGGGCAAATAATTTGTTTAGTCGACAGTAAGCACAAGTATGAGATATAACATGTGTGGCAGCATTTGGATGTAGGGAAGTGATCTGTAGTTTTTCCTAAAAGCTAAAGAGCATTAGACTTCACATGCCATTACTAGATTTTAAAAGTATTTTGAATCCTTGTTCTTGATGGAAATCTGACTGGTTTGAGATGCCCGGGTGTTGGTTTGACGAAACAAGCTTGTTTACTTGACCCTTCTGTCAGATTCCGACTCGAGTATTGCAATTATGTTTCCATGGGTTCCTAGGCACCACATGGTTGTTCAACTTGGTAGAATCAGGTCTTCATTCCATTTCTAGTCATTCAACTTGAGAACTCCTCTTATTACACAACTCTAGGCTTTTGCCAGTTTATCCTGTGGAATGGAATCACTTTATGATGGAGTATGCAAGTTGCGCATCCATGCGTTGTTCTTGTGTGGCGTGAACTTTCCTCCTTTGACTCTGAAAACTGACGTTATCCATTCTCTTTTTCCATTTGATTTGGTCCCTGCTTGAGCTACTACTGTTGCTGATGTTTGCAACATTTGATGGAATGCATTGCATTTAGAACCGGACCCTGATAATTTGAATGTTATTCAGATCTGTGCTATTCTGATATGGTGCATGCTTGCTTGTTGAAATGCGAAAGGGCGAATTGTTTGGTAGACAATCTGTAACCTCCATCCTGTGTATATAAGATGGTTGTCTTTGTTTGGCTGTCAGGTTATGCACTTCCTGTTTCAAGTAATACCATCTATTGTCATTCAGAACAATAGATCTCTGCTGCTGAACCATTTTCAGAACTTTCGAGGTTATGCAGTTGCCTGAACTATTTTTCCCTGTTAGTTGAAGCACCGAATGTCGCATGTATACAGCTGTATATTTTGCTTTTGCAAGCACGAGAATATCTCAGTGGAGATATTAAAGCTAGTGAAAAAATGTGCTATTTATTGGAATATAAGGAATTTGTTTTTGATAATTTGGAATACAAGGATTGGCATGTGTGAAAGGCATAAACATTGGATGGTCTGGTCTGGTCTGGAAAAGTTGTTTTTGGCCTCCTGCAGGGGCGTGGATAAAAGACGGACCTAATCGTAATGGCTGCTGTTTCTGGCCGCAACTTGCAGCAAACAAACTTTATTTTTCCTTTCGATTTTAGGTTTCTCGCCATCATCATCATAGTCATCTTTTTTGCCTTTAAATTGTTCCAACTCAGCTTGTCTTTGAAATTTTCGCGCTCGTCGGCGCAGCCCCATGAGCAGCAGGGAAAAATAAATAAATAAATAAATAAATAAATAAAGGATGTCCATGGCCCTGCTTAGTTCCTGGTCAAATCAAACTTTCAAAAATTCTCTCTCCAAACTTCACTATTCACCTATCACATCAAATCTCTCTCATCATGCATGGAGTACTAAACAACTAGTTGCATGGTTTTGATGTACACGACGAGACGAATCTTTTGAGACTAGTTAGATCATGGTAGGATAATGTTTACCACAAACAAACAAAAAGTGCTACAGTGTCTAATGTGACTTTTCACTTCACTTTTTACCTTGTCTCAGGAAAACACCACCATGTCTCCATGGGGTGTGATTTCGTTTTCATGGATGGATTTTTTCTTAGTCAGCAATTGCGGTTCAGTTCAGCTGATGAGCTGAACGTGCCGCTCGTGCAATTTTTTCTTCTTCTTTCTACCTTTCCCATGCGTGCAGATGCAGATCATGCATGGTCCCGTAGAATTGCCAAATGGCTCTTTTCTGCCGTGTGTATTTCCATTAGCACCTCCGCCGCCTGACGATTCATGCTAAGGGAGGTCTATGGTACATGGAACAAGTAACCGGCTGGATGAATGGATTTTGTGCGAGCGAGAACAGAATAGCGTCGGATCTTCTTTCTGGCCATATATAACTTTCGTAACTTATTAAGAGTTGTAAATTTAGATCAATCTAGATCCATTTAGTTTAACTATTGCAGTCCATAAACCTTTTATCACGAATGTTTTTAAAACTTCTTTTTGGTACTTATTGAACAATCTAAGATCTCTGTTACTTTTTTGGGTTGGCTAATTTAATATTTACTCCCTCCATCCCAAAAAAGAACACAATCTAGGATTCAAAATTTATCCAAAAAATAAGTCATGCTATTATATTTATTAGGAATATGTGCATGCAACAACTAATTAGTGTCAAACATGGCTACTAATTAGGGACAATCAAGGTCATTTTACTTTCTTGTCCTAGAAATTTCAAGAGTGAGAATGTAAAGAAAGCGCAAGAGAACATTTTATTATGAATACGGTAGTGGTCTAAGAAAAACAAAACAATACTAGAATAATTAGCCATAAGTTAATCATCATAATATGCCATCCATATATTATATTAGATATACTACAAGTACAACAAGAAAATATTTTTTTGAAGATTATATAAGTTTTTCCGGCACGTTGTAGTTGATCGGGCCGGCTGTGCATACTGCTTTAGGAAAACAGCCCAAGCAGATAAGTAGCCCATTTCCTATCACACACGACCCAAATTACCTCATCAATTCCTTCGGGACCGACAGCACTTCAGAAAAAGGCCCAAAAATAAAAACGGAACGAAAAGATAACGACCCCTTTTAGCTGGGAGCACGAGAGAGAGACACTACTACAGAATTCGACATCACGAATGGTCTGTCACAAGATTATTGAAAACCGAAAACCGTTTATGATACTCTCATCACAAACTGTTCCGACGGCTATTGGACTGGTAGCCGTTGGAACCGTTTGTGATGAGGTCCAGGGCCAGAGCATCACAAACGGTTCGTGTTACAAACCGTTTGTGATGGCTCGTACAGTACAAAACCCCATTTCCCCCTCCCACTCTTCTTCTCCAACCCGACACCCACCATTTCTTTCACCATTGTTGCGGCCATTTCTCACCAAAATGCTCAAGAAAGGTCACGTTTTTTGAAGAAAGCTCTCCATCAACTTTTTTTGAGGTTGGTAACACTCAACTCTTCCAATTTGTAGCTTGTTTCAACCACTAAATTTGAAATTTGACATGAATTTGATGGAGGGGCTCTTTCATCCTCTCTAGAGCTCATTTCTCATGAAATTCAATGGAGCAACTCGATTTTAGTAGGTAGATCATCATAACTTGCTTGAAAACACATTATAGGTATTCTTTCATGATTCTTTAGCTTGAATGGTTGCAAAATCGAGACAAATGTGATGAAAGGTCTCTTTTTTCCTCTAGGCCATTTTTCATCAATTTATTCATGGATTTATTTTTCCTCTAGGCCAATCTTGAATGGTTGCAAAATTTAGAAGAATGCGATGAAAACTCTATTTTTTTTTGCCTCTAGGACGTTGTTCATCAATTTCTTCATCAATTTTGTCCTCGGCTCCACTTGGTCCAATTAAATTTGTCGGCTCAATTTGATCCATTCACTTAACTCAAGGTTTGTATCTAGCGGTGCGATTGATTTGCAAATAATTTGGCATTAATATTTTTATTGGAATATTGGTTGAAGGACAAACCCATTTTCAGATGGATGAACGAGGTTGGATGTACGTTGCCAGTTCAGATGACTCATTTGTCAACGGGGTTGACTCTTTTGTGAATGTTGTGGGGTCGTACCAAACAAGCGATGGATATCAATATTGTCCGTGCATTGATTGCAAAATCAGAAGCAGTTTTGAAACGTCGAGCAGATCCGATGCCACTTGCTATGTAGGGGTTTCATGACAAACTACAAGGTTTGAAACAAGCATGGGGAGGAAGGTGAGAATGAAGCCACACAACCAAATGTGGTTGAGAAATTGCGGAAAACGTTCCAAGAGGTCACACGTGGTGAGAATGAAGCCACACAACCAAATGATATAGGAAATGTCGACCATGGATTATTCATGGATAACTTTGCAGACATTAGTAGATGATGTGATGGATGGCATTGACCAGATGATACGTGATGGTGAGCCAGAATACCTTGATGCGAAGAATTTGAAGAAGCTAGAGCAGATGAGGAAGGATGCCAAAACTCCTTTGTACCATGGCTGCAGCATGTCCAAGCTTGAAGTTGACCTCTTGCTACTGGAGTTGAAGTCATCTAATGGGCTATCGGACACAGGCTTTGACAGTTTGTTGGATCTTATGGGGAAGATGCTTCCAAGCCCGAATGGGTTGGCTAAGAACTTGTACGAGGCGAAGCAAATGGTATGTCCAATGGGGCTCGAGGTACAGAAAATCCATGCATGTCCAAAAGATTGCATCCTGTATCGTGGTGACTATAAGGATTTGGATTCATATCCAGTATGCGAAAGTTTGAGGTACAAGTCTGAGTCAGCTATACATATGACATGTGACAGGAATAAAAGGGTACCCGCCAAGGTCGTCTGGTATTTCCCCGTAATTCCTCGGTTGAAGCGTTCGCATGCAGAAGAGCGTCTGAAAGATGAAAAGCTTAGGCATCTGGCAGATGGTTCACAGTGAAGGGCTATTGGTTATCATTTAAAGAAAACATTCACAAAGGAGATCAAGAACATAAGGTTCGGATTGAGTACGGATGGGATGAATCCTTTTAACATGGTTAGCAGCAAATACAACACATGGCATGTCTCTCTTTGCATATACAACCTCCCCCCTTGGTTGTGTATGAAGCGGACCTATATTATGATGTCTTTGCTGATCCAAGGGCCAAAGCAGCCTGAAAATGATATTGATGTGTATCTGGAGCCATTGGTGGATGGCCTGCTTTTGTTGTGGAATGAAGGTGTGAAGGTTTGGGATGAATACAAGCGAGAACACTTCAAATTAAAAGGAATGTTGACAATAACTGACCTACCCGGCCTTGGTTGCTTATCAGGCCAGGTTACAATGGGCTATAATGGTTGTGTGGTTTGTATCGATGACACTAACGCTAGATGGTTGGACAAAAGCAAGAAGATGGTCTACATGGGGCATTGTAGGTTCCTTCGCCGAGACCACCCATGTCGTCGGAACAAGAAATCCTTTAACGGTACAATTGATAACCGCTTGCCTCTGAAGTACCGTAATGGGAGTGAAATATATAAAATAGTAAGCAAAGTTGAAGTGGTTTTTGGAAAGGGAAAAGGAAGTGTACACGCACCAACCGGTTCCATATGGATAAAGAACTCTTTGTTGTGGAGACTTCCTTATTGGAAAATCTTGCATGTCCGCCACGCATTGGATGGTATGCACCTAAATAAAAATGTGGCTGAGAGCACACTCGGCACGTTAATGGAGGCCAAGTGGAAAGGAAAAGACTCGATGTGCTTGACAAGTAAGTATTTAATATTGTGTTGGTTCGTTCCATCGAGTCGTATTATGTTTTATTTCATCAACCCAATCTCAATTACTATTTAATGTTGTTTAGCATATTCGGAATGTACTGTAAAAATACCCGGGGCAGCATAGACCTTTTTGGAAAACATTCACCGTAGATGATGCCAAGTGGATTAAAAGACAGCCGCCGGGTACCAGCCTTTGCGGGTTTTATGCAATACACTACATCCACCTCTACAGTGGAGATGACTTTTCCGGGTTAGAGGATATGGTTTGTACTAAATCTAATCATGACTTTTGCTTTTTGAACTCATTCAAATTTTTACCACAGCCTTCACACATAATATCACGAGATATTAACAAATCTCATAATTTGTAAAGTTCATTTGTATTTTTTTAGAATTTTTAAATCATTTGGACACACGATCATGGCCGTGTTTTCAAGCCAAGATGTTCAAAAAAATTTTTCATTTCAGGGGTAAGAACTCAAATTGGGTTAAATAACATGAATACCATTTTTCCACTTTTATTCTATTATTTGAATCACTTGTAGTTCAAATTTGACTTATTTTAAAAAATTGCGTGAAATGCAATTAGTTAATTAAATATGGAAAATGAAACAAAAAAATCTACCAAATTTTACCATCAAGTATCACATATTGTATGTATAGAGTACAAAAATTTTTAAGATGAGAAGAATTTGTTTTGAGAGGTAATTGGATTTGGGACTTAGGAGGAAATAAATGGAAAAAATAACTTTGCCGTGCGCCAGAGATCCTCGGCGCACGGCAAACACATAGTTTGCCGTGCGCGAAAAAATGCGTGTTTGCCGTGCGTTAAAAAAATGCACGGCAAACAATAAGTTTACTGTGTGTTTTTTCTTTACCGTGGTCTCTGTAAAAAAACGTACGGCAAGTGCGCTTGAAATAAAGCGCACGGCAAATCAGGAGACGCACGGCAACTTACATCTTTTCGGTAGTGACGTGTGCCAAGAGGTCGACCGTATAACCTTAGCTACGTTTCAAAATCATTGCCATGTGACCCCGGCCCCATGTAAGTATGTGTCGACGATTGTGACATATCATCTTGCTACGTACTCTCTCCTCATATCAGTACTCTTAATGGCATGCCGCATGCTTTTCTTTCTCAGCACTGTATCCATGTGAAGTATATCTAATAATTCAAGCTTGCAAGCAAATGCATTTTAAGCTGCCCATTTGTGTAGCGGACTATGTTCATCTACAATTTTGGTAGCGGGCGGCTATGCCGGCATCAAATCCCCGTGATATGTGTCTGCGTCTTGAGACTTGAGGCATGTTCGATCAACGTAGGTAATTGTTATGGAAAAAGTACATCACCCCCAACCTATGAAGGATGTAACATATCACCCCACAACTTGTGAAACTGAATTTTTTTTACCCCTTATACCTTCTAAAACCGAACAAATCACCCCTGAAGCAATTTTGAAAAATCATAATAAATCACAGAGAAATCATAAAATAGAAAATAAAGTTGCGTTGGACTCCAAATAAATAGTTCTATGCAGTGCACATATAATATGGAATGCTTTAGTACATTTCTTATGTTGTAGTTTTAGATCCATGTTTTTCTTCATAGTCGTAAAAAATGTACTAAATCATACCATATTATATATTCACTGTGTAGATTTACTCATTTGGAGTCCAACGCAAATTGATTTTCTATTTTATGATTTTTTTGTGATTTACTATGATTTTTCAAAATTACTTCAGAGTGATTTGTTCGGTTTTATAAAGTTCAGGGGTAAAAGAAAATCTAATTTCATAGGTTGGGGGATGATGTGTTCCATCCCCACAGGTTGGGGGGTGATGTAGACTTTTTCTAATTGTTATTGTCATCTAGTATAAATTTTTTACCCTCTCAGCCGTGAGCAGCGGTGGAGCTAATGAAGAAAAATAGGAGGGAGAATGGAAGAGAAATGAGAGGAAGAGGAGGAAGTATGAGAGGATCAAAGCCCCTTAGGAGAGGATGCCGCCTCCGCCACTTGCCGTGAGAGTAATTTAATATGTTATATATGTGGAAGCCCGGTTACTTTTTTTTCGAGGAATTTTATTTATCGTCCAGTATACCTAGATGTAAATTTTGTTTACAGAAAAATCCAGTTATACGTTATGATGAGACAGCAATTTTATTTCTTTTATTACAAACAAAAGGCACATGCACGCACGTGAATGCACTGACGCCACAAAAAAGAATGCGACATTTTTTTTTTTGAGATTAACAAGAATGCGACATATGGAGCCGATTGTGAAGGCGATGGGCCATGCGTGCCTTGGGCCTTAGGTACACAGCTATTAAACCAACACCTAAATTAGATTCTTGCCTTTGGGCCACCTGTAGTGTGGTAGTGTAGTAGGTGCGTGGCTCCAATTACCATGGTTTAAATTCTACTGCATATACATTTTAAAAGATAAAATTGTTTTGTGCATATTAGTGGATATAGAAGTCGAAAATTTACCTCTTTTACCTCCAAGTTACAACAGTTTTTTTTTCGAATTACATAGTACAAACACAAACGATCATATATATACACATGCACACTCACCACTATGAGCAACTCCTAGATACTGAGACGTTTTTTTTTATCAACAGTAGATACTGAGACGGGTTATCTCTAGATTGACGATCAAGTCACCGTAACAGTATCACTGTTCATAGGCCACGTTGCCTACTACTATAAAAAAATAATACCAATAAATCTTAGAATAAATAAAAAAGATACGAGTATTTATGTCGAGTCGAAGTTCGACTCGAATCCGAATAGACACATGTTTCACCATAGGTATTCTCTTCTCTATATCAAATTTTAGAAGCGTTCAGTTATTTTTCTTACAACATCTCAAAACCGTAGGTTCTAAACTTTCTTTCACCAAACCAAAATTACTGACCTATATAATACAACACCACAAATATGGCAACCACAAACCTCTCGCTATGGTCTCAGCTACCTTTTTTTTTCTTTTACTGTCTTCCGTATTTTGCAGTGCAATCTCAAATATCAAATATAATAAGTTTTTCTTATTATATGCATGAAATATCATAATATCGTGAAAGGTTTGTAGTCTATTGGTTAGAGCATCTAAGTAACACCAAATTTGACTTCTTGTGAGAGTGAATTAACTGGATTTAAAATAAAAAATATATAAAAATAGATAGGGGTTTCCTACTGACTTTGACTTTGGTCGAAATATCAGGCTACCAAATCTGTATTTTCCTTATTTACTGGATGAGTGGAGGGCCGATCGACTGGTCAGGTCGCGGTAATTTGGTCCCATCAGCAGGCATCAGCCCGAGCAGGGGGGACAGCGTAGGCCATCTCCACCTCATATTAATTGACATCCTACCCAGTTTCTCGTGCCTTGCCTACAAACACCTCTCTCTCTCTCTCTCTCTCTCATAATTCTCTCCTTTTTGGAGTCCCTTTCACCTTTACTTTAATCTCCGTCAATCAAATAAGAGAGCTAGTTCGCCAGCGCCGAAAATGTCGGGGCACCGAGCCGGCAGGATCACCGACGACGCGATCAACGAGCTCGTCTCCAAGCTCCAGTCCCTCCTTCCTGAGTCACCCCGCCGCGGAGCCGCCGGTCGGGTATGATGATATGTGTATTTAGATTTTCCTGCTGGTTGTGTTCACTCTATATATAATCAATGTAATGACAAGCTCTTCTGTCATCTACTGAATGCTATACAGTTTTCATTTGGTAAAACCGTCCATGCATGTAACGGCACTATGGAATTAAGAAGCTAGCTAGATTTTTTGGCTAGCTGCTACAGGCTTTTGCATGCTCATCAGCTCATGCATTCATCAAGTGTCGATTAATCGTCTCCGTGTAATGTTTTTGCTGCTCCCAGTCGTCGTCGTCGTCGTCGTCAAAGCTGCTGCAGGAGACGTGCCGGTACGTAAGGAGTCTGCACCGGGAGGCCGACGACCTCAGGAACCGGCTGTCGGAGCTCATGGCGACCATGGACGGCGACAGCCCCCAGGCCGACATCATCCGCAACCTCCTCCGCTCGCTCTAGCTAGAATAACGCAGGCATACTGGCAGGCACAAACGAGTACATCGATCAGTGTCTTCCAATCTTTGGCCCTTTTTTCCCAAATTTACACTTCCAAATATTCACTATGTAAAAAGAAGATTCTCATCACATCAAAATGTCATAGCATGTATGGAGTACTAAATGTAGATAAAATCAAAAACTAATTGCATAGTTTTGTTGTACTCTGCGAGACGAATATTTTGAGTCTAATTAATTAATTTTTGGACAATTTTTCGCACATACAAACGAAACGCTACAGTGGCCGGCCTGACGCGCGACAGGCCGGCCAGGCCCAAATCGGGCGTTCCCTTTCGGGAGCTAAACGCGGCCTTTGCTTTCGTTTGCATCGGCTCTGCTGAACATGAGTTAAATTAGTAGCTCCTGTTGGTTTCTGGTTGAGACACACACAAACAAGAACCTCGCTCTTAGAGTATATGTTTGTATATATGTGATGCAAATTAGGGTCATTTCTGTTGCTGCCGTGCTAATGTGGTTCTGTGGCTGTTTCCCTTTACAAGGTGACACCTTCATCTAGCAATTTCTGTGATAATTAAACTATAAAAGTACATTTCATGATGAATCGAGCAACATCTATTTCATATTTGTAGTTTTGTACACACAGCTCTAGACTGCCTTGTTTATGTTAAAAATGATTCCTTAAGTCTAGGCTCATTCAATATGTGCATTGTGCAAAGAGGCACTTAATTAAATAAAGTTCCAGGAAGATGGTTGGCTTGGCTAAATAAGGACCCCTGAAGAATAATTTTTCGATAAGAGAAATTTTATTAATCTTAGTCAATTACATCGAGAAGACACAACTACACTAAGATCATTCCAGGTCTCTGCATATCTAAGATGCACACGGGCTAAAAGAGAAAATAAAAGAGAAGACATAAATAATTATGCCAAAGCGGACTACCCATACCACCCCTGAAGAACAATGCTTTCTTCAATGCTTTATCCATTATAATATTGTTTGGAAAAGAAGGACAAAACTGTATAGTAGATATCCTTAGTTCCGTTACACTTAATGTCTCGTTCTATAGACTATATAGCCTGCTTGGTGAATAACAAACTAGATGCGTTTGGAAATATTTGGTTATGAGAGTAGCTAATAATGCATGTCCGCACAATGAGATAAATGATGTCTTTATATGGTATATTTACATAGGCATGGGAAGTTCAAATCCAATCTATGATAGAGAAATGACAAAGGATAGTGTATCATCCCATATAATCGCTACATTTGGAAATTAAACCTCCCAAAAAAATTAAAATCTTAATATGATATATTCACATATATAATAGTATAATCCTAACCATAGAGAATTTTACTAAGAGTCAATATGAAAAGTAGATTCAAATTAATGTTGCTTCCACAATCAAAATAAATGTATATAATAGAACAACTTTTGTATTGTAGTTTTGATACGTTTATATGGAAAGAATGGTTTAAGTTTCTTGTGTGGTCTCATGCCTCTAACAAGTGTCTGAACATGTTTGAGAATTGGCTAAAGGCAGGAGAAAACACTGAAATACAAAATCTTGATTGTGCCTCTTTGTTGATAATTTAACTAAGTTGTAATAATGCATGCAGTTTCAGATAAGGCATGAACATATTCTTCCATATATAATTTTCAGGGTTACGCACATTATACTCACTTTTGGTTATCACTACATGAAGAGGAGTAGGTCCACCACATCAAAATGACATACAATAGTTAGATACCATTAGTTCAGATAGAGTGCAGTAGAGTCTAGGTCAAATGAATTCAAGTGGGAGATGCAAATGTGAAAAATCAGATCTGACATATCTACTGCGAATAGAAGGTTTCAAGCAATTAAGGCTGAAGATGTTTTCGTAAATTAACTAATTTTCCTGTCACTATTGGGGGGAAATAGTTTTTCCCTAACAAGTTCTTAACAGAGACACGGTAACCTATACATGAACAATGCTATAACAGTGACTAGGAAATAGTGTTTTTGTCAGTTCTAAGTGTTGACAAGAAGCACGGACAAATCCTTTACTATATGGAGTGCATATCTGATCGAAATGAGGTAGCCAAGCAATAAAGAGTATATATTGTGGCAATCCACTGGATAGTTTTTATGGCATTTAATAATATAGTTTGCTATGTAAGCAGTTTGATGAGATGGCAGGAGAATTAATGATGTGAGTGAAGGAAATGATTTCTTATGCATAAACCATGTCTATGCAAGAGCTAAGGAAGAAAAAAATGGGATTGAGAGAGGAAAAGAGGGAAGAAAAGGGTTCCGTCGATAATTTTAAAGTAGTGTCTATATGACATGACAAATATACAAACTACTACAGTGTCCAAGTTGACATTGCCCTTGGGGTTGAGACTACCTAAGTTCCTTCAAAACTCAACATAACACGTGAAATTAACGAGGGGTAGCATGCTCACTTATTTCTAACCATGTGTAATTAGCTCGATGATCCGAACACCACATGAACTTTAGCTTTAGCTAGCTCAAATAATTATCTACTAGTCAGTTAGCTAAATTTTAGTTACGGTGGATCTACATAGGACTGTTGTGATACCAATATATAGTCATTGGCTACCCGCGACGGTTCAAAATCCCAGCATGGTAAAAAACATCATTGTTGGACAGTGCAACATTTGGTTCAAGCCATGAACTGACATCGATATTCCCATCTCTTTTACAAGGCGTATGTCGTACAATAAGACAAGACTTTAAAGTCCATTTTACCCCCCTAAATTGTCATGAATTCTGAAAAGTCCCCCTGAACTCAAAGACCGGACATTACACATCCTGAACTCTTCAAAACTAGACAAACTACCCCCAACAACAATTAGAAGTGGTGTTTGAGGGTGGTTTTGACTTTTTTTAGTTCAAAAACAAATCTAATAAACACTAGATAGGTTTTTAAAATTACAAAAAGAATTCTCTAGGCTAAAAATTTTCAAGAAAAATTATAGAGACATATTGGGACATGAGAAATCCAAATATAATATATAAAGCTTGTGAAAAATATATAGAGAGGATTTTAAAATTTTGGTTTATCCTAAGAAATCCCAAAATATTTTAAGGGGTGAATAAATGAATTTTGAGGACTTGTGTATACAATGATAAAAACACAAGAGAAAACCAGCGTGAATGTAACCAGTACCAATATGTGTTGCATTTATGCTAGTTTCATGTCATTTTTTGTTGTGCAAATATATGAAAATCCATTTCAATATTAATTAGAATGTCTTCGGAATTTTCTAGCTATTTTTCTAATTTTATCAGGGCTAAATTCAATTTTAGAAGATTTTTGAGATATTCTTATGTGCTCCAAATATTTTATTTAGATTTTTCGTGTCCGAATATATCACTAGGAAATTTTGTTTGAAAGATTGGAGGCTAAAAGTTATTTTTTGTGATTTAAAAACGTGTAATGTATTTATTTTTGAACTATTAAATGGTCAAAACCACTTTGACTAGGAGCAGAGGGTAGTTTGTCCTGTTTGAAGAGTTAGGGGTGTATAATATCTGATTTTTCGAGTTCAGGGTTTGTTTGTCCGGTTTGAAGAGTTAGGGGGTAAAATGGACTTTACTCTACTTTATAATATATAACTAGAATCATCGACAACTTTGTGTAAAAGAGTTGTGTTGTATTAATACAGTAACTATTAGTCCAAGTCTTATCATAATGAAACGAAATAATAACGATGCACATTCCCTTCGATATCACTCGATCAGGTACCAACTACCAAGTAATAACGATGGAAACGATGGAAACAGCTTTCTTTTTCCAAGGCAAGTATATCAATTAGAACAGCTTTTGCATGGCCACAATCACCGGGGTGATCTGATCGCTGTCGGATCTGGCTTCCTGGGCGGGATCACGCGTGGCTAGGGATGCAAGTATTTATATTTTTCGGTCATTGGGTCGACCCAAAACATAGAAAAATGAACTAGAATGGCATGCCATGTAAATAATTTAGAAGATGAAATGAACTAGAGTGGCTGACCAAAAAACCCATTGGGTACCCACTTGCATCCCTACGCGTGGCCCAGCGCCCATACCATACTGCCGGCGCGTGACACGGTACGCGGGCAATGCCGGCCGGAATCATTGCCGGCTGATAGCACAGGGACGGCGTGCCCACCTGTATTTTAGCGGCAGCTCCCCCACATATATTACTAGTGATTTGCGCGCGCCCCGGCGCGCAAAATTTGATATGCAGTACATACACATAGCATTGTTTTAAAGTAACTGAGTAACTGAATCCGAACAGTTAAATATAACTTACAGAAGCACTGGGTTCAATTTACAAAGCAGAAATAAACATGGGACTATTATCAAAAAAATCATTCATTGTACTGTCAAACTATTTAGGCACCAGAGAAACATAATCATTTTATTTAGAAACACAAAGTAAAATTTGCATAGCACATGCAAATGTACAGGTAGTCATTACCTAAATTTTACTTAATGACGTATGAGAAGTCTTCTTTTTTTATGTTGGAAATCTAAGGCTATTAATCATGGTTGTTGAAATGCATACAGGAAAAAGGAAGCAATTGGACCACATGAAGTGTGTTGTGTTTATATACCTTGCTTTGCTTGCATTACATCTTCTTTATCAGTATCAATTGGAACTCCTATAATCCTGTTGATTGATGCATGCTACTGGCCTCTGAGCCCCTAGCTATTGCCCAAGTGGTGCCCTCGCTGCAGGTCTCGTCTTGTCTCTTGTCTCTTGTAAGGAGAAGGATCCCCAATTTGAAACAAGAAGCATCACAAAGGGAATTTTGTTAATATTATGGGAGAAGCTGGAGCAAAGGGCTGGTGGGCCACGAGCGTAACAGTCAAAGTCATGCATGCGTGCAATTCCAGGATTGGAGTAAGGAAGTAGGTGGGATGAATTCAATCTTACTACTGCACCCATCATGAAAGGAAAGATGAAAGCATAGATTGGGAAAAAAAAAAAAGAGAGCAGATCGGCCATCTGCGTCTTCCTACTTTGTAGCAGTCAGCCCCTCCTCCCCAGACTATTAAACCAGGGTATATTCAGATTTCTAGGCATTGTTATACAGTGTTCAATCAAATTTTACAGCACCTTTAAGTATGTAGTATAAAAATACAGTAGGGTTTAGCATTTGAACTGTGACATGAAAATGACATGGTATGATTTCTGCAAAATCACCAGCTTAAAGAAATTTGCGCCCAGGGCTGTTTATGGAGAAAATTTAGGCTATAGCAAGATTTATTTACTGCAACAACAACAACAACATAGCCTTTTGTCCCAAGCTAGTTGGGGTAGGCTAAGATTTATTTACTGCAACATATTAAATATCTTAGGGAAATACTACAATATAACTTTGTAGTAAAATCATATAGAAAATAAGAAATCAGATTTGCCACAGCCACCTAATAGGAGGGTAGTGCTTTTATAAGAGGCTGTTATGTTATTAATGATGTCACTGGAGCTTCTCTATGATTCAATTGTAATCAGACATATGAATGACATCTTAAAGATTCAACTAAATATGTTGAGCAAAAGCCCAGCAAGCTAGGGATCTTTCGAAAGAAATGGTTCTTGATTTATGGCTTGCAAATAGAAATTGTGATGTAATTATCTTTGACATCTAACATTCTTTTTGCTGTTACTGGTGACTTTAGTCCATCTCCCTTATTGTGTGACAACTGACAAAATAGAATCCGTAACAAAATATAAGACGTGCAGGACATTGTAATCTTACCAAGATGTTGTATGAGCAGTTTGAAAGGTTGTTCCTTCCCTGGAAATTCTAATGTCAGCTTGAACTTAAATGACAAAGAGAAAGATTAACTGTGGCAGGATTAAGCAGATATAATACTGACCCTGGGTGAAACTGAGAGCATTGTAGTCCTTCTTCTCCAGCAGCATCTTGTGTGAGCACATAAGCGCAGGATACCAATAAGGTAAATACAAAAAACTCGTTAGAGCATACACCAAATAGCAGGGTTGAAAGAAAGAGAGAATCGAAGAAACAAACACAGGTGAAATAGGAGAGGGAAAATTGGGAGCATCAACTCCAATCCCTTCTGAGTTCTCAAAAACATTGGGCATTGAAAACCCAGATGGACAAGGGAGTACAAACCAGAAAATCTGACCCACATATAGGAAGGGGCTGACTTTATTACTAACTGCAAATTTATCAAGAAATTGTACTATTCCAAATTAGATAGTGTGATTAATTTGTGGAGAACAAAGGGCGACGATAAATTCTGAACTAAAATCTCAAATGTTCTATAATTATTATTTCAAATGATATGATACAATTCAGAAAATGACTGGTCTACAGAAGCACAAAGGAAAAATTAGGAGGCAAATACCAAAAATAGCATAGACTTTAAAAAAAAACCATGCTGTTGTAACTGCACTGTTTTGAAGGTTCAGTATGCTGCTATTAAAATCAAAATCAGCAGCTAAATCTGATTAACTCCTACGCTGATGATATAATACAAAAGAACAAGAATCAGTTTTTCTTACTGACCTAGAGCTTAAGTAACAGACTCAATAAGGACATATTACATATGAAATCAGCAGGTAGTTAAACAAACACTACGGAAGCATAACCAATTCTTATGACTAACAAATATGACAAAACTTTTTTTATGGATGTTGGTTAGAGATTGGAAAGGATCCTCATAGCAGCGAGCTTGTTAGGTAACAAATTGCCTTGCCAAACTACCTAGTGGCCTCCAGTTTCTCTTTAATTTGACAAAGATGATATTATTGAAATGAATGGAGGCACCACTTCTGGTTCTTGAAAATATTTATCTAATATCTGGCAAAGAAAATGTAACAAATGGAAAGGAAAAATGCTTCAGTGGAGGTCAAATATATACAAAGACTGAAAAGTTCTCTAATCTCTTCAAGTAAACATTTCACTGAACCCTAAAATAAGCATGTAAGACACAAGCTTTAACCTGCGTTGGTATTTAAATTCAGCTACAAACAAAACAGCAAGTGCTTATATCAAAACAAGAGATGCAAAGTAAGGTATTTTATCTAAAATTGACCTAGAATATGTACATTGTAGTCACTGTAAGTATATGTGCTTCCATGAGACCATGATAAATATCAGAAATGTGTGACATCAAAACAAGGCTTGTTCAAATTCATAGCTTCTTAAATGTTCTAGAATTTTCATTTGAAATGACATGGTATGATTTCTGCAAAATCACCAGCTTAAAGAAATTTGCGCCCAGGGCTGTTTATGGAGAAAATTTAGGCTATAGCAAGATTTATTTACTGCAACAACAACAACAACATAGCCTTTTGTCCCAAGCTAGTTGGGGTAGGCTAAGATTTATTTACTGCAACATATTAAATATCTTAGGGAAATACTACAATATAACTTTGTAGTAAAATCATATAGAAAATAAGAAATCAGATTTGCCACAGCCACCTAATAGGAGGGTAGTGCTTTTATAAGAGGCTGTTATGTTATTAATGATGTCACTGGAGCTTCTCTATGATTCAATTGTAATCAGACATATGAATGACATCTTAAAGATTCAACTAAATATGTTGAGCAAAAGCCCAGCAAGCTAGGGATCTAGAAGAAGGACTACAATGCTCTCAGTTTCACCAGGGTCAGTATTATATCTGCTTAATCCTGCCCAGTTAATCTTTTCTTTTGTCATTTAAGTTCAAGCTGACATTAGAATTTCCAGGGAAGGAACAACCTTTCAAACTGCTCATACAACATCTTGGTAAGATTACAATGTCCTGCACGTCTTTATTTTGTTACGGATTCTATTTTGTCAGTTGTCACACAATAAGGGAGATGGACTAAAGTCACCAGTAACAGCAAAAAGAATGTTAGATGTCAAAGATAATTACATCACAATTTCTATTTGCAAGCCATAAATCAAGAACCATTTCTTTCGAAAGATCCCTAGCTTGCTGGGCTTTTGCTCAACATATTTAGTTGAATCTTTAAGATGTCATTCATATGTCTGATTACAATTGAATCATAGAGAAGCTCCAGTGACATCATTAATAACATAACAGCCTCTTATAAAAGCACTACCCTCCTATTAGGTGGCTGTGGCAAATCTGATTTCTTATTTTCTATATGATTTTACTACAAAGTTATATTGTAGTATTTCCCTAAGATATTTAATATGTTGCAGTAAATAAATCTTGCTATAGCCTAAATTTTCTCCATAAACAGCCCTGGGCGCAAATTTCTTTAAGCTGGTGATTTTGCAGAAATCATACCATGTCATTTCAAATGAAAATTCTAGAACATTTAAGAAGCTATGAATTTGAACAAGCCTTGTTTTGATGTCACACATTTCTGATATTTATCATGGTCTCATGGAAGCACATATACTTAAAGGG
>OAMR01000623.1:198351-209500 GCA_900205405.1 Echinochloa crus-galli
CGACGCCATCAGCGCCGGCACCAGCTTCTGAGGTACGGAATATGTCTAATGTGCAGGTCTGTTAGATATATAGAGTTGTATATGGTCTTAGGTGTCAACATGGATATTGCACCTTGTTCTACTAATCATGCAGCTGGTGGCTCTTCTGCGGCTGCTCCGTCCTCCTTGGACGTTGAGCGACCGTATTCTTCTTCTGGTGGGTGTGGTTTCGTGCCCCCATCAGGACCCTCGTCTGCGGCTGCTCCATCTTCCATAGATGTTGAGCCACCGCTCTCTTCTCCTGGTGGGAGTGGTTCCGTACCCCCATCAGGATCTTCGGAGTCTTCGTTTCCGGGCGGGAGTTCGCCGGTGTTTGTGCCTGCTGCTCCTACGCCATCTGTGCCAGCAGCTGCTGCAGCACCTGTGCCAGCAACTGCAGCAGCACCCGCGCCAGCAGCACCTGCAGCAGCACTTGCGCCAGCAGCAGCGGCACCTGCGCCAGCAGCTGCTGCACCTACGCCTCCCCCTCTGTTCGGACGATTTGGACAGGTCTACAGTCGTCGTCCACTTCCCCCGCCGATCAATCCTGAGCAAGTTCATGGTCCCCAGCCAAGTCCTACTATACGTCGTTTGACACGTCTTCAGTCTGGTACGATACAACCTGTTAATTATCGGAATTTTACAGCTACTTCTACAGTTGTCTCCCCTGTTCCGAGTAATTATCGCAGTGCCCTTGCTGATCCGAACTGGCGCGCTGCTATGGCTGATGAGTACCAAGCATTGATGGATAATGGCACATGGCGCCTGGTGCCTCGTCCTGCTGATGTTAATGTTGTGACAGGACGATGGCTTTGGAAAGTTAAGTATAATTCTGATGGTACTCCTTCCATGGATGATGCCCTCCGTGATGTTGGGCAGGCTGTGTCGGGACCTACTCTCCTCTTCAATCTGCTTCGCGGTGTCAACCCCAAGTTCAGCACCGCCGCTGACATGATTGCTGCCACCCCCGACATGAACTTCACCACCGCTCTTGATCAGCTCAAGTTGAAGGAGCTGCGCCTGGAGAACGAAGCGAAGGTCGAGGCCACCAACGCTCTTGTTGCCTCTTCTTCTTCTGGCTGCAGCAGCTCCGACTGCTGTTCCTCGGCGCCTCCGAAGCCTCAGCAGCAGCAGCCGCAACAGCAGCAGCAGCCGCAGCAGGGCAGCAGCGGCTCCAACGGCTGTCTCTTATACACATCTAGATGTGTATAAGAGACAGCAATAACTACAGGTCTACAGTCGTCGTCCACTTCCCCCGCCGATCAATCCTGAGCAAGTTCATGGTCCCCAGCCAAGTCCTACTATACGTCGTTTGACACGTCTTCAGTCTGGTACAATACAGCCTGTTAATTATCGGAATTTTACAGCTACTTCTACAGTTGTCTCCCCTGTTCCGAGTAATTATCGCAGTGCCCTTGCTGATCCGAACTGGCGCGCTGCTATGGCTGATGAGTACCAAGCATTGATGGATAATGGCACATGGCGCCTGGTGCCTCGTCCTGCTGATGTTAATGTTGTGACAGGACGATGGCTTTGGAAAGTTAAGTATAATTCTGATGGTACTCTTTCCAAACATAAAGCTCGTTGGGTTGCTAGGGGATTTAATCAGAAGGCTGGAGTTGATTATGATGAGACATTTAGTCCAGTTGTTAAGCAGGGTACGATTCGGACTGTGTTGAGCATTGCGGCTTCTCGTCAGTGGCCTATTCATCAGTTGGATGTGAAGAATATAGTTGTTCCGTTGAATTTGACGCCTCTGGTTTTTCTATTAAGGAACTCAGCACGGGGCGTGTGATTCTTCGTTGCAATAGTGCCGGCGATCTCTACACCATCCCCTCAATCGCCCCAGTATCTGCCCATGCCATGCTCGCCGTCTCCACCTCCTTGTGGCATCGTCGTCTCGGTCATCCTGGTCCAGCAGTCATAGCATCACTTAGGAAAAACAATTTGATTTCCTGTAATAAATTAGATCACTCGCTTTGTCACGCCTGTCAGCTTGGCAAGCATGTGCGTCTTCCGTTTAGTGCATCGATATCTAAAACTGCTTCTCCTTTTGAAATTGTTCATTGTGATGTCTGGACCTCTCCGATTGCGAGTATTTCTGGTTGCAAGTATTATCTTGTGCTTTTGGATGATTTTACGCACTATTGCTGAAAGTACCCACTTAAGAGCAAATCTGAGGTGCATCAACACATTCTTGATTTTATTGTTTTTGCTCGTACTCAGTTTAGTCTTCCGGTTAAATGCTTTCAGACTGATAATGGCACCGAGTTTGTTAACCACGCTATGCATAGTACCCTTGCTGCGCACGGCATTGTTTTTCATCTCTCCTGTCCATACACTTCGGCACAAAACGGCAAGGCTGAACGTATCCTTCGTACGCTCAATAATTCAGTGCGCACTCTTCTCCTTCAAGCCTCCATGCCGCCAGCCTATTGGGCTGAGGCACTAGCTGCAGCCACATACTTGATGAACCGACGACCATCTTCTGCTATCAACCATGAGCTTCCCTACCACCGTCTCTATGGTTCTCCGCCAGCTTATGATCATCTTCGTGTTTTCGGCTGTTTGTGTTATCCTAACTTGCAGGCCACTTCACCACATAAGCTGGCACCTCGCTCCGCGGCTTCCGTATTTGTCGGTTATCCCTCCTCACATAAGGGGTATCGCTGTCTAGACATCTCTACGCGACGGATTATTGTATCTGATAATGGCACCGAGTTTGTTAACCACGCTATGCATAGTACTCTTGCTGCGCACGGCATTGTTTTTCATCTCTCCTGTCCATACACCTCGGCACAAAACGGCAAAGCTGAACGTATACTTCGTACGCTCAATAATTCAGTGTGCACACTTCTCCTTCTAATTCTCATGTAAATCAAGGCGCACAATCGATGTCATGTTCCCTAATCCATAAGGAAATGGGCCATACAAATGATTCCATGAGAGATCAAGTTCCTTAAGGTTAATCAAATTCCAAAGCCAGTTGGGTGCGAGACTCTGTAAATTGTTCCCCGAAATATAAAGAGTTTCAAGAGATGTCAGATTTGAATGCAGAGGAGGATCACGGCTTCCGGGGAGATAGCATGAAAAAAGGCTAAGAAATTTAAGATAAGGAAGCATGCTTACGGCAGAAAGCCAGTTCGCAGCGATACTGAGGTTCACATTGTCCATGGAGAGGTACTCGAGGGAAGATAATCGTGATAGCCAATTGACATCAGTGGAGTGCAAGCGAACAACTTCTAAACTGTTGGAGTCAAGCCCAAAATTGTAACCAAGACTGAAGTAGCGCAAGTGAGAGAGGTTACCCAGCTGCGGTGGTATCCTTCCGACGAAGCTCGACCACGATAGGTTGAGATATCTCAACTCATGCAGAGAGCCCAAGAACTCTGGAATTCGCAAGTTGTCGAACTGGTTGCAGCTGAGGTCGAGATACCGCAGATGACGTAAACCAAGCAGTGAGGAGCTTATGTTGCCTCCGAGCCCTATAGCGTTGTCTTTGTAGCAGCCACTGCCACTTAGATCGATCCTAGTCACATGGCCGGTTCTGTTGCTGCAGCGCACACCATGCCATTGGCAGCAGTCATCGCCCTCCCATGATGAAAGGCGTTTTTTGGGGTCAGAGAAGCCTGCTCTAAAGACGAGAAGAGCTGACCGCTCCTGAGCATTGCATCTCTTGATGATGGTGTCATTAGGATAGGCAGATGCTTCAGTGGAGCTCGTGGTCTGGGCGTGAAGGGACATGGCAATGATGGCTACTATATGGATGCAGGAAAGCTTATTCATGGCCATGATGGTGCTTATCATTGTTCTGGGCCTGGTGGTCTGGAGCAACAACACATTATGCTGTTATATACGTAACTTCAGGCGGGTGTCTGCAAAATTGACCACCGGTGGGGAAATAGTTCCCGCCGGCACCGGTGCTTTTGATTTTTGAAGACGACGTTCTCTTGACTTACACACATGTCGTGAAAGGAGGACGCAGCCAAATGAATATGTCGACGGCAGCTATCCTTTGACGCGTATGCGGGCGGCAGTGTTATAGTTGCACGCCGGCAGTGTTGCTGACGAATTTCTCCCCAACTACATCTTAAAAATCATAATTAAATTTTAGAGTCTAAATTAAGTCCCAATCATGTCATTGTGTTTCTTATATTTAAAGATTCTTCGGCGTGCTGGTATGAGTGATTGTCACTCTACGACAACGCCTGTTGATACGAAAGCCAAGTTGTCTGCTACAGATGGTGCGCCTGTTGCTGATGCGTCTGCTTACCGGAGTTTAGCTGGTGCTCTTCAGTATCTCACCCTGACGCGACCGGATCTTGCATATGCTGTTCAGCAGGTCTGTTTGTTCATGCATGATCCTCGCGAGTCTCATCTGGCGTTTCTAAAGCGCATCTTGCGCTATGTGAAGGGTACCCTGTCCTATGGCCTTCGGATTGGCACTTGTCCGATTGACTCTCTTACGGCGTACTCTGATGCTGATTGGGCGGGCTGCCCTGATTCTCGATGTTCTACCTCTGGATATTGTGTCTATCTTGGCGATACATTGGTCTCTTGGTCGTCCAAGCGTCAGACTACAGTTCTCGTTCCAGTGCAGAGGCAGAATATCGGGCTGTTGCTCATGCAGTAGCTGAGTGTTGCTGGCTGCGACAGCTTCTTCACGAGCTTCATGTTCCTCTCTCAAAGGCGACGCTCGTCTTCTGTGACAATGTCAGTGCAGTTTATATGGCTGCCAATCCTGTTCATCATCGACGAACGAAGCACATTGAGATTGATATTCATTTCGTCCGCGAGAAGGTGGCTTTGGGTGAAGTTCGAGTTCTTCACATTCCTTCGTCGCGCCAGTTTGCTGACATTATGACTAAGGGTCTTCCTGTACAGTTATTTACAGATTTTAGGTCCAGTCTAGGCGTTAGTCCACCTGCGACTGCGGGCGGGTGTTAGATATATAGAGTTGTATATGGTCTTGTATAGTACCACATTGGGTGTTAGATGTACTCCAAGCCGTATCCGTGTAAACTGAAAAGCCCAAAATTAACACAGATAACCTCTGAACCATGTACAATGGTCAGATGAAAAATGATTACTCACACAGAGATAAGAGCTACTCATTTGTTTATCTGAAAGTGAAGAGGAGCTGATGACAACAAAAACATATAGATAAACAAAGTACTTCCATTTTCATTCAGGGAATATATCCATCCTAATTCCAGTTTATGCAGCTCACAGCCACAAGTAGGAAGATAAATAAACACCGCAGAGATTGTTTCTGGCCAAAAGGATATCAAATGCACTTAGCAAGTCTAATGTTTACCAATTACCTCAGGAGTATAATTGTTAGATATATAGAGTTGTATATGGTCTTGTATAGTACCACATTGGGTCTGTCTCTTATACACATCTAAAAATGCATTTTTCAAGGATGTTTGTGTGCATTAGAGCATGTGTGGATGGCTTTTTATCTGGGTGCAGACCATATCTTGGTGTTGATTCTACTCACTTGACCGGAAAATATAATGGCCAATTGGCTGCAGCAACTGCCATCGACGGACACAATTGGATGTATCCTGTTGCATATGGAATTTTTGCGAAGGAAACAAATGCTAATTGGGCATGGTTCATGAGCAACCTAAAGAAAGCAATTGGCACTCCACCTGGGTTGACAATCCACACAGATGCTTGTAAGGGATTAGCACATGCTGTCAATAAAGTCTTCAAAGGTGACGCAGAGCACCGTGAGTGTTTTAGACATCTAATGGCTAATTTTAGGAAAAAGTTCAAAGGTGACATGCTGAAGTACATGTGGCCTTGTGCATGGGCATGTACAGCTCGTAGGCATGATGCGTTGATGGAGAAAATTGCAACTGACTGTCCTAAAGCAATCACTTTTTTAAACAGCCATCACAAACTACTATGGAGCAGATCTAAATTTTGCAAAGAATGCAAAGTTGATTATGTCAACAACAACATATCAGAATGCTTCAACAATTGGATTAAGGATTACAAAGACCTTCCCATTGTTGATCTCATGGATAAGATTAGAGAGAAAATCATGGAGAAGATCTACACAAGGCAACAGATAGCCAATAGAATTCAAGGGCACATCCTTCCTAGTGTGATACACGAGTTGAACATGAAGAGCAGAGGACTGCACTATAATATAACGAAAAGTGGTCCATTGTCAGCTGAAATATCAGGAACAACAAAGGAAGGTAAGACTTGGAGGTACGGAGTTGACCTTGCAAAAAGAGAATGTGGCTGTGGACAATGGGAGGTGTCAGGAAAACCATGCACTCATGCTATATACTTGTTTGGGACAGTGAAAAAAGAATGAAAGAACTAAACATTGAGGATCTTGTGCATGACTACTACTCAGTAGAGAGGTTCAAGATGGCTTATCAGTTTCAAATCACCCCAATGAATGACAAATCTGAATGGCCAAAGGTTGATATTGGGTTTGAAATGGTTCCTCCTCCATTGCAAAGGGCTGCTGGTAGACCAAGAAAACAAAGAATTAAGGCTAGTGGAGAGCCAGGAAAGAGAGGACCGTATCAATGCAAAAGGTGCTTTCAATTTGGACACATTGAGAAGGGTTGCAATGCTACTCAAGCTGAATTGGTCTGTTGAATACACAATTGTTCCTGTGGTTCCAAATTAGCCGTGGCCCAAAGATTATTAATGAATTGAGCCCTCATTTCACTGGCATGGCTAATTTGGAACCACAGGAACAATTGTGTATTCAACTGTGTATATCTGCGAGTATTCTTAGGGTTGTAAGAATAGCTGGTGAGGAACCCAACCTTTGGCATTATGGCAGCTAGTTACATGAAAAAGTATTCAAATATGATTGATATCTATATTAATTGAAGGCATTTTCAGTGTTCCTGCTATATTCATTGTGACAAGTAATTAATTGAAATGAACTGCTAAGTTGTGTCGGTGTCATTTTGGGTCAATTCAGAAGCCAACATATCTCAAGACAGTGAGGCTTTCAGCAAAAAGAGTGCACACATTGTGCTCTCTGACATTCCTAGCTATATTTTTTCTGTCAAGCAGCAACAAGCCCTTGTTAGACACGAGGAAAATCGAAAATAAGGTGCACATCAGTCTTAATTATTGCGCATAACAAAATTAAGGCAACACCACAGGTGGTTGATAAACAAGCACTATCAGTCTGGATCAGCAACAATGCAAAGAAGTGATTTTTTTTCTCTTATACTGGTATAAATAGGGAAAAAGTTTCTTTTTGTCTACAATGATATTCCTTTATTTCTCGTCAAAAATGGTATTCGTTGGCATTTCTTTTCGTACTGGCAATTGGCCAACTGACATGAGGCATTTCCAAATTCCACACAAATCTAGGGGAGCGAGAAAGTTTTTCCAAGAACTGACCACTCTGACGTCGCCGAAGGCGTCCTTGTCGGCGACGATCTCCCGCATCTTGGCGGTGCGCGGGTTGTGGATCCACATGGTGGTGTCCATGAACTGGACCCCCGCGGCGTCGCAGGCGGCGAGGATGGTGTCGAGTTCGGCGGCGCACAGCGCCGTGGGCTTCTCGAGGAGCAGGTGCTTTCCCCGCTCGACGGCGGCGGTGGCCCATGGCACGTGGAGGCTGGTGGGGAGCGGGAGGTACACGGCCTCCACATCCGGGTCGCCGAGGAGGGACTCGTAGGAGCCGTGGGGCCGCGCCGCCGGGTGGCCGGTCTCGGCGATGAAGCGGCGGGCCTTGTCCTCGGAGCGGCTGCCGACGGCGGCGACGGTGGCGGCGCCGGGCGGTAGCATGAGGAGGGCGCGCGAGACCTTGCGCGCGATGTCAGCGCAGCCCAGGATGCCGAAGCGCACCGGGCGCGGGGGCGGCGGCTGCACCGGCGCGGCGGGGGACGACATTGACCTCGGTTGGCGCGGCGGCGGGTGGCCGGCGACCCCTCTCGCTGTCTCGAGTGATACTCTGTGTCAGTGTGTGTGTGGTGCGGGGTGTTCAGTTCAGCTTTCAGGATCACGACAGGTTGGATTCCTAAAATGCAGTACTATAATACAACATCCCTGGACCCCGTTCCTTCGGCTCTAAAGTATTTTTCCTTTTAATTTGCTTGGCTCTACGTTGGTAAACTACCAAATGAGTTTAGGCCGCCTAGAATGTCTTCTCGTTCTTGACTCATCTTTCAGCCAAGGAAAAGAAGTTTATCATTGCTACATTTTGTTTCCTTGGTGTTTATTCGCTAGGTAACTTATACACTGTGCTTGGTTTTGGAGAGATCCTACATGGGCCTACATGGCCTACAATTGAAAACATGCTCTCACAGTTTCACTTCCTCTTGTGCTTGCTGTTGTTGTTTTCATTCTTGGGCCTACATGGGTTGTCTGTAGAAGTGGGGCATTTGTTGTTCCGATCATTTGATTCTGGCTGTTGTGGTGGAGTTGATGATGGCATGCTCTATTTGTTTCGGCCCATTTTGATTTGTCTCGACATCGTGACAATATTGCCCTCAACTACTCTTCTCACTGACGCGTGGGCCTCACTCATCATCCCCTTCCTCACCTTCCCTCTTCAGTCCTCCCCCGTTCTCCATCCCGGCGGCCAGGCCGCCACCTCCCATGCTCCACCGTGAGCCCGTCTACACCGACGTGGCGGACAAGAAGGGCGGCGTCGGCCACCGCATCAGGCCCAGTAGCCATGTAATCCCATCCCATCCCCCGCCGATCACTCCCCCTCACTCCCTCACTCCCTCCCTCCTCCCACTCCGAGCCCAGCGCGCGGTGGCGTCGCATGAGACGATGCAAAAGGATGCGGGCACCAGTGGGATGGCGCCGCGTCCGCGCTGCTCTGCTTTGACGCCAAGCCCTTCCTCGCTGCGCTCACGCTCCTCGCCGCCACATGGGAGCTCCGCTCCTACCGCTCCCTCCTCACCTCTACCTTCTCCCCCTGCCGCCTGCGCGCAGCTGGCCGCCGCCTCGCTTCCCCGCGTGCTCGCCACCCACTCCAACACAGCCAACCCCTCCTCCCCCGCCACTGCCCCCAACTCCACCGCCCCCGCCGCCGCCTCCCCGACTCTCGAGTGCTGGGAGTTCCGCCCATGGGCCATTGTGGCGGCGAGGCACGAGCAGCCGCGGGCCATTGCTGCCGGCGGCCGGAGCTCACACGCGGCCATGGAGGGCGGAGGTCGTTCCCGCGCATCAGAGGCGGGTGGCTTGGCCGCCGAGGATGGGGACGAGGGAGGAGGGCACGAGCAGCCGCGGGCCATTGCTGCCGCCAACGGGAGCGGCCGGCGGCTGGAGCTCACACTCGGCCATGGCGGGCGAACGCCGAAGCGGTGACTGGGGTCGCCGTGGTGGGGGTCGGGGTAGGGAGACGGCGGAGGAGGACGGTCGCGGAGTTGAGCCAGAGCGCCGGCTTGGAGGACGCCGGTGGCAGCACGGAAGGTGATGGGGAAGAGGAGGAGTAGGTGACGCGGACCTTGGCGGTGGGAGGAGGAAGATAACTGACTTCCAGTCCCACACGTCAATGAGTGGGGGAGAGGAGAGGTAGCAGGGTTATTTTGGACCATACGAAAATACGGAGGTCTTCGGTGGGTCCAAAGGAATCATAGACATGTCAATAGAATCAAATACGTATATAATGGTATGGTTCAAAGTACGTAAGAATTGCAATAGTATGTTTGCAAATAGGTGAATTGTAGTGTTATATCTTCAACTTCTGAGAATTGTAATGATACTGATCCAAATAACCCTTAATTAAACAGAGAAAGAAAGGCAGAGTGGTGAACCACATAAGGTTAACAGGTGTGCATTATATATAATGGTTTAATCTTTGTTGGACTTTCACTGGGATGGCTTCACATAAGTTTTAGAAGGGAGAAATAGAAGAAACAAATTATACATCCAAGTGCTAGAAACAAAATGTCGCTATGCTTCATCAGAACAAATTGATCAGTGAGACAAGGATATTGATCCTGTAACTTGATTGATAATGGCTTATGGTTTTATTAAGTTCACAAGGATAGGGAGTCAGGGGTCCTACGCGTCTTGGAGAAGGAAAAGATTAACAAAGTATAAATTTCAAACAAGCTAGATAGTAGTTCCAAGTAGCTAGATACAAAAGTCACCATTCATTTGCCGTAGCCAACATGGAAAGGTACCTGATATATCTTGCTTAGTAGCTCTACCATTACTTTTTTATGTAGTGCTTGAGTACCATGCTGGTTAATCATGGTTCTATTTTTGCTTTGTAGCAGAGGATTTCACATTTATCTGTTGTATTGCCTGAAATAAAACATTTATCTGTTGTTTGCTTGTTGGAGTGTTGATTATTGGCACGATGTGTGTTCAAGGTGTTTCTTACTGCTAAGTAGCAGCAAGCACTTGCTAGATCCGAGGACAAAACTATTTTTTGAAATAGACCCGAGGACAAACTACGGAGTATACAATAAGGTACAATGCCCCAGGTATTCTTATCACACTCTGGCAAAATTATGGCTACACGACAGTTTGTTGATAAACAAGCAATTCACTCGAGTGCATTAACAATAGGCCGGAAAAAGAATCAGTTTTTTTTCCTTAAGTTTCTTTCTCTAGGAATCCTTTTCATGGTATTTCTTACTGGCGAGTGAAATTAGGCATTTCCAATGGAATTGAACTCAAATGTTTGGAGAACTCACCACTTTGATGTCACCGATGACATCCTTGTCGTCGACGAGGTCCCGCATCTTGGCGGTGCGCGGGTGGTGCATCCACATGGTGGAGTCCATGAACTGGACCCCCGCGGCGTCGCAGGCGGCGAGGATGGCGTCGAGGTCGGCGGCGCAGAGCGCGGTGGGCTTCTCGAGGAGCACGTGCTTGCCCCGCGCGGCGGCGGCGGTGGCCCAGCGGACGTGGAGGCTGGTGGGGAGCGGGAGGTAGACGACGTCGACGTCCGGGTCGTCGAGGAGCGCCTCGTAGGTCCCGTGCAGGCGGGTGGCGGCGCCGCCGAGGCCGTTGTCGGCGGCGAAGAGGCGGGCCTTCTCCTCGGAGCGGCTCCCCACGGCGGCGACGGCGGCGCCGGGTGCCAGCAGCATGGCGCGCGCCAGCTTGCGCGCGATGGAGGCGCAGCCCAGGATCTGTCTCTTATACACATCTAAATCATCAATAGGTA
>OAMR01000623.1:229994-255946 GCA_900205405.1 Echinochloa crus-galli
TGGGTTATTAGCACAATTGGTGTTGAACAAGCAAGTAATGGTAAGCATTTTTGGTCAACATGTGGATAAATCCTTTGAGCAGATACATGGGCAATTGGGTGGCCCGACATACTTCAATGTTCAAGCACCAGTTCAGAAACCACATGGTAAATGAAATGCTGATGAAACTGGAGGTTCTGGTGTTAAAGATATAAATGGACAACCGATTCGGCAAGATCCTCAGCTTGCACTGCCGAAAACTCGCACATACGGTGATATGGCATTCGGCACCACAGGGAATCCGCCTGCTCGTACAACAAACCGGCCCCGTGCCAACATCGAGTCCTTTAGTCGAGTCGTCGAGTTCTTCGAGAGGAGTCATCGATCCGTCGACCTCCGTAAGTACCGGCAACCTTGTATCATGCTTAGTATCATGCGGTGGATTTAAGCTTTGATGCAAGTAGTCTTGTTACCATGCTTAGTATCATCCGGTGGATTTAAGTTGTGGTCTCAAGAAGGTTCCTCTGTTAGGTCATGAGCCATGCGGTGGGCTAAGATCTAGTATGGACCAAGTTATCGGCTCTGTTAGATTTCGGCAAGATCTAGCAGATTCATTAAGTTACCCCGTGTTGCTTCGTTTTTACTCTGTGCTTAATTCATGCAACACACCTTTGCCCAATCTAGATCGGCTAGAGTCGGCTTTGCTTTACGATGCGACGATTTATCCTCTCATAGCCGAAACCGAAACCGATCTAGATTGCCACGTGTCGCGGGTTCAAGTTCGTTGGTCTTGTGTAGATCTTGACAGAACCGGGTATCATGCGGTAGATGCAGGTTTTTGGGTCGTCTTAGAGCTAATCATCCGGTGGATTAGAATTCGATTCGATCTGATAGATTTATCTTTACCGATTAGGCTTGTTCCTTCGCCATGGACCCCGATTCGGCTAAATAGCCGCATTCGGTAGTGCTCTCACGAGTGAACGTGTGTTCGTGGGTTTGCATTGGACAATGAATGCTTTTAGCCATTGCAGCCACATCTGGACGAACCACCAGGGACCATTGATGCAGGAAATTTTCTTGTTGGTGTGCATCTTATAAATGGTCTGATGGAGCATGTGATAGACACTTCCCAGGAGATATTTCCCGAGAGGGATAAGTGTGCCTGCAGCCAGGTCTTCGGCCATTACTATGTGATTCAGAGTTGGCTCATTGGCTTTACCACAGAAAACAAATCTGCACAGCCACATATCCAGAGCAGCAAGCTTTGCCTTGAGTTGTTTTTCTTCGTTCAGAGCTGCTGAAGCTTCCTTTCGCATCTTCTCTGTTAATTTGGGAAGCTCAACTATCTTCTTCTCATCAGCTTCAATTTCGGCCGATAGATCTCTCAATTCGGCTTCAAGTGCAGCTTTTCTGACCTTCTTCATTTCAAGTTCAGATTCCAATTTGGTCAGTAATTCCTTGCTGTTCTGAGCTTGAGTATGCAGGTCTTTTACAGATTGCTTGGCCAAAGTTCTCCTTTGCTCCAAGGCTGGTTGAGTAGATTGATTCTTCAGAGCTTGCTTCACTGCGATAAAATGATCATCCAACCTGGAAATTGGATCTAAAGAAGTCTTGATATCGGCAGGAAGATCTTGATCAAATGATTCAAGCAAGTCTCTTAAAAGATCAGCATTGTTAACTTGATCTCGAATGTCCTTCTGCAGCAAGGAGAGGATTTCCTTCAATTTTGCTTGGTTTTCTTCTGACAGATCTTGACCAGAAGATGTTTCTTCCCCTTGTTCGGCAATTAAATCATCCAAGGCAAATGAGTAACTAGATGATGAAGCGGGAGATTTCTCAGGTTCAATAGCTGGATCTTGTGTGTCATGCCGAGGAGAGATTGGGGAATTCCTTGTTGAAAGTGTAGCTTCTAGTTGGAGTGGTGAGGCTGGAGCTGAATCATGATGAGAAGGAGGGCTCTCCAATATTCGATCCACTGAAATTGTTGCTGCAATTAGAGGAAAATAAGTACCAATGAAAAGCAGATAAGATGGTGAAATAATTCTATACCAGTCAGTGGAGCATCGGCAGAATCTGTGGCGGTTGCTGATTGCTGTGGTTGAACCTGAGATAATAAAAGACAAAGATGAGCATCATGTGAATAACATTGTGTTTGAAGGAAGAGACTATGACCTGAATGAGTTTCTTGCTAGTTGTTCTCTTCTTCTTAGGAGCTGAAGAAGAAGGCAGAAAGGAGGTTTTTCTTTTGACAGAAGATGGCCTGGTAATGATTGGGTCTAGAGTGGCCTGTCTAGACATCAGCTGAGCCAAATTAGGAGATTGATGCCCCAGAGCAGAAGTTGGGCCTGCAATCTTGTACTCGATTGCCCTGGCAAGAGGGGCAGGTACTATGTCCTGCAAAGTAATAAGATAATCAAAAGAAAATATTATTATTGGAACAAGATGAGGAGTGGGCGTATTACCTCTGAATTTGGCTGATAGTCAGGCATCAATTCAAGACAGAAAGGATGAATTGGCATATTGAAGATGTGGTCATGAAGTTCTTGCCACCAAAGAGTGAAAGAGGGGTGAACAGATGTTATTGGCACAAAAGGCTCGGGTTTGTAAATGGATGGGCAGCATCTGTAGTCAAAGATCCTTCTTGTTTCAGTGGACTGTCTCTTATACACATCTAGATGTGTATAAGAGACAGAGACAGGCCTGACGAACATAGTCATTCGGCTCCTACATGCATGGTATGAGCTTTGCCGAATGGGTCACAGACAGTGAAACAAAGATAAGGATATAGAACAAAACTGCATAGGTCATTCGGCTGTCAAGTATTCATTACAATTACACATTTAGAAATTTTAAAATTACATTTCTCGCATTGGATACCATGCTGCTGATGTTCTCCAAAAGTTTCTTGTCAGCTTCTTGGGTTTTTGCCAATGCAGAGAGTTTGGCCTTGATCTGCTTGTCTTCATTCAGAGCTGCTGAACCTTCCTTGCGTATTTCCTCTGTCAGACCAGGGAGTTCAGCTATCTTCTTTTTATCAGCTTCAATTTCAGCCGATAAATTCTTCAATTCGGCTTCCAACTCAGCCTTCCTGATTTCTTTTGACTAAGCATTGGAAAATATTGAGAAAAATAAGATGCGAGTTGCCAAATATTACAACAAGAAGGTAAAAGTCAGGCAATTTGCAGAAGGTGATCTAGTTTGGAAAGCAATATTACCGATTGGTACTAAATACAGTATCTAGCTGCCGAAATCCTCATCCCTGTTGAGGAAAAATCTCCATCCTATTTCCTCGGTCCCGTAGGAGATTCAGATCCTTCTGAAATCATTGCGGCCGAATCTCAGCGGATTCATGGGTCTTAGAGATTTGACACCAACGAGCATAGTTCTAAATGATTTTGCTGGAAATCCTTCGGACACCAAGGGATGCGTACATGTTGATCTGATGATTGGGTCCAAGACTCTGCTTACGACTTTCACTGGAGGTTCTGGTGTTAAAGATATAAATGGACAACCGATTCGGCAAGATCCTCAGCTTGCACTGCCGAAAACTCGCACATACGGTGATATGGCATTCGGCACCACAGGGAATCCGCCTGCTCGTACAACAAACCGGCCCCGTGCCAACATCGAGTCCTTTAGTCGAGTCGTCGAGTTCTTCGAGAGGAGTCATCGATCCGTCGACCTCCGTAAGTACCGGCAACCTTGTATCATGCTTAGTATCATGCGGTGGATTTAAGCTTTGATGCAAGTAGTCTTGTTACCATGCTTAGTATCATCCGGTGGATTTAAGTTGTGGTCTCAAGAAGGTTCCTCTGTTAGGTCATGAGCCATGCGGTGGGCTAAGATCTAGTATGGACCAAGTTATCGGCTCTGTTAGGTTTCGGCAAGATCTAACAGATTCATTAAGTTACCCCGTGTTGCTTTGTTTTTACTCCGTGCTTAATTCATGCAACACTCCTTTGCCCAATCTAGATCGGCTAGAATCGGCTTTGCTTCACGATGCGATGACATATGCCCTCATAGCCGAATCCGAAACCGATCTAGGTTGCCACGTGTCGCGGGTTCAAGCCTGTCGATCGTGCATGGATCTTGACAGAGCCGGGTATCATGCGGTAGATGCAGGTTTTTGGGTCGATTTAGAACTAATCATCCGGTGGATTAGAACTCGAGATCGATCTGATAGGTCCATCATCGTTGACAGAGCTTGTTCCTTCTTCGCGGAACCCGAATCGGCTGTCTAGCCGTATTCGGCAGTCCTTAACGAGTGAAACGTATTCGCGAGTTTGCTTTAGACAATGCATGTTTCTAGCCTTTCATGATTAGATTGTATCCGTCAGACATATAATTCTGGATATATTTCTTGTATCCAACTCCTGTCTTCACTCCTGTCTGCTTGGAGGAGCCTTTATACTTGTATGGGTGCATAGCCTCTGTAATATTCAGGCCGGTCATCAAGTAGACATTGGTCCATGACCAAAAAGGAAGGCATTTGCGCCGTTAGACCAAAAATGGCAGGCTGCAATTAGAAGATTCTCATTCCTAGGAGTTTCAGCAAGAGACAATTCCAAGCCATGGGAAATGTGAAGATTGTCCCAGTTCTTCGCTAAGGGGCTTTTATCATTAAAAACCCTCCTGTACCAGTCTCTCCAGCCGGAAATTGGGGGCAGAGGCCAGTTCTTGAAAGCATCTTGCCATTCATGAGGTTTAGCCAGGGAAGTCTTGAAGGGGATTCTTTGGGATTCGGCCGCAACGAACTCAGAAGGATCTGAAATCCATACGGGCCCAAGAAAATAAGATGTGGCTTTCTCCTCGATTGGAATCAAGAGTTCGGCAGCTAGGGCCTGTCAAGAACCGAAAGAAGCGAGAAGAAAATCTAAAGGGGGATTCAAAAGAAAAGAAAAAAGCGAAAGTAAAGTAATGCCGAAAGAGCTTAAGGGGAGTGAGATTTACTCGGAGGGCTTGATCTTGGTCCGCCATTTGAAGATTGAAGCTTGCAGAGGTCGATGAACTAGGGTCTGGATCTGGATAGAGCTTCAAGTTGGAAAAGCGGGGATTGAGCTGATGACCTAGCGACGCTGAGTATTTGTGGTCAATTCCGAGATAAAAGTATCTTTTCATCCCGAAATTGAAGGGGCATGTGTTGACACCAAAAATTGGCACCTGAAAGAGACTGACGAGTGGGCCAGGCTCCGCAGAAAGATTCCATTCGGCAAGGAGGACTTCTTCAAAGCATTCGGCAAAAGACGCTCTGCGGTCGGGAATCCGTCATCGTTCGGCAAAGGAGTTATTCCACAGTTGGAAACAGGAGCGTTCGGGAAAGCGCGATGACGTGGATTAAATATAAGGAAAGAGCCGATTTGATGAAGAGTACGAGATGAATACGGCGCTTCGACGTATTTCTTTGGAAATAAACGTTTTTGTAATCGTAATCGATTAGGAGTCGTGTCAAAACCAGGGTATAAATATAAACCCATGGTAATTGTAATATGAATCAATCAATCAATCACACAAACCGGCCATGCGCCACCTATCGAGTCTTTAGTCGTGTCGTCGAGTTTCTTTCGAGGGGAATCATCGATCCGTCGACCTCCGTAAGTATCGACAACCCTGTATCATGCTTAGTATCAACCATGGGGTGTGCGTGGGGCCGCCGGGTGCCGCCGTGCAGGTTGCTGGGTGTGGCAGTTGGGGCAGTTGTTTGTTTGGAGGCCTGCTGGCCAGGGCTCGCTGGGGTCCTTGCTGCTGGTTGGAGGCATTGCAGCGCTGCAAGCTTGCACATCTGAGATTAACCCTCCCTAGCCACACGATACAGTACGTGTGTGCTCCCCACATACATCATCATGATAACTACAGTACGTACCTTGCACGCATACTCGGCTACAACTTGCTGCTGGTTGGCGGCACTGCAACTGATCGACGTACTAGCATTTCACTGTAGTACCAGATCCCGCCCTGTTCGTTTGGCTGGTGACTGGTGGCTGGCGCTGGTTTTTGCTGAGAGAAAAACACTGCTGGCTGGTTGGTGGCTGGTGACTGGCGCTGGTTTTCGCTGAGAGAAAAACACTGTTGGCTTACTGGAAACAATCCAGACGAACAGGACGCCCGTTGAGAGCAACTAAACCGCGTGAAATAAATAATTCAGCAGTGGATCGAGAGGCTCCATAATGAACCGCGGCACACAGTACAGGAGTATGTGTGTGTGTGGGTCTGCTGGGCGCTGGCCGTGCGGGCGCTCCTTGAGCATGTGGATATGATTAACTGAATGAGTGAGTTTGCTAATAGCAACTCCAGTGGAGTCCTTTAAATTGGATCCTTCAAAACTCATTTGCAGGTCCATCTCTAAAATATAGAGGCCTAAAGTAAACACTCAACTCCAGTAGGCATATGAACTCGGGCCTCTATTTCTCCGTGGGCCCACCTGTCAGATGAATGGATGAGAAATATCTGGTGGGACCCATGGTTAGAGGAGGAATTGGAGGGCCTCTATAAATGGAGGCTTGATGGGGAGATTTAGAGATCTATGCAAAATGCAGGTCCATTTGAGGGCCCTGCTGAAGTTGTACTTTTGCTTAAAACCTCTAAATTTTAGAGTAGAGGCTCATATAAAAGCCCCTGCTGAAGTTGCACTAACCAGTGAAGTATATCAAGTAATCAAGTGGCCAGTGTCGGGTAACGTAACATGCTGCCGCGCAACCCAATCAGTGGCCAGCGGTATCGTGTAGATCTTGACAGAACCGGGTATCATGCGGTAGTCCACCAGCGCCTTCAGTCGATCAAGTTCAGCATCACGCGCTGCAAGGTTACAAGGGGATAACAGATTAATATCATTTGGAGGACGAGATTGAAATTGAGCAGATTGCAGGACTCACCATCAATGACTTCGAGCAGCTGCTTGCGCTCGTGCTGCCATTCAAGGTCAGCAATCCCGGCTTGTTTGGAGATGACCTCCAACTCGCGGCGAGTGTCGTCACGCTCCGCCTTGAATCGGCGAGCATCGCCGTCCGTGTAGCGGTAGTCGTCCGATTCGAGAGATCGATTGGATGAACTCGAGGAGTTGGGCGCCGCAGGAGCAACGGCTGGAGCTGCAACTGGCACACCAGCGCCGGCAATCCATTGGGTTACCCTGAAAGAACAAAGAGATTCGTCAAGAAAGAGAAAAGAATCTTGAGAAGAACGGAGAAAGGCAGGCAGTCAATTACCTGCGGCGAGCGCCGGCGCGGCTTCCTTCAGGCTCGTCGGCGGCCGGCCGCCTTCCATTCGCCATTGGGGTTTTCCTGAGTATACTGTGCTTGGGGAAAGAAGAGTTCGAGGAAGGCAAAAGACTTGATGAAGAGATAGCGGAGATGTGTATAAGAGACAGGTTATATATATAATCCATATATTATAATGAACTGTAGATAAATAAGTTATATATATTATTATTATAATCTGTAGATTAATAAGTCATAAAGAGGTTTCACAATAATCTAGATTATTGAAAGTCTAGATTATAAGCCTATGTGATTTATGATAAATTTCAATTATATATACAAGTCAGATTATTGTAATATATATTCTGTTTGTTTGGCTTATCAGCCACCAGCCAACAGTGTTTTTCTCTCAGCAAAAATCTACATCACCGGTCACTAGTGTTTTTCTCTCAGAAAAACCAGCATCAGCCAGCCGAACAGGCCGATAATCTAAAGTGTGTTTTTTTTGTCGGAACCAGCAGGCGGAGAAAGGCATTGCATGAACAAGTGGACCCAGGGGCGGCATTGGGATCGAGCAGGGTATGGTTAGATACTTGTTAGGTCTGGGCCGATTCATCGCCAGTCAAAACGTGTTCAGTTGCCAGTACCACCATATACTCTCGCAATTGTCTGATTGCTACTTAGCTTGTGTGAATCAACTGTCAGGCTGTATTTTTTAAACCGCTCTTTTCTCATGTTTGGCCGGCCACCTGCGTGTCGGAGGATCAACCCAGCCTGCAGAACATCCTGCCCTACTGTAAAGCAAGCACGCTTTCGTTAATTCTTTGGTTATAATAGCGCTAGCCGAATCTGATTAATTATTCCCAAGCTGCAGCCTCGGCATGGGCATAGTTTGACATTTCTGGAAGATCCTAGGAAAAGGCAGGACGCTTTGCATTGCTTGCTGCTCACCCTTTTAGTAGTGCCCATCTGTACGTACGTCCTTAGTTTGACTAATGAGCCAAGGACAAGGAAGGGTTCCCAAGGGGAGACTAAAACCGCCTAATAAGGCACCGCTAACCAAGGTTAACTGGTTCAGTCGGTTTCACATTCCACAAAAAGGCTTGTGTCAGCCGCAATGTAGTACTGCCATGCACTGGTGGCTGTCGTTGCCAGTTAGCATGTGTCCTTTGCAGTTTGCAAACTACTACCTCCATCCAAGAAAGAATGCAACTATGAGATCCGTGCCAGTCAAACTAGCTCAATTTTGACTAAATTTATAGTAAATAGTATTAGAACTTATATCTCTAAATAAATTTATTATGAAAATTTATTCTATAACTAATCTAATGGTACTTATTTTGTTTCATGAATGTTATTCCTTTTTTACATATCTTTAGTCAAAGTTCAAATGGTTTGACTCATTGAAAAGCGAGAATTGCATTCTTTTGTGGACGGAGGGAGTACGACAGTAGTCTGCAAGCTTCCTGAGCATGTAATGCTTCAACAATACTCAGCTTGTTCGTACAGAGTAAACTACAGCTACTCTAGTAGGTCGGTAAGCTTGGGTGTGGTGTGTAGATCTCAGTTTCAGCTCGTCTCCATGCAAACATGAGCCGCCAACAAGTGTCTCGACGAGAAGCTAGCAGTAGCATCAAGCAACCAAGATTGAGATTAAATCAAGACACATCATGATTCATGAGTAATTCCTCTTGGTAACTGAATTACCACAATAATATTAAATCAGGAATGGACATAGAAAATGAAATCTGAACTTGATGCAAGCATACATAATGAATTTTCTGACACACAAGGAAACATAGATACTAGGTCGCATGCTTTTGACGGGTGCTGCTTTCGGCCTATGCATTCTTGTTTACTTTGGATTCACGATCACGACTCACCCTTTTATTTATTTTTCACATTATATTTGTACTCGATAATCGGTTATGGATATGTGCTGCTTTGCTTTGTGTAGTTAAAGACCGATCTATCGTCACGATGACGTCATGCGGTCGGCAATGCGATCTTTCTTACGTGCTTTTGCCGAATACGTACCGAATGCATGGATTATTGATAGATAGCTCGCCCGTAGCTATATATCGATCAAGATTGGCTTTGTAAGCCGCAAATATGGAACTGTCTGGTATCAAGCCGGCACGTTCCAGGTTTTTATCTAAACGTTTTCTTCCTTTGTTAGTTTTCAGGGAAAACTGACTGGCACGCCTCCGGAATTCGAAAGCCAGGGCCACGTGTGAAGCCAGCTAATTCGGCTTGCTGTGTGCTTGGCGTAGACTGCAGATTTTACGTCAACACCTAGGAGGCAATTAAGCAAGAAAGAACAGCAATTAGTGAAGAGAATGTATTAGCCCATGCATGTATACACTATAATTGGCCGTAGCCATTTTGGTCAAGGCCGGATTTATATCCATTATCTAGAAAATGTATACACTATAATGGGCAAGGAGAATTGAAGGAACATGAATGCAATATATGTTTACAAACATTTATTTCCGAAGCCCCATCTCTAAATTAGAAAAAAAAATGTTCTCATATTTCGATGCTGCTGCAGGGTTCTGAATTTAGCTTGCAGATAGTTTTCCAGATTGGAAATTTTTGAAGCTGATTATAGTTTCACAGAAGTAAAGGTATAAAAAAAATGGAGGAAAATAGTGCTGTTAAAATTGAAATAGCACTAAGAGGGCTCAATTTCAGTTTTGGTCGATCGTACAAACCAAGTTTGCTTATCTTTTGGTGCTCAATTTACGGACTCATTGTAATGTTAGTGGAACTGCGATGATTATCATGAATCTACTAAATAATCATTGTATGCAAGGAACCACGAACAATAAGGGATGCTCAAATTAGAATACATATGGCTGCATCGATTGCCCAATGGCATGCAACTCAGAGAAGGTTGGTCATCATCGCCATTTATCAGCATTCTAGTCATTGGTACAGGCCTGTTTCCATGTCAGAATATAGTTACCCCGGGTAAATTTCGTTTAGGCTAGGTACTTCGAACCGATCAGAAAATGACCTCTTCTATTTCATCTCATCTTTTATATAGTCATATCTTAATCCTATTTGCACATCCATCAAAATGCCACCGAGGTGGAGAGGCTGAGTAGCAGAGAGGGCTAGGAAGATTCATAGCTCAACAGAGTACAATAGGCAGAGGCTAATGAGTGCATTACACAGTAGTACAGTTGAGGTAAATGATAGTGAGTTGTTTGAACAGAGAAGCTACGAACTGTTTAAATATAAATATGTAATTTGCACAAACCAATTTTCCTATGTAATACTAAAGTATCAAATCTAAGAGTATAGGTACTCTAGTAAGCTTAACCATCAAACTGTGTTGCCTAATTGGTAGATTAAAATCAATTTGATGGATATATGAACAGGTCATCCATTTAGTTGAGGCAGGAAAAATGATGAGAGTACAAAAGTATAAAACTTCAATATTGTAATCCAATTTACACAACGATTCAAATAATAATGGCTTGCTGCTATAAAAAAAACATCCCTATGGAGATGGAGGACCGAGGAGAAGGCAGTATGCTTGAGCAGGCCGCAGGTCCGCATATCGTCGAACATGGAGCAGGCGTGAGGCAGGCCGCGGCGGCCCACGGAGGAGCTGAGAGGGGCGTGAGCCACGAAGGTTTGGACGGCCCGATCGAAATCCAATCGTTGAAAAAAGAAGGCTACGTAGACGAATCGAAAACAGATTCTCAAAAAAAAAAGACGAATCGAAAACAAGATTTTCGGCCAAGTTTCCCGATCGAAATCCAATCGTCGAGAAAAGAAGGCGACGTGGACAAATCGTCTGCCAAGTTTCGTTCTTCAGACATTCAGAGATATGCTCACTCTTAAGGATTATTCAACATCATCCTATTTCTGAAACCAAACCAGTGGTCAGTCAACCCCCTAGGTTCCGGATTCAGCCATTAGACTTGTGAATTTTGTTCCGAGACATCTGCTTGCGAGAATTATATGCCACTGTCTGACCATGACACTGCTTAACTGCAACATTTGCCATAGACTTGGCTGGGCAATGCGCATGTGTTCAGACCATGACCGTACCTGCGCTAATTAATACTTGGTCACCTAAGCCTCCATGCTAATTAATCTATCACCCTTCATATAAGTAGCAAGTCACCATCTGAATCCCATTCTCATCTAGTCGTATGTGGTAGCTATCTTAATTAGCTTGCAACAGCAGTGTGATTAGCTCAGTGCACCTCGTAAGCCTGTCGGTAGAATGCAGGGTCAAGACGACATCCAGAGACCGGACCGAAAACGACATGCGGTTTACGCGCTACACATATGATATATCCTTGACCGCGGCACAGCGCGGTGGAGAGCGACCGCCATTGCCTTGTGCTCCAGTTTCCCGGACACGGACGCCCATTGGTCAGCCTCTGCTGCAAAAATTTGGCAAAGATCTTGGAGCGGTGCAAGACCTGCAAATCTTTTTCCCGACAGCAACCCCAGACCGAATCACTGAATCTATCGATACTTAATCACCGCAATTGGTTTTGTTGACTCTATATGTTAATGCTAATTGGAGGCAGGACAGTAGTTGCTTCACGCCAATTCAGTTCTTCTCTGCTCTGATCTAAAATTGGTGTTGATCATATT
The DNA here is from genome assembly GCA_900205405.1 of Echinochloa crus-galli. Taxonomy (NCBI): domain Eukaryota; kingdom Viridiplantae; phylum Streptophyta; class Magnoliopsida; order Poales; family Poaceae; genus Echinochloa; species Echinochloa crus-galli. The sequence goes on from OAMR01000623.1 coordinate 241,787, forward strand.
TAGCTACCTCGCACTGCAGTCATTTCTTTTTGAATATCTGCTAGTTAACTAGACGCGTACAAAAACAATACGTAACAGTTGAGGAGTACACAGGTACCAGCAAACATGCAAAATTGATGCCGCATATTTTTATGATAATAAAATGGAATTATTTCAGCCTTTGTCGTCCTGTTCGTTTGGATTGTTTCCAGCGAGCCAACAGTGTTTTTCTCTCAGTGAAAACCAGCGCCCCACCAGCCATCAGCCACCAACCAGCCAGCAGTGTTTTCCTCTCAGAAAAACCAGCGCCAGCCACCAGCCAAACGAACAGGGCGACCACAAGATCATTATTAGCACAGAAAAATGGCGGTTTATATAGCAGTTCATCCGTTTATAAATATATACGATGTTTTACACTAATTATTTTGTCATTTCCTGATGTTTCACATGACCCCACTGCGCGTGTACAACCTGCACAGAGCGCGGTGGCAGACGGTGACCGTTGACCGTAGGAGGAGCATGAGCATGGAAGTATGTAGCGACCTGGCCGGAGTGCATGCAAGTCGGTGTCAGTGTGGAGTAAGCATGTCTGTGACATGGCACACTACTTTACTGACAAGTGTGCATGACTAATTAGATGATTAATTAACTATACAAACATGTGTTGTTAACTAATCCTCCTTGTTTGGATGCGTGTCGGAGTAGTACAGGTAGCTATAGCAGGAGTTGTACTGTAAAGCACACGCTTCTTTTCGCGCAGCACGTTGTTTTGAAGAAGCATTGTGCTGCATAGCTTTGAGCGCCTTTGACCAATTAGTGCGTGCGTGGAAGATCTTAACGGAGGAGGATGTTTGCTACCTTTTGGAGTTTGTAGAAGATTATTCTCGGTATCATGTCATGTGCAGTGCGTGGGAAATTATATTGCACCTCGATCTCTCATTCGCTACTTCTTCTCTTAATTAAGCTGTTTTCGCACGACGTACTTTAAGTGCATCTTGTATACAGAGAAATTAAGGCAGAAGAGGTGGACAAGGGTGACAGCAGGGATCGGTGGCTTTAGGTATTTGCTAGGCAGATTACATAATCCATCTTACGTATTGTTATACAGTAATCTGTAGATAAATAAGTCATAAAGAGGTTTCACAATCTAGATTATTGGTTTCGAATAATATGAAATAATTATATCTTAGAAGCCTATGTTATTTATGATAAATTTGAATTATACAAGTCCTATTATTATTATTATACAATAATCTAAAGGGTGTTTTTTTGTTTGTCGGAACCTGGCGGAGAAAGGCATTGCATGAACAAGTGGGAGTGGTATTGGGGTGTCAGGAACCAGGGGCGGCATTGGGATCATCGAGCAGGGTGTGGTTAGATATTTGTTAGGTCATCGATTCATCGCCAGTCAAAACGTGTACAGTTGCCAGTACCACCATATACTCTAGCAATTGTCTGATTGCTACCTAGCTTGTGTGAATCAATCGTCAGATTGTATTTTTTAAACTACTTTTTTTCTCATGTTTGGCCGGCCGCCCGCGTGTCTGTGTGTCGGAGGATATATCAACCCGGCCAGCATGAAGAACATCCTGCCCTGTAAAGCAAGCACGCTTTCGTTAATTCTTTGAATAGCGCTAGCCGAATCTGCTTAGTTATTCCCAAGCTGCAACCTCGGCATGGCCATAAATCTGACCATTTCTGGAAGATCCTAGGAAAAGGCAGGACGTTTGCATTGCTTGCTGCTCACCCTTCTTTTAGTAGTGCCCATCTGTCCTTAGTTTGACTAATGAGCCAAGGACAAGTAAGGAAGGGTTCCCAAGGGGAGACTAAACCTAATAAGGCACATGCTGACATGCATGCCGGCTAATGACCTGTCCTTCAGTTTTGTTTCGCTAACCAAGGTTAACTGGTTCAGTCGGTTTCACATTCCACAAAAAAGGCTTGTGTCAGCCGCAACGTAGTACTGCATGCACTGGTGGCTGTCGTTACCAGTTAGCATGTGTCCTTTTGCAAACTACAGTAGCCTGCAAGCTTCCTGAGCATGGAATTAATGCTTCAACAATACTCAGCTTGTTCGGTAAGGCACAAAAACTACTAGCAGGTCGGTAAGCTTGGGTGTGTGTATAGTAGATCTCAGTTTCAGCTCGGTCGTCTTCATGCATGACCATGAGCCGCCAACAAGTGTCTCACCTAGAAGCTTTAATCTGTGTGCCCGCGCGAGCCCTAGCTCACAAAGTCTGCTGCGTGCGCGCAAACCCAGGTCACAAGGGGATTCGATCGATGAGCGCGCGGCTACAACTTGAAGATTGGAGCCGGCCTACTGCCGACCTAAGTTGATCCAGCTACTATGACGGCTGATTTTTAGCTAGTGGACCATATGGAGTGGACGGTACTAAATAATAGCGTTTGCAGCACCCGTAATAGCGGCTGCTATAGCGGTAGCGGACCTCTACCGCTACCGCTGTAAGGTAGCGGACCCGAGATAGCATGTTTAGACTTTGCGGCCACTATTGCACTTAGCATCTGCTATTGCACATAGCACTCGCTATTGCGCCGGCTATTACTCGTGTTAGACCATATTGACTATGTTGATGGTTAAAGTACCAAAAAATGATGGATGGAAGACAATAAAAATATTGAAAATTGTAATTTAGGCTATGGTGAAGAATAAGGGATCACATATTATTTTCTTCTTGACGATTGTTTAAGTAAATTTGATGTTAACATTCATGTATACTATAAATTTTGACTATTTTTATTGAATTACGCTATTTGGACTTAGCGCCTGCTATAGCACCCGCTATCTGCGATCCTCTATACAGACGTAATTCGCTATGACACCGCTATCCGCTATTTAGTACTACCTTCGTTCCAAATTACTATTCGTTGTTGATCTTTTTTTTCATGATTTTGGTGATTCGTCTTATTCAAAAATTTTGTCCAAATATAGAGATCAATAAGTTATATTTGAAGTATATACGATGATAAAGTAAGTTACAGACAAAATAAATGATACTTGTAAATTTTTTTGAATAAAATGAATGATCAAACGTTAAACGAAAAAGTCAACAACGAATAGTAATTTGGAACGGAGGTAGTACCTTGGAGTATGAGTATGGGATAAAATAAAATTACCCTAATTTGGTCTTGAAAATCAAACCAGAGTACATGCTATCCGAATGTGGCATGTTTTATTAAATAATTATTGGGAGGAAAAATGTGAACGAACTCGATGAGATTGATGAAGAAAAGTTGCTGAGCAGTCCCTCCTTTAGGCTGGTGATGTCCACAAACCCAGCAAACCCTGCCTCGTAAGCTAAGGGCCTGTTTAGATACAAAGTTGGGAGGATGAATTTGGGAGCTAGATGTCACTTCGTAATCATTGCGCCACTGTAGCATTGTCGTTTGTATGTGTGAAAAATTGTCCAAAAATTGATTAATTAGGCTTAAAATGTTCGTTTCGTAGAGTACAACAAAACTGTACACTTACTTTTTTATTTCATCTACATTTAGTAGTCCATGCATGTTATGATATTTTGATGTGATGGAGAATCTTCTTTTTGCATAGTGTATTTGGAAGTTGCTTTTTGGGAACTTTTTGGGAACTAAGGCCTAAGGTGTCAGCTCCTACATGTCCTCCAGAAAACACGGGGACATCATGCATCACCCCCCCCATTTAGTCAGCAAGCTTTTGCTGGATACATACGCAGCATGCCAGCAGCAATGCAGCATACGTGCACCTTGTAATCACCATGCACTCTTCCAATTAAACATGCAAAGATGACACAAGATAGATTGTTAACATCTCACACCGCTCGAACATTCCGTGTGGATGCCAAGATAGATCTGCAAAGACATATCATAATCGCAAGTTCTTATCCATAAAAGGGACAACTGGCGCTCAACCACGCGTGACGCGTCAGCAAAACCAATTATGCCCTCCTCATGGATCTAAAGAACTGATCACCAGACTCTCATGGACGATTAAACAATCGTCTCTGAATCTTTAGAATACATGAAGCAGTTACTGCAGAACGATGCAAAGTCAGCCCATGGTTTCTTTAATTGCGACATGACGGAGGTGATTATGTGAGGTAAGTGTAGTACTCCCTCCGTTCTAAAATGTAGGTCGTTTAACTTTTCAACCGACTCGCTTGTCTTATTCAAAATTTTGTGCAAATTATCATATTTTTTGTGGTGGCTTGCTTTATTTATATAAAATCTTCAAAAATATCTTAAATTTGACTATATTTTCATAAATTTTTTTGAATAAGACGAGCGGAGTCGTTTCTACCGTGTTTCATTTGCACTAATGGTTTCCAAACTGTTTCAGAGAAGTTAGTTCTAGTTTATTTGTCAAGTAATCTAAATACTTGGTGTTATCCAACATACTTCTTGTGCTTCCACTCTTTTTTTTTGCTACTGTCCTACAGCATATAAAATGAGAGAACATCTTCATTTACAATTTGGTTTAGAAAAACATAACAGCTCGCTAAACAGAAAATGTGTTAAAGGAATTATATTGCACAAGATGATCATCTGCCGTAATCAAGTAACATTTATTGTGTTGTACCATTGCTTATAACATTAAAAATATGAATATATAGCTCTTATCGGAAATCTTGTTAACCTACATATAAAAGCATTTTTAAAGAGCAAGTAAAATAAATAAAAGGACCCCTTCTTTTTATTTCGCCCCGGGCCCCCAAAATGCCAGGGCCGGCCCTGATGAAGGCTTATCCTAGCTCACCTAATCATGGAAACCGAAGCATCAGGAAGGTGATGAGAGGAAGAAAACATATCCAAGGGATCATGGAGAAGACTCTGATTTGGAGACTTTGAGCAGAAATCTGTCCATCTCTTAGTAGGTTAATGTCAAAATAAACCACTATATTCGTCGAGAGATGAATATGATTAATAAATAGATAATTTTAGAAATAAATTTGTATCTCACCAAAGAGCTCATGTCAAATCCAAATAATAAATAGATAAATTAAAATTATAAGAATAAGAAAATAAACAGTTCAGTTCATGTCAAATAAAATTAATAAATAGATAAATTTTGAATTTTGAAAATGAGAAAATTGAAAATGAGAAAATTAGCAGTTAACCAAAGAGTTCATGCCAAATAAGATTAATAAATAGCTAATCTCAGAACTAAAAATGGAAATTAGTAATTTTTTCATGTATGGAAAGAAAAACAGCTCAATAAAGAATCTATTTAAGCTAAAATATATAAAGAACAGAAGACAAGAAAATATTAGGTAGGAGTCATATGTGGATTATTGCAACTCAGATTGTACATGGAAATTAAAAGTCCATTTTTAATAGGATAGAGGCAACTCCTAATTGGTATGGATAAAAGGATCCTAGAGAATTGAAAACACTTCTCACCCAATATATCCATACCCACCTCTCACAGAGGACCCACCTGTCGGGTTGTGGGAAAACGTGGAAAAATATGGGAAAACAGTGCAAAATGCGAGAACTTTTTTCACCTAAGACTCTACCCATACCAACGCGGACCCACCTTCTCATGATATACCCATATTTGTAACCACGTCTATACACAATTATCCCGTGTTGCAAATAAACAATAGATTGGAGAGTCTTTTCCATATAAATAAAGACCAACTATCTCAAAGATGATGTGCATCTACATTTGAGAATATCTAAAGCTCTCTATACACAAGAGAGCGAATATAAATTATTTTTAAAAACGCTTCGCACGACTAGTCTGTTTACCATGGTCCACTCAAGTGATATTGTTTTAGTACATATGTGTCATCAATAAACATGCGTGCCGTATATGCGTTCATGCTTTGGTATGGAAATAAAAGAATTAATAGGGCATAAATCAATTCCATCTAGATATCATTACAATCACGAAAAAACCACAAGGACCTCGCCACATATATGGCGGGCGAGAAGAGGTACCATAGGTGCAACCTTTGAACATTAAAAACACAACAACAATTTGGATGTTTCCTTTGGCTATTTGGAGTGATATGGTCGATCAGAAGAACACTACACTAAAATTCATTGCGAGTTTACAACCACCAAACATGAGGATTAGTGCCACCAAGTTTTCTCTGGTTGCAGGGTAGAGTGCTGCCATCCGCCAATTAAGATGCCACCTTTGGTCATAAGAATAGCAATGCAGCCGTCGTAGATATTGCCCGCCATCTACGGCACTTTAGTTCACTATAAAATCGTAACATGTTCATATAGGAAAACAATTACAATTGCATTATAGAAAAATTAAAATAAAAATATAAATAAAGAGATTGACAAAAACGCTAGCTATCCTGTGCAAATTCCTATGCAATTTGCACGGGCCACCTTGCTAGTTCACATTGACAATAGAGTATCCTTGCATAAAGGTAGGAAATATGTGTGTATACTTATATACCGTATGTATGGAGGTGGCGGTGGGAGACGGCCGGTGGGCGGTGCCGGCGGCAGGAGAGGAGATGAGGAAGAGGAGACAGCGACCGGCGAGGTTAGCGTGGCCGCGGCAGTGGGCGGCGGCGGAGGTGGCGGAGGCCGCCGGAGCCGATGGAGGTGCGGGCGGCAGGGGTGAAAGGGCCGGCAGCGAACGGGTTAGCGTCGGCCGCGGTTGTGGGCGGCGACGGAAGCGGCGGGAGCCGCCGGAGTCGGGGAAGAAACCGGCGGCGGGGGCTTCCAGCCGTTAACGCTGCCCATAAGAATAGCATTGCAGCCGTTGTAGATATTGCCCGCCATTTACGGCACTTTAGTTCACTGTAAAATTGTAATAGGTTCATATAGAAAAACAATTACAATTGCATTATAGAAAAATTAAAATAAAAATATAAATAAAGTGATTGACAAAAACGCTAGCTATCCTGTGCAAATTCCCTTGCTAGTTCACATTGACAATAGAGTATCCTTGCATAAAGGTAGGAAATATGTGTGTATACTTATATACCGTATGTATGGAGGGAAAAGGAAAAGAAATGCCTGGTTGAATTCTAATTGCACTGCTCGTTGTTATTTAGTCGTCCGAGTTCAGTGCGGCAAGTGTGACGGCCTGCACAGTGCCGCACCGTCGCTAGCTCCCCAAACCACGCGATTTGCTTCACACCTAAAATCTCCCATATACTCGCGTATATAAAAAATACACCACCGGTCGCTCCCTCCAAATAATGCATGCATACATCATATGATTTTCGTTTGGAGATCACTATAAAATTAGAGATCCTCACACGCTGAGTCGCTGACATTGTCAAATCAAAAATCAAAATAGATACGGTGTCACTGCCACGCGCACATGATACGATATGATGCATGCCTTACTGGCTCAATTACTAGCATGTTTTGATGTGTAGATAAGAAGGACTAAAACACAAACAAAATTATGAGTCGGTAAAGGAAATCTCCTGAGACGATCCGCCCGGGATATCATCATAACTAACTCATGGTAAAGTAGTTCATGTGTGTATAAGACCGTGTGTTTCATGCTTTTTTGCCGGTATGTCTGCAATCGGCTGGTTCCCCTTTCGGGCACGCTTTTCTGTACTAAAATAGCTGAATATTTCTTAGGCCTCGTTTAGATGCCGAATCGGGCCTGCAGGCTGGCAGGTCTGACCCCCAGTCACTGCAGCGTTTCGTTTGTTTGTGCAAAAAATTGTCCAAAAATTGATTAATTAGGTTCAAAATGTTCATCTCGCAGAGTACAACAAAACTGTACAATTAGTTTTTGATTTCATCTACATTTAGTACTCCATGTATGTTATGACATTTTAATGTGACGGGGAATCTTCTTTTTGCATAGTGTATTTGGGAGTTGCTTTTTTGAGTTTTTGATCTAAACAAGGCCTTAGTTGTACTAGGCAGCACACGTCGTGCTACTAACGCCAAGCTCAGTTCACATCATGTCCCCGCTGTGTCACGAAAATCTATTGAGGTCTCTGGATCATGGGCTCATGGCCCTTTACTGTGTTAGCCTGTTAGGCCAGATCAATATGACTGTATATGGTTTATTTATTAAATAATATTGGTGAAAGAAAGGAAGATGAAGCACACATAAAGCTAGAAAGAAAACGGTATTATACAAACTTCACGAAATATTTGTTTCTACAAATATCCCTAGGGGGGAAAGTTAAATGTCACTTGTATAGTCTACGAGACCAGCACATTGAATTCTCCTATCGACTGATACGAATATTAATATTAAAAAAATGCCAAATACAGTACGTCGTCCTCGTCTCGAACATTCAGGTTAGCAACAAGGTTTACATAATGTATTTCACCATCAAGTGCTCCAACTAGAATTATACAGTGAATTTCCCAATCGCTACGACCCAAATACTACGCCCAAACCCCTTGCCCCCGCCTCGCTCCTCCTCTATAAATACCGCCGCTCCCGCTGCCCAAGTCCCTCACTCATTCACTCAACAGCCTCATCATAATCATCATCATCTCGTAGCAGCAAGTAGCAACGCAGCACCTAGCTGAAGCTAACAACAACAAGAACACCACCTCGCCCATGGCGATGGCCGCTTCCTCGTGCACGGACGCCACTTGGTGGGCGTACGCGCTCCCGGCGCTTCTCGGCGCCGACACCCTGTAGCTCATGGCGTTCTCCGTCGGCGACACGCCCGCCGTGGTGTCGTCGTGCCCGGCGACGGCGCGCGAGGTGCTCGCGCACCCGTGCTTCGCCGACCGCCCCGTGAAGCGGTCGGCGCGGGAGCTCATGTTCGCGCGCGCCATCGGGTTCGCGCCCAGCGGCGAGTACTGGCGCCGCCTCCGCCGCGTCGCCTCCACGCACCTCTTCTCCCCGCGCCGCGTCGCCGCGCACGAGCCCGGCCGCCAGGCCGACGCCGGCGCCATGCTCCGCGCCGTCGCCGCCGAGCAGTCCGCGTCCGGCGCCGTCGTCCTCCGGCGCCACCTCCAGGACGCCGCGCTCAACAACATCATTGGCAGCGTCTTCGGCAGGCGCTACGACGTCTCCTCCGGCTCCGGCGAGGCCGAGCAGCTCAAGAGCATGGTGCGCGAGGGGTTCGAGCTCCTCGGCGCGTTCAACTGGTCCGACCACCTCCCCTGGCTCGCCCACCTGTACGACCCCAGCAACGTGGCCCGCCGGTGCGCCGCGCTCGTGCCGCGCGTCCAGGCCTTCGTCCGCGGCGTCATCGACGAGCACCGCCGCCAGAGCTCCGCCGCCCCCGACGACAATGCTGACTTCGTCGACGTTCTCCTCTCCCTCGAGGGCGACGAGAAGCTCCGCGACGACGACATGGTCGCCGTCCTCTGGGTAAGCTTGGAATCACTTCCTTGCCTTCTTCAACCGCACCACGCACGCACGCGCACTTCTCGGGTGTCTGCTCAACCAACAGTTTTGGGTCAGTTTCTCAAATTCCAAACAATTTGTTTCGGCGCGTGCAGGAGATGATCTTCCGCGGGACGGACACGACGGCGCTGCTGACGGAGTGGTGCATGGCGGAGCTGGTGCGCCACCCGGCGGTGCAGGCGAGGCTGCGCGCCGAGCTGGACGCCACCGTGGGCGCCGGCGGCTGCCCCACCGACGCCGACGTGGCGCGGATGCCGTACCTGCAGGCGGTCGTGAAGGAGACGCTGAGGGTCCACCCGCCCGGCCCGCTGCTGAGCTGGGCGCGCCTCGCCACCGGCGACGTGCAGCTCTCCAACGGAATGGTGGTGCCGGCCGGCACCACGGCGATGGTGAACATGTGGGCCATCACCCACGACGCCGCCGTCTGGGCCGACCCGGAGGCCTTCGCGCCCGAGCGGTTCCTCCCGGCCGAGGGCGGCGCCGACGTGGACGTCCGCGGCGGCGACCTCCGCCTGGCCCCGTTCGGCGCCGGCCGCCGCGTCTGCCCAGGCAAGAACCTGGGCCTCGCCACCGTGGGCCTCTGGGTCGCCCGCCTCGTGCACGCCTTCGAGTGGGCCCTGCCCGACGGCGCGCCGCCCGTCTGCCTCGACGAGGTCCTCAAGCTCTCGCTGGAGATGAAGACGCCGCTCGCCGCCGCGGCCGTCCCCCGCGCCGCCTGATCGGGCCGGGCCGTCTCTGCTTGCCTCTGTGTGGTCGTCTTCGCTAAGCTTGTTTCATTGGTTGGTTTAATTTGTGAGTAGGGTTTGGTTTGCTTGCAAAGTAGTGTGTCTCACCATCACCGGGGCTCCAATTTTGGCAAGGTGCGTGTTAGGAGTTAACCCCTATGCATGTTTGCGTCTTATCGCTACCAGGGCGTAATCAGTGTCGTCGATCCGTCATGAACGTCATGAAGGTGCGTGTTTTATTGGTTTGGCTAGTTTTCTCATAGTGCATCTGTTATATATGTATTGTATTGTAATGTAATGATCAAGACCGTGTTATATATATGGTGCCGTTTAATTGATATCTGGAGTATATTGAAATGGTTGGTTGTGCGTGAATTACCCTCGGAGTTGTTTCGCAATTCAATATACGTTTGAAGTCGCCTCAAGTGTATTATTCAAATTTCAAAATCAAAGAAGGTCACTTGCTTCAAGTACTGAGTTGTTGGTCGACCTTATGACTTAGCAATGATCCACACTATGTCAAAACTCGACAAAGGAGACACACTAATTGGCGACGTGGAATTGAGACGCGTCACCAATGAGTCATTGGCGACGCGGATTTACTAGACGCGTCGCCAATAAGTCTGCAGAGGCAGCACGCGTCTCCTATGTACCTTAATAGACGACACTTATTAATGAGCCGCGTCACCTATAATTGCCTCAGATGTAGGAGACGCGTCCACACGAATTCGCGTCTCCTATAACTGGGTATATTGGTGACACGTTTCGGTAAACCGCGTCTCCTATAAGCAAGTCTCCTATAACCGAGTCGACCGAGTCTTAAATCAGAAGGCAAAAGACAACAACCATGAACAACCTGGGCCTGGGCCGCAGTGGCCTTTGATCCGGCCCAAGAAGACGTGCGCCCGCCGCGCAACCGCACCCTCCTCCCCACTCTCCCCCCCTCCATACGCAGACGCACCTCCTCCTCCCCTCGAAGTCGTCGTCCGATGCTGTCGTCGTCGCCGGGCGCGCCCGCCGGCGATGCCTCGTCCCTCCCCGCCTCACTCCCTCCCTCGCTGCCTCACCGCTCCTCTCTTCCTCCCGTCTCATCCAGATCTGGGGGCGCCGCCAAAACCCTAGGCCTCTCTCTCACATCGTCTCCGCCGCCGCCGCCGCCACCGCACTCTCCAAGGCCGGTCGGCACCCTCGGAGGGTTGAGACTCCGGGATCCCACCTCGCCAAGGACGGCCGGCACCCTCGGCGGGTGAGACGCCAGGCCGGGATCCCACCCCGCCGCCACATTCCGCGAGCGATTCGGCGGGATCCCTCCCCGCAGTCATCGTCGGGCCCTCCACCAGCTAGTCGCCGGATCCAAGACCGTCCCGCCCCACCTCATCCAGATCAGGGGGAGCTGCTGTCGCTCCTCTCTTCCCTCTCTCCATCACACAGCATGGGGTGGCGGTGGTGGTGCTGCGCTGCTGGTGGTGGCGGTCAGGATCCTCGGCCTAGATGAGGGTTGCGCGCGACGCGGGGGCTGGGCGTCCTCCTCGAGTTCCACGCCAGCACCGGGGTCTTCGTCGAGGATTCCTCATCGGGCGGGATCCACGGCAGCGATTGGATCTCGGCGCTCGGGCCACGCAGCTTCTGGGATCCATCCAGCCTCCATCGAGTGCAGCAGGGACCGCTGGTTCGCCGGCATGGCCAGGGTAGATATCAAGGTTAGATGCGTTCACCTTCTCATGATCTGGAATCTAGGTTTAAGAGAAGTTTCATTTGCCGCTGACCTTAAATCTGTTATCTGTATGATTAGTGGAAGGCCTTAACAGTTTTGTTAATTGTTCCATTATCTCCTGTTTCTGTAGAAAAATAGAAACATTACATACATTGGAATGTGAGCAGACTCCCACATACTTATTTACATGTAAAATCTTCTGTGGGTCTTGTATGTTTCTCCATGATATCAGTTCACTGCAGTTCTAGCACTAGCTGCTTGTATTCAGATCTGTTGCTGGAGTGGTGATATCCCACATTTGATTTTTGAAGAACACTAGAACAATTTGGAACTAAAAAATGACATGTTCATTTGGGACTTACCAGCAAGCATGTTCTGTATGAACTCCCTCCTAAGAGTATCTGGAAGTGCAAAGAGCATTGTCATCTCATTTGGAACCCTCACAAAAACAGCTGCAGCTTTGAGAAGTTCACTACCCGTAAAACCAAGCCTAGTCAGCTCATTGATAGCCTTTTCCTGCATCACTTGCATTGGATCCTTTAGTGCTGCCTCCTCTTGGAGCTTTGCTTCTCGCTCCATTGTCTCAACCATCCTTCCGAAGTGATGTGAAGCATTGTTAAGATCACTGCGGAGTCCACCAACCATATCCAAAAATGGGTCACTAGACATGCTGACTTCATTTTCTTTACTCGCGCCTTTGTCTTTCTTCCTTCTCTTAGAGCTTGATGAAGTTGAATCCACAGAATTCCTACTGTCCAAAGACCGTCTGGTGTTTCCATAGACATTGTTGGCGGTCGTTACAACCCAATTTCGACCACCAATACTCGGGAATAAATGAGGCTTTATGCAACATTTCATATACTTAGGTTTTATTTCTAATAAAGTTCCACGAGTTTTGGTGAGTGTCACTTGTGCAGGTACAACAATGAGAAATACGTGCTATAGGGGTCAGAATTGACCGATTCGACCGAACGACACGATTCGGCCGATTACCCCCCTTAGCCGTACGAGTCACCGGGAGTCGTCCACGTCAACGATGATCAAGCAACCACAACTTACGACACGTGGACGACCGCCAACTCATCCCGGAGCTCCGCCACGTCAACCTGGTCCCACATATCACGAAGACATCCACCAGAAGGCAGCCCAGGGCGGTCCAGCAGCAGAAGCGGTGCAGGGGGGTAGGCCTGGGCCTCTAGGCCCGTTCGGCCGAACAGGCCCGTTCAGCCGAACCGCCCCCACTGCACCACTGACCCCAGGGAGCAAATCCAAGCCTCCCAGAGCCAAGGCGGTGGATCCCAGGGTTCGGCCGAACTGACCCCTTCGGCCAAAACGGCCGGCAACCGCAATCGAACTCCCTTGTCGGTTACTCCACCCCAACCGTCCTTTGGCACTATAAATTGGGCAGCACACTTCACTTGTAAACACACACCAAGCCAAGGAGCTCTCTCATTTCACTTGTTCTAGTAGAGTTAGGATAGTTTAGTTGGGAGTTAGAGTTGAGTCGAGCTTTGCCTCGGAGGTTCCGGAGTCGTCTTCAGAAGCTCTGGTATAAGCTCTTGTATCTTTTCCTTTTTCCTTTTGTAAGACTTTGAGTTATCAATATAGTTATCTGTATCACATTGCCTTTGTCATTTATAGTCTGCTTCTACTTTATTCTAGTTGCATCTATATCGTGTTTAGACTATAGTCGGTTCTAGTTCCGGTGCTTCTAGATCTTGCTTGATACTGAAGGTGAATTGTCACCATGAGTATTGACAAGGTTGCTTGCTCTTGCTAGCAGAGTAAGTAGTTAGACTAGTGTAGGAGTGGTTCCTAGACTAGCTAGTGGCCTTAGTTTGCCCCCGTCGCAACGGAGGTGGTAGCCGTGAGGTGGTGACAGCCCTTTCGGTCTTTGTAGTCCATCATGTTAGTTTCGGCCTGTAGGATCCCCCAGTGTAGGGTAGACGGCACCCCTTCTCATCCCTTTCTGTGTGTCGTAGGCTATGTTGTCCCGAAGCTAAGACCTAGGCTTATCCTTGATCTCTGAGTACTGGCACTTTAGCCTCTATATCTCTAAACCCGAGTGACATAGACAGATAAAGAATCCAGGAATCCTCTATCTCTTCTCGTTGTCCTCCCAGCTATCTATCTCTTCTCTCCCTTACCTGAGTATCCCTTGAGCTGTGTGTCCGGTATATCCACTCCTATCCAATACCGTTATCCCCAGTCTTGTCTAGTCGTGTACCTTTCTCTGATAGTCTCGAATATCTGTTCACTAGTAATCTTGCCAAAGCTTCCCTGCGGAAATAAATAAATGCTCCATGTTCTATGATTTCCCTCTCCAAATATTCTTGATAGAGACATGGGCTATGCAAAAAGAAAAGCATGCCAAAGAAGCATGGCAAAAACAAGAGAAAAAGAAAAGCATGCTAAAGAGCATGGCAAAAAGA
>OAMR01000623.1:261785-273487 GCA_900205405.1 Echinochloa crus-galli
TTGGCACCCCTTCTCATCCCTTTCTGTGTGTCGGAGGCTCTATAGTCCCCAAGTAAGACAGTAGACTTATTCCGGACCTTTTAGTGCTGGCTCTTTAGCCGCTGTATCTCTAACCACTTGGCCTAGATAGATAGAGTACCCAGGAATCCTTTATCTCTTCTCGTTGTCCTCCCAGCTATCTATTCCTTCTCTCCCTTACCTGAGTATCCCTTGAACTGCGTGTCACGGTATATCCACTCCTATCCAATACCATTATCCCCCGTCTTGTCTATTCGTGTACCCTTCTCTGATAGTCTCGAATATCCGTTTGCTAGTATTCTTGCCAAAGTTTCCCTGCGAAAATATAAATTACGATACCTCAGGATATATACTCCCAGGTGAAGTGCTACAGCGGTGAGTCTGTGCGCTTGTAGAATATTTATATATTTTACTAAGCCATAAGGAAAACCATTGAAACCCTCCTTATCCCAGTACAAGGATTCTCAGTTCTGATATTGGATCGTAAGAAGTGCCAACAGACATCAAGTCTTCTTCCACTTCATCATGATTACCTTCCAAAGTAACTTCTTTCTCCATGTTTGAAACAGCCTCACCAAGCCCCTCTGCTCCTTCTCCGGTGGCTATGTCCTTCCCATATATAGCAGATAAGGTATCATAAAATGGAAATGTGATGCCATAGAGGCCTCTTGCATTTGGGTTATCCTATAAGAGCGCAAGAGCATGACAATGGTAAGATATTCACTTCAGACAGCAATTTTCAGAATAGAGCAATAACCAAATTGGAGTCCATGATATAACCAAATTGGATGGATCAATAGCACACTCAGAAAAGTGATTTACCTTATAGTGGGCATCATACCGTTGCTTCTCACATTGCAGCATTTTTTAATTGTCATCCCAGTTAAATCCACTTCTGGCCAGCATGATCTTAATGGCACCAAACTTTGTCCTAAAGTGTCTCACCCTTGACTCAATGTGTGGAATGGCAGTAAGGCCACAACCAGGTATCTTTGCAGCAAGTACACTTTCCAGAACAGAGCAATAACCATTCTTAAATCCTCCTTCACCTCTCCATTTTGGATCTAAAGATAGCTCATATAGTGCCTTGATCAACTCGTCGTCCTCAAAATAGGTCCAAAGCCTTTTAGTTTTGCCTCTTCCACGTGCAACAACTGAGCTCACAGATTGATTCATAACTGTAACAAGTGATTGTGCTAATTAGCTTGGTAATCATTCACACTAAAAAATCATTCAAAATTTAGAAACAAACATTCCAATCAATAAATGGTCACATAGAAAAGTTACACACCTTAATTAGATCTAGAAGATCTATATCTATTATACATTCCTTGAGCAAGACTATTGCAAAAATTGGTCCATTATTAGATGTCGATACAGATGTAATAAATTCTGGTTCACTGATTTCCCCTTCCGTAACTTCAAACGATGTCGGCATATCTGGTTCCGGTTCCTCACTCTCCATGGGGTCTTTAGGCATCTTTTGCAAAATTAAGTTGTGCAACAATGCACATGCCATTATAATTCGACATTGAGTCTTGACTGGGAAATATGACGCAGATCTCAAAATCGCCCAACGACATTTAAGTCTTCCAAAAGCCCTCTCAACAATATTCCTAGCTCTAGCTTGGCACAAGTTAAAATACTCCTCTGCACTATGTGGTGGATTTTGAGCCGTGAAACCTCCTAAATGGTATCTTTGCCCTCGATATGGCGCTAGAAAACCATTAGCATTTGTGTAGCCAGCATCAACTAGATAGTAGCAACCTTAACATTGAAAGAACAACAATAAATAGAAAATAATTGTGTCTACATAATTTTTTTTCAAAGTGAAGGGGCCCAACTCGCCTTGAGGAATACGTAGACCATCTGGTCTTGAGATTGCATCTCGAAGCACACGGCCGTCATGCGCAGAACCCTCCCAACCAGGTAGCACATAGATAAATTGCATGTCCGGTGCACATACACGTAACACGTTTGTCACAATGTCTCCCTTTCTTGACATATACCTCCCCTTCAGCTTAGTTGGAACGGTAACTTTTACATGTGTACCATCCAATGCACCCAAGCAATTCTATCCAAACAAAACATAATATCGGTTATATACACCTATTTGCATTAGTTTAGAGTGGGACTCTCTAGTTACAAGTTATGTACCTTAAAATGTTTCCATCTATAGTCTGAGCAGTCCTCAGGTACGGGTTCTGCTGGTGCCTTAAGCAGCAACTGGTGAAGCTTGAGAATAGCTAGGAGGCATGAATTAAGTTTCTACTAACTGTCTCACCGCTTCGCAAGAAAAAACTTCCAATTGTTCTATTCTTCAAATGGTGAGCCAAAGTGTATAAAAGAGCTGCTAGTATCTCCTCTAACGGTGTATTTCTTGAGCCCCTCAATCCACCAACATCTCTAAGCATCTCACACAATGTAAAAAAAAGTTCTCCTATCCATGCGAAGCTCGCTTATACACTTAAACATCACTTGCACGAATAAGATCATACATACGTTCATTTCTAAGCTCCCTAATTTTTATTCTTCTTTCTATTTTCCAACACTTCCACTTATATGACAGCACTTACAATGTCAAGATATAATAATACATAAGCACAATGACAGATGCCATATTCCTAAGGGCCAAATTTCTCTTCCGCTTTCGTGTAGTTAATGGCAGACGGGCCATAGTGCTGTTCAAAGTTAGTACAGTAAAAAAATTAGAATGTTACATAATTAAAGACTAGTGAGAATAATATAACGTTGTTCGAAAAATTTTCTAAGCAGCTGAACAAGGCATACAGAATAATATAGGTGAGAAATTGTGCACACAATGACAGAATCAATGAAAACATGGTCCTATACCACATACTAGGTGATCAGGCTGTCCATAAACATCTTACTAAAAAACCACATGCCATGAATTTGGGAACACATCAGATAATTTGCTGTAGCACAACCAAGCACATTCATCATAGTTTAACAATTATGCAACATGTGCAGAAATTAACAACATGTGCAAACACACACCTAACATCAGATAATGGGCATTGCTTGTGTTCTTGTTGTGGTTTGAAGGCTGTAACTCGAAGCAGCCAGAACTGAAGACATAAATAGACAGGGACTAACCAGAAGTCACAGCTACGCCAAGATAAGTCATATCACCTTACAGATCCTCCTTCCTAATCCAATCCCATACTACAGAATCAACTATCAAAATACTAAATCAACTAGACATATGACATACACCAGCAACTATTACAAATCAACTAAACCAAGGTGATTCAGGAAGGAAAATTCAAGTGCAATAGGTCCAATCGCGCAATACAACAGGAACAATAAAGGATTCAGAGGGGAAGGAAGAAAACACATCTTTCAGATCCTTTCAGATACCGATTCCTTCCCGATTCAGTTGATGCAAGTCGTCTTCTCCCCTGCACTCCTCACAACTCTGTTCTTTCTCTGTCTAAATCAAGAACACGGGTGGTTAGGGTTTGGGGGATGCAAGAGAGAGACAGAGATGATGACGAAAAGGACTCCTCACCAGCGAGATGCACCAGACCCGAGGACTCACCGGTGGTGGCCTGCGGAACTACCCGATCAGCACGCGCATGGAGCTCCGGAAATGGCGGCACGTTGGCGGTGTTGTGCCGGAGGAAGAGCCCCAGGTCCAGCACTGTGCCGCCGATGATGGCGAAGCTGGCGCCGTGGCTGAGGTCCTACGGCGGTTGGCGTGAGAGGAACGGCGGCTAGCGCGAGAGGAACGGCGGCAGGAGAGGCGTGGCGGCGGCGGCGATGGCGAGTGCGGCGGGGAGAGAGGGAGTCGCGTGAGGAAGCGGCGAGTCGGGAGGGATTGGATAACGCTGGGTGGGGGGCCGTATCGGATTTCTATGGGATGGTACCGCTTCACGGTGCGATGCGTTACGGAGCGCTCCAACCAAACAGCAGGTAACGGTACCCGATGACCGTGTAAACGGGTCACGCCCCAAAAACCGCAAACCAAACAGCTTCCTAGATCCTACAACATCCTCATAAGTGAATTATAAGTGAAGATGAAATAGAGGTATACATCAATATACCAAAATGGTTTTCAAACATTTTGTAAATTTAAGTAGAGATGGGGATGTACAAGATATATCCCTCTATAAAATTTGCTACTTAATTAAATTAAAAAATATACTTTTTCTCAATTTTGTGGAACCTTTTCCAGATGCAATCCACGTAAGGATACATCTATGAAAATATCATTTTTCATTGGTGGTTCCTTATGCTTGGTTTGCCTCTAGTAGTCAACAATGAACAATACTACATGTGATTTGATGTCTTTCTCATCACTGGTTTCCATTTTATATCTTCTTTTCTATCATAGAGCACAAAAAAAACTTGGTATGCACCTACAAACAATAAGGTGGAGTATGGGAGCTAGGAAAAATATCAAACCACTGAACACATAGTTAAAGATATAATACATCAAAAATTGGGGTTCTCAAAAAGGCATGACAACAATTGAATTTCTAGGTTGAACCCAATACTATGCCTTTTATTGCTAGTTGAGTTTTTCATGTTGGTATTAGAAAAAAGAACACAAAATTTTGCACTAAACACCACATTTGGGCCAAAAGAAGCCCACCCACTAGTTGCTGATGTAGACCTCTAGGAAATCCTAGATCGGATGTTCACCTTTTGCCCTACACCGCATAATGAAAACTATAAATTTATTTCTTGCCCAACCCTTTCTACAAGATGGTCCCTTCTTTCACAACCTCGTCCATGGGTGGTGAGTAGATCCACAAATTGGTGGTAGGTGATCTACAGCCCTAGCCACTACGATAGCTCGATCCAAGAGCTTTGATCCATGGTAGTGTCACGTGTACCTATAAATTCATCCACATGGGAGGCGAGCAGATTCATGAGCTCCCATCCCATGGTGGCAACAATAGATCCATTAGCTCATCTAAAATAGTGCTTTGCTAACCATTCTCCCTCTTGTTTCTGTTGTCTGTCATTCCCACCATGATGGATTTGTACCTACACGCCTGTGCTGCCCCATTATAAACCATTTCCAATTCTTTCATGTATGTTACGAACTCCACATTTTTGCAATTTTTACTCTGTCGCCGCCAAAAGCCCCTAAACCCAAGTTTCTTGGGCCATCTTCGCAGTGGTGATGGATCCGTTCAACAATACGGCAGACCTGATCCCTCCTCATCCAGCTTGACCAACTCTGCTGCCATCACGACACATGAACAATAACAAGCAACCACCACATACATGCTATAATAGGGTTCTATATAGATTATAATAGTGTGTCCTTGAAGTTTGTCAACTAATTGGCCTTGACCTCATAACCCTAATATGATGACGAAAATGATTAAGTGGTTGTCTCAAATGACAATAACGTGACTTTGCAATAGCCAAGAGGGGTTGAGTTAGGTTTCGAGAAATTTGGTTCAAGATACACAAAAACTTATGAAGTTCTATATAGATGTGCAATAAGAGTTTTTTTGTAGCACAACAAAATTTTGCATCCTACATTACAAGCCTATAGGTTTACTACTAAAATTTTTAAAGGCCAAAGGTTGGGAAAAAAAACTTGGCTATATTTTGGTAACCGAAATATGGGACATTGGCAACTTTTGATGAAAACAAAATGGTGGCCGAAAAATTGGTTTGCCAAAAATTTGGCAAGCCAAATTTTGGCAGCAAACCAAGCATTCTCTACAAACATAGGAACTACAATTATGGATTTTCAAGAAATCTGGTATGGAATGCGACAAGTATATGTGGAAAGTAAAGGATGGAGAATGTTGGTGGAACGACTACTTTTTCCTGGGGTGACAAAAAATCATTTCTCCTCTCTCTCTCTCTCTCTCTCTATCTATCTATCTATCTATCTATCTCTCTCTCTCTCTCTCTCCTTAATAGGATATTGCTCACAACCATGTAACAGATATCGATGTAGCTTTGACCTAGGAGTATTCAAGAGCATCGATTTCCACAGGGAATATGAAGTGCTCTAACACTAAACTATATCACCCAGATGAATAATGATGGATGACGACGAAGAGATACAAAAGATAGATAGGTGAGTGGGTAGAAAGGGTACTTGGTAGATAAGGCTGGGCTCTATGATGAACCAAGTGAATCACAAGTTGATCAAGATTGTTTATGTCAAAACAATAAGACTAACAAACTCACGGAAAGGGGTCAGAAGGGGAGTTCGTAGTCTACTATTTTTGTCCTACGGGCCAGAACTAATGCTGGAATATGTCGACCAAACATGGTTGTCACCACCTATCGACTACCATAATCTATCCATTGGACTAGGACAAACCAATGTTACTACAAGTATAGGCACCACATCTACACTGATAATTACTACTCTACTCTGTGCTCGAAGCAAAGAACCCATGCAATAGCAACCCTACATGTATTTGAAGCAAAGTAATACTATTAAGACATGAACAAGGAACCAATAGAATTGATGCTTGATTAATCATAAAAGGATCAAAGTTACCAAACAAGAGCCGAATGTTACTCGAACCTGAGCTTCATCTGCCGAGGTACAAAGTGTAAGAGGGGCCGACAACTCCGACTCATCCCCAACACTCTCACCTCACCTCTCCTTATTTTCCAAGTGCCGTAGTGGCATCACTTTGCCTATGGAGTTCTTCTTCTATTGTGTGTTCTAATGAGCCAAGATACTCTATTTATAGCAGGGGTACTTGTGGGAGAAAGTAGAGGCGGTTGGTGCAGGTGGATAGGGTAGGCCAAAACCACCAAGGTTGGTGTTGACATTCACCAAATGGTGAAATTTGATTGTCAACTATCTTGGAAATAAACATAATATTTCTTGCACTAAATTTATTTAATTAATGTAGTTCCACTTGATTATTGGAGAATATTTGAATACACAAACCCAAATTGGCTCAAACACCGAAGGATGGCCACATGGGCCTACTGGATGATACACTAGCCAAAGGAGAGGCTGAATGGGGCCAGGTCCACGTTGGCCGATGCAGGCCTAGCCTCGAACCGCCTCAACTTTGATAAGCAACTACTAAGGGCCATCAGGAGTTGATCTGGGTGATGCATGACTAAATGTGGTGTATCAAAGTGTCGGTCAACGTCCCCGATTGGCTGACATCGGGGTGCGGTCAACAGCCTCCAACCACCTCATGCTAATCCTCCGCCGCCTCCTAGTGCTATAAATACAGGGCATGGGTATCAGTTCCAAAGACACACCAGAAGAAGAGCTCTCCTAGTATAAGTTGTTAGACTTAGTCTTAGTTGGAAATTAGGCTTAGAAGTTGAGCTTCTCCAAGGTTTCCGGAGTTGTCTTGGTAAGATTTGGTATAAGCTCTTGTATCTTAGTTTATCTTGTAAGACTTTGACCTTAATGGAATTATCTTCATGGTTATGTTCTATGTCCCAAAGTTCACATTTCATCCTTAGTTTATAAGTTATATACCTTACATGAATGCTCCTATATGGTTGCACCCAATTGTTTGGATTCATATCACGGCATTGGCTCAATGTGCCTTATGGTTTGCTTTATTTATTTCCAGATAGATAGAGTTGTATTCATTAGTGCAAACATGAAGTTTGGACGAAGGAATTCCATTGAGAGTACCTATACCCCATGGATTTGTAGAGGTAAGCAGCAGGTGGTGTCAGCCATGTCTATCCTTTGTAATCCTCCACATTATGATTTAGGTGTTAGACCTTTTAAGATAAGACATCAAGCGTTCCCTATGATTAGGGAATATTCCTCTTGACACCTCGATGTGCCTATTGGATATGTGTCTATGGACTTCGTAATGTGAAGTATATATTCTTGTATGATAGTTGATATCATGCCCTAAAGTATATAGAGTCCCTTGCTCCTTTCTATTGCATTCCCAGTTAAGTTAGCCCTTTTTTATTTATTCGATTGAGTCATGATCCTTCTGTGTCACACTACCCAAATGATTATCGTTTGCCCTTATCTAGGTTTTGTATGTTAATGATGACATGTATGGATGCATTGATTATATAAAATTCTCTTAAGCCACAGCTTTTCATGAGGAATAAATAAATACGATACTCTGGAATAATCCCTTATGAAATGCTACAACATACTTCTATGCCCTTGCAAAATATTTGTGACCACAAGAAATACGAATAGTCAGCTAACCCTATGATCCATTGACTTAGCTCTTGCACGTCGCGGATTTGTTCCCTGAAGTTGGTTCCTGGCTTGTCAGGTTGGTTCATGCATGATGATAAGGTCGACCGGCCCCACCTAAGTCGGCCAAACCCCCCCTTATGTCGTGTGACGTCCATTCTTGGTCGGTTGGATCATGGACGTTCTGGATGGCTCCTCAGAAGTGGTTGTTGGTCACTTTGGGCTAGATGGGATGCTATGTGAGGGAGATGAATGGATTGTCCTCTTTTTTCACATAAATCGGTATGTGAATTGTGTAACCAGTAGCATTAGTTGGTAATTACCACCCAACTCCACTATGATGTATAAAACCAGTGTTTCAAAAGCACCTATGGCTTGAGAAAAAAAAACCTAGAGTTCACCCATACATCCAATTTTTTTGTTGGAGTTGGAGTTGAAAGTGTTTGGCTATAGCATTTTGGTACAGGGCTCGAAAACCCTGAGCCGAGCTCTCCCAAATAGGCCAGATCTTGTAGGTCTTGTCGCCCTGTCATGAGGAATCCTTGGAGGTCCATTGAGAAGCAGGTGGTTGATTATTCCTTCTTGATAATAACCCCAGGGGAGGAGAAAGGCTTAGAGACCATGTAAAAATTGAGTATATTTATTATAAATGACATGATCTTGCCTAGACTTGATAACCATTGTGGCTAGAACTTCTACTATGGTTGTATATAGGCTAAAACCCTGGATTTATACTATATCCTGATGTTCTTCACACCCTTCATTTATCTATTTACTTTCATATGCAATTATACTTTTACCAGGTTCTTTTTGTGAAGTTATAAAAACCTTGGATATGTATTGAAACCTAGGAATATTCAGGCATCTTGAATTGTCGGCACTTATAGTTTACACTCTAGGTGCATAAAGGGCATCAATAACTAGCTAAGCGTAATGTGCACTTCCAAGCTAGATGGCTAGCCAAAGGACACGGTGTTAAGGTACTAAACCCAAATGCCTCTATCAAAGAGAAACAAAGACCTAGCTACATAGTTATCCACTCTCCATGGAGACATGTCGAAACATGTCAACAATAATGTCTTCATAAAGCCCTCATTTGGCCTCGTTTTACACCTTTTGTGATGTTTGGTTTCCAAGTCAATTACTTTGCATCCACATCGACTATGCTAGCATTAATCACCAATAGATTATGGGTACCCTAATAAGGAACATTTAGAGATTTTAGTCACCAATAAATCACAATACCATCAAGAAACTTACATAATTTTTAGGTAAATAGAAAAAGAGACTTTTGCAATAATTGCTTTAAGTTACTCAAGGAATTGAGATTCCAATGTAAACAAACACACGGCATTTGTTTTGTTAGTCTCAAATCATGTCTATAAAATAGTATATAGTCAAACTGCAAGTTTTCATTAGATCATACCTAAAGTAGGCAACATGAGTTCGAATCCTCGCTAAAATTTTGAGGACATGCATCAACTAGTAGATATATAATAGAGAAATACTAGTCTCTAATGAGAACCAATAGCAGGTCACTCAACAGTTTCCCTTGCCAAATCATAGAGTTCCCAATAGAAGACCGAGATATATTGGGACATCCAACTTGAAAATCGTTGACAAGTTACTAACATGGAAATCGGGATTACTTAACTCCTGTGGTCATCTCACTTTATCAAAAGTAAAGCTAACCTCCATAACGATTTACTTTGCCTTGTCAATCCCTCTCCCTCAAAGGGGCCATCAAAGCGAATGACAAGTTTCGTCATGCTTTTCTATGGCGTGGTACTACATCGGTTTCAGGCGGCCACTGCCTAGTGGCTTGGTCATGGGTATGCCTACCCTAGGAGCTGGAAGGACTAGGTCTTCTAGATGGGCACTATGTACTAGGTGGATAAGGCTTAAACGTATAGTAGATCCTAGTCGCTCCTGGTCTGCTGGTGTGATTTGCCGACAACCAGTGAAAAAGAAATTGTTGCTATGGTTGAGGCCTCCTTATACCTGTTTATTTGGATTATCAGCCACCAGCCAACAGTATTTTTCTCTCAGCAAAAAGCAGCACCAGCCACCAGCCACCAATCAGCCAGTAGTGTTTTTCTCTCAGCAAAAACCAGCACCAGCCACACGCCACCAGCCAACCAAACAGGGCAAGGGGATGGAGTGGCTTCACCTTTTGGAAAGATCTATGGATTAATGGTTGCTCAATAGGAGAGGTCGTGCCACACCTAACAAAAACAATCCCAACTCGATGTAAAATCTCTAGAATGGTGAAGAAGGGTACTATTGGGAACATATGGATAAGGGATATAAAAGGAGGATTAACGTGCAAATATTAGCTAAATACCTTTGCATGTGGGACATGATGCAGGCTATACAACTGGTCACGGATACTCTGGATCGTTTCGTTTGGAAATGGTCTTCCACCGGAGATTATTCGGTGAACTACACATATAGAGC
This sequence comes from Echinochloa crus-galli, assembly GCA_900205405.1. Lineage (NCBI taxonomy): Eukaryota > Viridiplantae > Streptophyta > Magnoliopsida > Poales > Poaceae > Echinochloa > Echinochloa crus-galli. Next base: position 272,416 of record OAMR01000623.1, read on the forward strand.
AGTCTTTCATGGACATGAGATACCTGGAGGCAAGGTTGTTTGGAAGACTCGTGCTCCACTCAAATGCAAGTTCTTCTTTTGGCTGCAGCATACAAGAGTTGTTGGACCTTGGAGAGATTACAGAGGCATGGATTACCAAATTATGGTAACTGCGGCTTATGCTCTCAGGAGATAGAGACGACAGATCATCTTCTAATGGGTTGTGTTTACAGTAAGGAAGCTGGCTCAAGAAGCTGCGCTCGACAGATGGACAAGCATGGGGCAAACTATAAAAGTGGCTTCACCAAAGGAAATCTATAGCGAAAATCATTAGAAAAGGTTTTGATTCTTTTATCATGTTAGTAGTAGTTTGAAAGATTTGGTCGCAGAGTAAAAATAGGGTCGCAGAGTAAAAATAGGGTCTTTTTTCTCAAAAAAAATAAAAAATAAAATAGGGTCTTCAGGGGCGAGGCAAGGAACTCACTAATCTCTTAAATAAGATTAGGGATAAGGCTTTGTACTGGCTTAATGCAGGGAATTCTCGCTTATCGCATTTATATTATTGTCCAATGGCTAGTTTTGCTACATCTCTTATCTACGTCATTCGTTTCGTCTTCCTATTATGTAATTTATTTTTTTTAGTTATCTAGGTCACGTTTTTGAGATGTAAACATTATTTTTTTTCTTAATAAAATATTTACCCAGACAAGCTTTTGGATAAAAAAATCCTAGTCTATAGCGTCCTAGCTAGGACAAAACGGGTCTATTATTGTAGCCTTTCCTTGATACTGCCAAACTAAGGGTGCCTTTAGTTGGGTTTTTGGCTGTGGCTTTTGCCTCCAAAAGCCAAAAACTGAACCAAAAGGGGTTGGCTGTCATCCAAAGTCACAGTCAAAAGCAGTTTTGACCTAGTACACAAGTTAGAAAGCAGCTCAGATTCTATTTTCACCTGCTTTTGGGTCAAAAAATTTTCGACCTGCCATCCATTACACACATACCGGATCGTTTTTTCCTCCTTTCCTTTTCTCGCGCCCCCTCTCCCTCTCTCGCGCCCTCTCTCTCTCTCCGGCAGACATATGGTGCTCGTCACGGG
>OAMR01000623.1:276624-295227 GCA_900205405.1 Echinochloa crus-galli
GAGCGAGCGGGCGAAGGTCGCGCGAGCCGAGCGAGCAGGCGGGCGGGCGGCGGACTCGCGGGGACGGGCGGCCGCGACGAGGAGGCGGGTGGGCGTCGGCCGCATGAGGCGATTGAGCAGGCGGGGAACAAATCACACGTGCGCATAACATATGGGACCCGCTTGGAAGTGAGGGGACTTTTCCAAAAACCACAGCAGCTCAACCAAACATGCTTTCACCCATCCCACAACAGCTTTACCAAATCAGCTGTTTCTAAAGCCACGTCCCACAACAGCTTTTCTCAAAGCAACGGCTAATCAAAGCCACCCTAAACCTTACTTTCAAAAATAGAGAGAGTGCGCGCTATGTTAGATGGGAACAGTGCTAGCAGACAATTTACCGTACCAGTGACAAATTGCCCGAGCGAAATGACATCAATACGTGCACGGTGTACCGTACCAGTAAGCCCCACATCTTTGTGTACTACAAATACGAAATGTCAGAAGGCTGCGTACGATAGCCCGGGTCCCGGCCAAAGCAGTGTACGCATTGCACAAAATGTCCATCTCTTTGACTCTTTCCATCTCTCTCGGGACACACCTGCTTGCATGCATGCGTCGACTTGACCCATGCCGGGGCAGCTCCTCAAGTACTCGTCACACGGCAGCACCAAGCATGCATAGGGGTCCCTAACCCTACTCTCTACTACGCGCGCGTACGCGATACTGCCTACTACTCCTACACGACAAAGCCGCACCGAGAGCTTTGTACCCTGCATCAAGCTGATGCACAGGATCCGAGCTAGCTAGCTCGACACGCGAAAATCTGGCAAGATTACACAGTACAAGGTACGCAGACCTTGTTTACTTCCAAAATTTCACCCCTAGATTTATTATGAAAAAGAAGATTTCCCATCACATCAAAATGTCATAACATGCATGGAGTACTAAATGTAGATAAAATCAAAAACTAATTACACAGTTCTGTTGTACTCTGCGAGACGAACATTTTGAACCTAATTAATCATTTTTTTGACAATTTTTCGCACATACAAACAAAATGCTACAGTGTCGCAATGATTACGAAGGGACATATGGCTCCCAAATTTAAGATTCCAAATTTGGCATCTAAACACGGCCATACTACTCGGTATATCTTTGCACGCCCGGCCGCAGCCCGGAACTGATCGGTTTTTCACCTGGTCACGCCTCGTTTACAAGCAATCTATTTATTAGTTGCATACATGTTCGGCTGGCTCCTGTGGCGGAACTTTTTTGAGAGAAAACTGAGAGGGACTAGTTGATCAAACAAAAACTTGCGAGTTTTAAAATTTGGTAATTTGCCCTAATATTTCATCATCCACACAGAAACAAGCACACTAGCTAGTTTCTTCTAATTCATTTTATTTTATCGAGGATTTTGATAAGCCATACTGGCCATGTTCGCTTGACTTATTGTCATCTTGCTGTTTCGAATATATCTTATTGTAGAAACAATAAAGTGTCTTTATTTTAGGTTGTTTTGTCATGCTTTACTACAAGGATTTCAACAAATCTCATCAAAAAAATCTGATGCTAATATAAGAAGAGAAATTAAATCTGAAAAGTTTAAGAAATCAACTAATCAAGAGATATGGTTTTTAGATTTGTATCAGGACAAAAAGATGGGGTCCTGGGTGGCTGGGTCTTAGCCCCTCCCCCCTGTTGTTGAGTTGTATAGGTTTTATTCTTTCCTGTACCTAGTCTTCCAGGACTAGCTACTTGTATTCAACTCCTTCTTTTTTAATAGAAACAAAGCCCAAGGACCTCACACCACTCATCTGGAAACCATGGGCGCCACCCAAGTGTAAATTGTTTGCGTGGCTGGTGTCGAGGAATCGAGTTTGGACTGCGGACAGATTGGCGCGGCGAGGGTGGCCACATAACACAACCTGCCCGCTCTGTAGGCGGGCACCTGAGACGGCACACCACCTCCTAGTTTCTTGTCGCTACACTCGGCGGGTTTGGACGCTCATCATGGCCGGCCTTGCATGCCCACAGCTGGACCCGTCCGCCTGGCCTAACACTGAGACAGTCCTAGAGTGGTGGCAGTCCCTTGCGGCCACCCATGGGGTACCGAAAAGGGCCATCAAATCCTTATTGCTACTGGTGGTGTGGGAAATATGGAAGGAGCGGAACGAGCGAATTTTTCGGCGCAAAGAGCTACCGGTGGCCAGCCTCTTCCAAAAAATTAGAGAGGAAGTGAGAGCTTGGTCCATTGCAGGTGCTTCGGCCCTGGGGTCCTGGGTGGCTGGGTCTTAGCCCCTCCCCCCTGTTGTTGAGTTGTATAGGTTTTATTCTTTCCTGTACCTAGTCTTCCAGGACTAGCTACTTGTATTCAACTCCTTCTTTTTTAATAGAAACAAAGCCCAAGGACCTCACACCACTCATCTGGAAACCATGGGCGCCACCCAAGTGTAAATTGTTTGCGTGGCTGGTGTCGAGGAATCGAGTTTGGACTGCGGACAGATTGGCGCGGCGAGGGTGGCCACATAACACAACCTGCCCGCTCTGTAGGCGGGCACCTGAGACGGCACACCACCTCCTAGTTTCTTGTCGCTACACTCGGCGGGTTTGGACGCTCATCATGGCCGGCCTTGCATGCCCACAGCTGGACCCGTCCGCCTGGCCTAACACTGAGACAGTCCTAGAGTGGTGGCAGTCCCTTGCGGCCACCCATGGGGTACCGAAAAGGGCCATCAAATCCTTATTGCTACTGGTGGTGTGGGAAATATGGAAGGAGCGGAACGAGCGAATTTTTCGGCGCAAAGAGCTACCGGTGGCCAGCCTCTTCCAAAAAATTAGAGAGGAAGTGAGAGCTTGGTCCATTGCAGGTGCTTCGGCCCTGGGGTCCTGGGTGGCTGGGTCTTAGCCCCTCCCCCCTGTTGTTGAGTTGTATAGGTTTTATTCTTTCCTGTACCTAGTCTTCCAGGACTAGCTACTTGTATTCAACTCCTTCTTTTTTAATAGAAACAAAGCCCAAGGACCTCACACCACTCATCTGGAAACCATGGGCGCCACCCAAGTGTAAATTGTTTGCGTGGCTGGTGTCGAGGAATCGAGTTTGGACTGCGGACAGATTGGCGCGGCGAGGGTGGCCACATAACACAACCTGCCCGCTCTGTAGGCGGGCACCTGAGACGGCACACCACCTCCTAGTTTCTTGTCGCTACACTCGGCGGGTTTGGACGCTCATCATGGCCGGCCTTGCATGCCCACAGCTGGACCCGTCCGCCTGGCCTAACACTGAGACAGTCCTAGAGTGGTGGCAGTCCCTTGCGGCCACCCATGGGGTACCGAAAAGGGCCATCAAATCCTTATTGCTACTGGTGGTGTGGGAAATATGGAAGGAGCGGAACGAGCGAATTTTTCGGCGCAAAGAGCTACCGGTGGCCAGCCTCTTCCAAAAAATTAGAGAGGAAGTGAGAGCTTGGTCCATTGCAGGTGCTTCGGCCCTGGGGTCCTGGGTGGCTGGGTCTTAGCCCCTCCCCCCTGTTGTTGAGTTGTATAGGTTTTATTCTTTCCTGTACCTAGTCTTCCAGGACTAGCTACTTGTATTCAACTCCTTCTTTTTTAATAGAAACAAAGCCCAAGGACCTCACACCACTCATCTGGAAACCATGGGCGCCACCCAAGTGTAAATTGTTTGCGTGGCTGGTGTCGAGGAATCGAGTTTGGACTGCGGACAGATTGGCGCGGCGAGGGTGGCCACATAACACAACCTGCCCGCTCTGTAGGCGGGCACCTGAGACGGCACACCACCTCCTAGTTTCTTGTCGCTACACTCGGCGGGTTTGGACGCTCATCATGGCCGGCCTTGCATGCCCACAGCTGGACCCGTCCGCCTGGCCTAACACTGAGACAGTCCTAGAGTGGTGGCAGTCCCTTGCGGCCACCCATGGGGTACCGAAAAGGGCCATCAAATCCTTATTGCTACTGGTGGTGTGGGAAATATGGAAGGAGCGGAACGAGCGAATTTTTCGGCGCAAAGAGCTACCGGTGGCCAGCCTCTTCCAAAAAATTAGAGAGGAAGTGAGAGCTTGGTCCATTGCAGGTGCTTCGGCCCTGGGGTCCTGGGTGGCTGGGTCTTAGCCCCTCCCCCCTGTTGTTGAGTTGTATAGGTTTTATTCTTTCCTGTACCTAGTCTTCCAGGACTAGCTACTTGTATTCAACTCCTTCTTTTTTAATAGAAACAAAGCCCAAGGACCTCACACCACTCATCTGGAAACCATGGGCGCCACCCAAGTGTAAATTGTTTGCGTGGCTGGTGTCGAGGAATCGAGTTTGGACTGCGGACAGATTGGCGCGGCGAGGGTGGCCACATAACACAACCTGCCCGCTCTGTAGGCGGGCACCTGAGACGGCACACCACCTCCTAGTTTCTTGTCGCTACACTCGGCGGGTTTGGACGCTCATCATGGCCGGCCTTGCATGCCCACAGCTGGACCCGTCCGCCTGGCCTAACACTGAGACAGTCCTAGAGTGGTGGCAGTCCCTTGCGGCCACCCATGGGGTACCGAAAAGGGCCATCAAATCCTTATTGCTACTGGTGGTGTGGGAAATATGGAAGGAGCGGAACGAGCGAATTTTTCGGCGCAAAGAGCTACCGGTGGCCAGCCTCTTCCAAAAAATTAGAGAGGAAGTGAGAGCTTGGTCCATTGCAGGTGCTTCGGCCCTGGGGTCCTGGGTGGCTGGGTCTTAGCCCCTCCCCCCTGTTGTTGAGTTGTATAGGTTTTATTCTTTCCTGTACCTAGTCTTCCAGGACTAGCTACTTGTATTCAACTCCTTCTTTTTTAATAGAAACAAAGCCCAAGGACCTCACACCACTCATCTGGAAACCATGGGCGCCACCCAAGTGTAAATTGTTTGCGTGGCTGGTGTCGAGGAATCGAGTTTGGACTGCGGACAGATTGGCGCGGCGAGGGTGGCCACATAACACAACCTGCCCGCTCTGTAGGCGGGCACCTGAGACGGCACACCACCTCCTAGTTTCTTGTCGCTACACTCGGCGGGTTTGGACGCTCATCATGGCCGGCCTTGCATGCCCACAGCTGGACCCGTCCGCCTGGCCTAACACTGAGACAGTCCTAGAGTGGTGGCAGTCCCTTGCGGCCACCCATGGGGTACCGAAAAGGGCCATCAAATCCTTATTGCTACTGGTGGTGTGGGAAATATGGAAGGAGCGGAACGAGCGAATTTTTCGGCGCAAAGAGCTACCGGTGGCCAGCCTCTTCCAAAAAATTAGAGAGGAAGTGAGAGCTTGGTCCATTGCAGGTGCTTCGGCCCTGGGGTCCTGGGTGGCTGGGTCTTAGCCCCTCCCCCCTGTTGTTGAGTTGTATAGGTTTTATTCTTTCCTGTACCTAGTCTTCCAGGACTAGCTACTTGTATTCAACTCCTTCTTTTTTAATAGAAACAAAGCCCAAGGACCTCACACCACTCATCTGGAAACCATGGGCGCCACCCAAGTGTAAATTGTTTGCGTGGCTGGTGTCGAGGAATCGAGTTTGGACTGCGGACAGATTGGCGCGGCGAGGGTGGCCACATAACACAACCTGCCCGCTCTGTAGGCGGGCACCTGAGACGGCACACCACCTCCTAGTTTCTTGTCGCTACACTCGGCGGGTTTGGACGCTCATCATGGCCGGCCTTGCATGCCCACAGCTGGACCCGTCCGCCTGGCCTAACACTGAGACAGTCCTAGAGTGGTGGCAGTCCCTTGCGGCCACCCATGGGGTACCGAAAAGGGCCATCAAATCCTTATTGCTACTGGTGGTGTGGGAAATATGGAAGGAGCGGAACGAGCGAATTTTTCGGCGCAAAGAGCTACCGGTGGCCAGCCTCTTCCAAAAAATTAGAGAGGAAGTGAGAGCTTGGTCCATTGCAGGTGCTTCGGCCCTGGGGTCCTGGGTGGCTGGGTCTTAGCCCCTCCCCCCTGTTGTTGAGTTGTATAGGTTTTATTCTTTCCTGTACCTAGTCTTCCAGGACTAGCTACTTGTATTCAACTCCTTCTTTTTTAATAGAAACAAAGCCCAAGGACCTCACACCACTCATCTGGAAACCATGGGCGCCACCCAAGTGTAAATTGTTTGCGTGGCTGGTGTCGAGGAATCGAGTTTGGACTGCGGACAGATTGGCGCGGCGAGGGTGGCCACATAACACAACCTGCCCGCTCTGTAGGCGGGCACCTGAGACGGCACACCACCTCCTAGTTTCTTGTCGCTACACTCGGCGGGTTTGGACGCTCATCATGGCCGGCCTTGCATGCCCACAGCTGGACCCGTCCGCCTGGCCTAACACTGAGACAGTCCTAGAGTGGTGGCAGTCCCTTGCGGCCACCCATGGGGTACCGAAAAGGGCCATCAAATCCTTATTGCTACTGGTGGTGTGGGAAATATGGAAGGAGCGGAACGAGCGAATTTTTCGGCGCAAAGAGCTACCGGTGGCCAGCCTCTTCCAAAAAATTAGAGAGGAAGTGAGAGCTTGGTCCATTGCAGGTGCTTCGGCCCTGGGGTCCTGGGTGGCTGGGTCTTAGCCCCTCCCCCCTGTTGTTGAGTTGTATAGGTTTTATTCTTTCCTGTACCTAGTCTTCCAGGACTAGCTACTTGTATTCAACTCCTTCTTTTTTAATAGAAACAAAGCCCAAGGACCTCACACCACTCATCTGGAAACCATGGGCGCCACCCAAGTGTAAATTGTTTGCGTGGCTGGTGTCGAGGAATCGAGTTTGGACTGCGGACAGATTGGCGCGGCGAGGGTGGCCACATAACACAACCTGCCCGCTCTGTAGGCGGGCACCTGAGACGGCACACCACCTCCTAGTTTCTTGTCGCTACACTCGGCGGGTTTGGACGCTCATCATGGCCGGCCTTGCATGCCCACAGCTGGACCCGTCCGCCTGGCCTAACACTGAGACAGTCCTAGAGTGGTGGCAGTCCCTTGCGGCCACCCATGGGGTACCGAAAAGGGCCATCAAATCCTTATTGCTACTGGTGGTGTGGGAAATATGGAAGGAGCGGAACGAGCGAATTTTTCGGCGCAAAGAGCTACCGGTGGCCAGCCTCTTCCAAAAAATTAGAGAGGAAGTGAGAGCTTGGTCCATTGCAGGTGCTTCGGCCCTGGGGTCCTGGGTGGCTGGGTCTTAGCCCCTCCCCCCTGTTGTTGAGTTGTATAGGTTTTATTCTTTCCTGTACCTAGTCTTCCAGGACTAGCTACTTGTATTCAACTCCTTCTTTTTTAATAGAAACAAAGCCCAAGGACCTCACACCACTCATCTGGAAACCATGGGCGCCACCCAAGTGTAAATTGTTTGCGTGGCTGGTGTCGAGGAATCGAGTTTGGACTGCGGACAGATTGGCGCGGCGAGGGTGGCCACATAACACAACCTGCCCGCTCTGTAGGCGGGCACCTGAGACGGCACACCACCTCCTAGTTTCTTGTCGCTACACTCGGCGGGTTTGGACGCTCATCATGGCCGGCCTTGCATGCCCACAGCTGGACCCGTCCGCCTGGCCTAACACTGAGACAGTCCTAGAGTGGTGGCAGTCCCTTGCGGCCACCCATGGGGTACCGAAAAGGGCCATCAAATCCTTATTGCTACTGGTGGTGTGGGAAATATGGAAGGAGCGGAACGAGCGAATTTTTCGGCGCAAAGAGCTACCGGTGGCCAGCCTCTTCCAAAAAATTAGAGAGGAAGTGAGAGCTTGGTCCATTGCAGGTGCTTCGGCCCTGGGGTCCTGGGTGGCTGGGTCTTAGCCCCTCCCCCCTGTTGTTGAGTTGTATAGGTTTTATTCTTTCCTGTACCTAGTCTTCCAGGACTAGCTACTTGTATTCAACTCCTTCTTTTTTAATAGAAACAAAGCCCAAGGACCTCACACCACTCATCTGGAAACCATGGGCGCCACCCAAGTGTAAATTGTTTGCGTGGCTGGTGTCGAGGAATCGAGTTTGGACTGCGGACAGATTGGCGCGGCGAGGGTGGCCACATAACACAACCTGCCCGCTCTGTAGGCGGGCACCTGAGACGGCACACCACCTCCTAGTTTCTTGTCGCTACACTCGGCGGGTTTGGACGCTCATCATGGCCGGCCTTGCATGCCCACAGCTGGACCCGTCCGCCTGGCCTAACACTGAGACAGTCCTAGAGTGGTGGCAGTCCCTTGCGGCCACCCATGGGGTACCGAAAAGGGCCATCAAATCCTTATTGCTACTGGTGGTGTGGGAAATATGGAAGGAGCGGAACGAGCGAATTTTTCGGCGCAAAGAGCTACCGGTGGCCAGCCTCTTCCAAAAAATTAGAGAGGAAGTGAGAGCTTGGTCCATTGCAGGTGCTTCGGCCCTGGGGTCCTGGGTGGCTGGGTCTTAGCCCCTCCCCCCTGTTGTTGAGTTGTATAGGTTTTATTCTTTCCTGTACCTAGTCTTCCAGGACTAGCTACTTGTATTCAACTCCTTCTTTTTTAATAGAAACAAAGCCCAAGGACCTCACACCACTCATCTGGAAACCATGGGCGCCACCCAAGTGTAAATTGTTTGCGTGGCTGGTGTCGAGGAATCGAGTTTGGACTGCGGACAGATTGGCGCGGCGAGGGTGGCCACATAACACAACCTGCCCGCTCTGTAGGCGGGCACCTGAGACGGCACACCACCTCCTAGTTTCTTGTCGCTACACTCGGCGGGTTTGGACGCTCATCATGGCCGGCCTTGCATGCCCACAGCTGGACCCGTCCGCCTGGCCTAACACTGAGACAGTCCTAGAGTGGTGGCAGTCCCTTGCGGCCACCCATGGGGTACCGAAAAGGGCCATCAAATCCTTATTGCTACTGGTGGTGTGGGAAATATGGAAGGAGCGGAACGAGCGAATTTTTCGGCGCAAAGAGCTACCGGTGGCCAGCCTCTTCCAAAAAATTAGAGAGGAAGTGAGAGCTTGGTCCATTGCAGGTGCTTCGGCCCTGGGGTCCTGGGTGGCTGGGTCTTAGCCCCTCCCCCCTGTTGTTGAGTTGTATAGGTTTTATTCTTTCCTGTACCTAGTCTTCCAGGACTAGCTACTTGTATTCAACTCCTTCTTTTTTAATAGAAACAAAGCACATCGTGCTGGTTCGTTCAAAAAAAAAAGAGATATGGTTTAGGGATATAATTTATATTGGTTTGAGTTGAGGAGGAACATCAGAAGAAGTAGGGCCGACCTCGGCTCACTTATCGGCTCGCTGTCGTCCATCGCGGGCACGGTATCCTGCCCGCCTGCCTTTGTTGGCGCGAGTGATTAGCGTTGACGCTGTATCAGCGTTGATGTGCCGCGCAGACTAGCGGAGTAGCAGGGTTCTTCTACAATATGTAGAGCACGCGCATGAGAGCGAGGGTCAAGGGATGTGACGGCGGAGATTGAGGATGAAATGATACATCAGGCGAGTGGACTATAAGACTCTTTACGTCAAGCTGTGTTACGTGGACTACAGGTTGATCAGCGGACATGTAGACTACAAGAGTCTTTACGATAAGTTGTGGTACGTGCGTGGACTACAGGTTAATCAGCATATATGCGGTGATTGATGACCCATTGCCCACGGGCTGAATGTTTAACTGTTTAAGGGGTACTAAGTTTTTTTTTTGTTGGAGGAGGTCATGGCCACCGCCAGCCCCGCCACTGTCTGGCTCGTATCTGAGGGTCAGATTTAACTCAGTCAGACTAGACACATGCAATGGCAAAATATTTGGTTACTTGTATATATCTCATGAACCTAATAAGATAAAAGATCGTGTTTGATTGATTGCACCGAAATATATTGCACGATAAAAAAATAATAACACTGCCGTAAGCTTGGTTTATACGTACCCACATGCAAGAAGATGCCCCAAGAAGAATACCATCATGCGTGCAAACCCAAGTCGGTCTATCTATGTGCCCGTAACAATAGCCACCGGATGCATGCACTACCCTACCCTGTACCCCCACACAACTTTATGGTTCAAACAGTAGCACAAGGCCTGTTGCATTGTGCAGCACTTGCAACAACTGTAGTAGTACGTACTGTACGCATGAAGCCTGATGTACAGCCACGACGTGACGGGAAGGCAGCCTTGGCGTGGCCATGCCTGCAGATACACGCACGCACCTCCCTACCTAGCTCCCTGCAGCTTTTGCCGTCCTAGGCGAGTAGTACACGCGACGAACTTCCCTGTTCACCTATCACATCAAATCACATCAAATCTCTCTTCATGCATGAAGTACTAAACGTGGGTAAATGAAAAAACTAGTTACATGGTTTTGATGTACACGACGAGAGACGAATCTTTTAAGCCTAGTTAGATCATGATAGGACAATGTTTACCACAAACAAACGAAAAGTGCTACAGTGCGTTACAGTGTCCGATGTGACTTTTTCACCCCTTTTTCCCTCTCTTTTTTGGAACTGAATACAGCCGACAGAAGCCAGCAGCCACTGCAGCGCAGACCTAGCTATAGGAGTAGGAGATACATATGCATATATGCATGCATGTGCTGCATGTACTTACTTGCGTAACGGCATATGGTGCGCGCGTAGCGCCACCTTTGATGATCGATTCGCCTAGGATATGCTTTTGAGTTTCGAGAGGCGGGACTTAACGGCTGCATCGAGGCTCGCAGCTCTACCGAGCGTCTACACGACTACTACTCTCTCAAAGTCTTAAGAGATATACCACATTGATATGATAGTCTGTTTATATCCATCAACTAATTCTTAGCAAGCTAATTTTTGCTAAGATGATACTATACGTGAAGCAAACACATGGGCTGAACACAAGTATAAAACTCACCTAGTCTACTTTCTCTTCTTGTTACTTTCAAGAACTTAGTTGCTGCCATATCTCGTGTCTATGATAATATAATAACATGACACTTTAAAATGTACTATATGGTCATAAAAGTTTAACTTTCTTCTACCTCTTTTAAACTCTATATATAACATATTACAAAATCTTAATGATTATCATTTACTACTGCAACTACGATAGAAATGCAACGTGAATAGCCTGCATACGTGCGTCGGCACATGTATGTAGGCGACCTCAAAATCGGTGGCTAGCCAACAGGATCGACGGCGATGCAGCGAAGGGCGAGCGTCAGGGTAGCTCTGCACGCCGCCCTGGTCCATAAACTTTCAATTGGCTTTGGGGTCTGGAGCTCAATGCAGCAGATGCTCCAAAGTCTAGATGATGAGCTGCTAGCCAATATCCATCCTCTCCCTCTTTGTCGGCTTCGATCGAAGTCTCTTTAGCGGGCCGAATACCTTGGTCGTCGCTATATTTTAGTTGCCCACAGCTCTTCTTTTCTTTTTCCGAAAATGTGCTCTCTCGCCCGGTGCATTTCCATGGACATGCGTTGACATCCCAAATTATAAATTGTTTTGATATATTTATAGACATATTTTTTTTGTCTATATATGTATTTAGATACATGCTATATTACATACATAAGTAAAACTTATGTATCAAAAAATCAAAAAATAAAATTAACTATAATTTAGAACAGAGAAGTAGCTAGCTTATAATTCTTATGCAAATCTACGCCATGTGTCAGAAAACCCAATAAATTCATATTGTGCATATGCATAATAAACTTTTTTGTTTTACAGAAGAATAGTAAAGAATCAGATACTTACAATGTGTGTAAACTCACTCCTATAAATACACATATAAACCCTATCTATACGAGTATCTCCCGGTAGAGATCGAGATTGGTGAAGACATCAGCATGTACATTATACACCTGGCTAGCTACACCTAGCTCAATGGTCAGGGAATTCATAGAACACTAGCAAAAACCTAGTGAGCTTTAAATTTCCTGTACACAGGGACACGGTCGGCCAATTAAGGTAAGCTAGCTAAGAACGTGCGGATGCATGTACGTGCATCATACATACACCTTAGCTATGCTAGCGTTTCAATGCACCATATTCCGATAGATTCAGCGTCCATACGATGCATTTCCAACCGTTCTTTCTTCCGATCAAAGACATTGCACCTGCGTCGGGCACCCATACCGATCCACGAACCGTGCCACGTGATGAGTGGACACGTACGCATGCGTAGACGATACTGGTACCAGCCTCCTAGTCAATCTCGGATCAAATATATGCTTTACTGTACATGTGCATGCGTGTGCACAACGACGTCTCAATGTTCATGTACCGATCCTTCTCGTTGCTTCCATGCATCGCTGCTGGTTCGCTGTCGGTCCTTCTCGATATACTTGTGACAATTAAACCTGTGTGTGACCATATCTAGATCTGTCCATGCATTTCGTCAAAGTTCAGGTACGCACCATGTGGTCATCTGTCGCAGTCTAGTCGTGTAAACATGGTCATCTCGTGGTGGTCTCTGTATTCTGATCGACAAGAAAGTAAGCTTGTGCAAGGGAAAAAAAACTGACTGAAAGCAAATACGAGAATTAATATTACAGATCAATTTATATATATTGAATATTAGCTTCAAGATTTAGCAAAATAGCCACAATTAAATAACAAAGATAGCTCAAAAGATAATTAGACCATCTCAAACAACGTTTTTATCAGGAAAAATGTCACGGAGGGGCCATTTATTTTGCACAAAAGTTTACATGAGTTTACGTTTGGAAAAAACAGAATGGCATCATATTCAAAATACACTTTGATATGGCGTATGATAAAGTAAAATACTAGTGTTTTTTTGCAGCAAACCTTTCGGAGTGAGCGGATACAAACAGTTATCAAAGGGGGTACGTAGGAACCAAAGTGAATGATCAAATGGATTCTCACATTTCCAGACTAGAAAGGTCCTTAGAGAAGGTGATCTATCCCCCAATTGTTTTCCATATTGTTGTAGACATGCTGGCAATGATCATTTCTAGGCAAAAAAGGATGGGCATGTGAAAGGGGTGATACCACATTTAGTATACATAGATGGTTTGCGATCGAGTACATGCTCCGACGATGCGGTCGAGTACGAGGCACTCCACCACTGGCTCCGTATTGCAATATCGCTAGGAATCAAGCAAATGATGGTACGCGGTGTCTCCGCCCTGGTGGTCAATCAGCAGCCTGTTCGTTTGGTTTATCAGTCACCAGCCAGCAGTATTTTTTTTTAGCAGAGATCAACACCAGCCACCAACCAGTCAACAGTATTTTTCTCTAAACACAAATCAGCACCAGCTATCAGCCACTATCCAAATGAATAGGCCGCGGGTGAACAAGGACTGGGCTCATACCAATAAGGAGATGGACGCTTATTGCACAGAGGTGCAAAAACTACGCTAGAATTCCACCACGTCATCCACGATCCCAATATGGCCACCAATGCCCTAGCCAAGATGGGCTCTGTTGGGCAAAAGTCCCTACAGGGGTGTTCATTTAGGACCTTCATAAACCTTCTAAGAAGCAGCCGGGAGGGGGAGGAAGCCCTGGTGCGGCAAGCACAACTCGTCCCTGAGCTAGCAGCCAACGAGGTCATGGTGAATGACGCATAGCCTCTTTATACGAGGGAGCAGTGGTGGAGCGCCCGGTAGGGCAAGGTGTGGCTGCTGTCATACCTCAAATTTTGCTAGGAGTACACATGCTTAACTTTAGTCTTAAGCTGAATAATTTTGTGAAGCATTTAATCCCTTTATTCACTAATATAAGTGCTATATATCGTAGCCTGTCACTTCGAAAGTCCATTTCTTCCATACCTCAATTTTGAATTGTCCTCCGCCACTGCGAGCTGATAGAATACATCCGGTAGGTACTGTTCGTGAGGGCATCACACGGTAAAGCCACCAGTATGTGCTTGAAGGCAATAATTTGTGTCAACTCCAAGGTCCTACAGAAGTGTATCTCCGAAGCTTAGTAGCCACGTTCCCCGTTCCCGTTCCCGGAACGGAACATTCCCAAAACGAGGAATGACACTTATGTAAGATTTTTACACTAAATTATTTCCGGAACGTTTCCGTTCCTGTTTCAGAACGAGGAACATAGAACGAGAAACGTGGCCACGTTCCAAGTTCCTGGCTTCTAGGCTCCCAAGAAGAAGGGATACAGATATTGAGGGAGATCCACTTGGACATCCGCCATAATAATGTTAGGTTCACTCCATTAACTAAGCCTTGCTCTCTCTATATAAAGGGATATCTAGCTCTAATCACTCTCTATGTTGTGCTAATCGTCTTTGATGATCAATCTTAGCACTTTGGTGGCCTGGGTGTTCTTGTTGTATATCGAATGGACTTACACTCCATTCATAATACATAAAAGAATCTATTATATAAACGAGGACTAATTTGCAAGACGGATATAATACATCTAATTAGTTTATAATTAGATAATATAATGCTATATTAAATATATCATAATTATGTATTAATTATAGGTTAATTAGATTCATTAAGGTTCGTCTCACGCAATTGATATGACTTATATAATTAGTTTTATAATTAATTTATATTTAATACGCCTAATTATCATTTTTAAGGGATTAAACTTTAATCCCTTATCAAGCACACCGTAAAAAAGCAGAGAAAGATATTATACCGAGGCCAAGGCGAGCCCCGACACGAAGACAGCTACTGGATCCGTACACCCTGAAGCAGCGCCTCCCCTGCACGGGGAGTAACCTGAGCTGGCCGGCGACGGTGCACAGGCGGGGCAACACTGATGTTTCTCCAACTTGCAAGGTGCCAAGGCATGATCTGATGGAACCTGGCGACCGTGCGCACCCGGCCAGTGGCACGGGCCGCCAGAGACGCCCAGCACCAGCTACGAGTACAAGTAAAAGCTCGCGCGCGCGTGCGTACGGCTGCGCCCACACGCCACAGTTCGCCAGATTACCACGCCCCACCAGAGGGCACGTACTACTGTTGCCGCGACCCCTCGACAAGACGAAACCGCACGGCCGTAGTCCGCCGAGCGCCTGTGCACCATATATCCCATCCGCTGCCGAGCAGAAGCTCTCACGTAGCCACAGAAAGATCGAGTGGAGGAGGGGCGGAGAGCCGAGCAAGGCCGGCAACGCGCACAGTGCCCTCTGGACTCTCTGGTAGCATAGCACCGTTAGCCACAGGTGCCCTGCCCGACCCGGACAACGGCATGTGGCCGTACTGGTGCGGGTCACTGTACATGTGTTTGCATCGACGCACGGGTGGTCAGGTCACTTCCCACCCATCCATGTCCATCGTCTCCACTTGAGAAAAGGCTGCAACTAACGTGCATGCAATGCAGGCAGCCAGCCACTGGAAACATGCAAGTACGTGAGCTGCTTTCAGCGGTTTGCATTTGGGGCAATGGGGTGGACCTCAGCGCGCTCCTGGTGTACAGTATGGGCATTAGTCTTACCCTTACCCATACCATGTGGGCGAACAATGGCAGATGTTTTCCTGCTGCCTGCCCGGTCAAAGCTTTGCTGTCATGGCCTCGATTTGGCATGTTATTACCACTGTGCTACTGTGAGAGACAGACATGATATGGCTGCACTGTTGGTCATCAACAACTAGTTGTGTTAACTAACTAATGGAACGGCCCGTCGCGGTAACTTTGCCAGCCGGCCTCCGATCCAGTTCAATTTTTTTGAACGTGCATGGCACGTATTTCATTAAGAAGAAGAGAATTACATCTAAGCAACCTCGGAAGAACCTTCAAGGCGCGGAGAAACAAAGGAAACAACAACTACAACGACCAACGATAACTACAGCAAGACTAGAGAACACGAGAGCTGGCTAACCACCGAAGCACCAACAACAGAAACAAACGAGAAACGAGAAGAACAAAGACGCCTGAAGCCCTAAGACAAGCCGACACCTGCAGAAGAGAGGACACTCAGAACACCCGCACGTCATCGATTTTCTGGCAATCCGGAGCCAAAGGCGGCAGAACGAGAGGGCCAACAAGACGATGCCTCCAAGGAGAACACGACGCCGACGCCGCCATCTTCCGACTGTCCACGAAGGAGCAGTCCAAGTCTTCACTGGCGAAACCGAATGAGTTTGGTGGCCGAGACAACGCCCCCAACAGGGTAAGCTACGCTAAAAGACGCAGCCGTTATCAGCACTGGCCATTGCCAAGCAAGGCTTTCGCCACGCTGAACCCTGGATGAGAGCAAAATCGATGGAAATGGCAGCGAGTAATCCAAGCTGAAGGCAATGAAGAGCCACTGCAGGTGCCGTAACAACCAAAAGCGACCAAGAAACGACCTCACGACCAAGAGCACATGTGGGCGAGGGGCGCCGGCCTGCAGCACGGAGGCAGCTACCAACGGAAGGGGCTGGCGGCGGAGCAACCATGTCCACCCCGGCAGTGCAGGCCCGGGGGAGGGGCGGCGGCCCCGACGGTGGATCCGCCAGATCCGAGGGGAGGCGGGTCCCCCAGATCTGCCGGGGAGAGCCGCGGCGGAGTTGGCGGCCTCAGACCCGACGGCGGATCCGGCGACGCCGCCGGCAGATCCGGCGTGACGGCCGCCGGGTAGAGCCACGGAGGAGGCCGCCGGGGAGAGCTAGTGCAACTTTGCATACATCACTGGTTTAATTTCATCTCGTGTCCTGCTCGTATCAATGGCTTCGTTGACGAACCATATCAATCATTAGGCTGGCTGCTTGTTTTATAAAAATCATTAGGCAAGGCTACTTCTTGTTTGATCAACTGATCAAGCACGCCACCTGTTGTGGTTGTTGGTCAAATGCCCCTCAAATATCCGTCTGTTGCATTCCTTCCAGATGTTCCAGTGGTATGCATTAGAATTGCATCTTTTAACCTCCTTATGTTCTTCGGCAGGGATCGTAGCTCATCACTCCACCATTTGCTTCACACTTGAACCACCTGCAGCCGGGGCACTGAGATCATTTGTCCACACACTAATGTTTGTTCCACACCTGGATGGCGAAGGGGCAGTGCAGGCACAATTGAGCAGCCGATTCAGGCTCTTGATTACATAGCACGCACCTTGGATCACACGGCCAGTTCCTTGTCTGCCATCAGCAACTTTGCATTCCATAAGTAACCATGCATAAAAATTGTGTTTGCCTTCCGCTGACGCTTTCCAAATGGAGTTTCCATTGAAATGACTGAAGGATCCGGCAAACTGCACCTCGTAATAAGCTGATTTAGCAAAGTATTCTCCATCCGCGGTCCACCTCCAAGTGATTTGAATTGGTCTGGTGATGCAGTTAGTGTAGTCTGAGGCCTGGCTGTTTTCACAATCAGCGATTTCGTCTTGCTCTTTTTTTTGGCATCTACCATATATACATCTCATAGACTTATATGCTATTAATAATCAAATAATAAAACACTACAAAAGAAACAATACCTCAGGGACCATTATTTACTTAGGTGCTGCGTGCCCGAGCCTTGCGTGGCGAGGTGAGACGAGCGTGTATGTTGTATTTTCAGTCTCCCCTCACACCGTGGCTTAGTGAGACGAAGACAACCAATATTTAAGCTGATCATCCTCTACCTCCACCAGAAAAATTGGAGTAAGTTGGCCTTTGAGATTCATCTATAACTTTAGAATAACTAAATGACCTTGGCTCATAATATTCCAACACATGCTGACTGTACATGTTAAAGTGCCAATAAGACGCAGCTAGTAGACAGAAAGTACTGGAAAGTACAGTTTAAGAAAAAAAGTAGACAGGGAGTACAAAACATCACTATGAAATAACATATGTTGAAGTGCCTCATATGTCTGATGTCTCTTCTTTGTTCACTTGCCAATGGCTCTGTTTAGTTCCCCGTCAAATCACCAAACTTTCCAAAATTCTCTTTCCAAACTTCACTGTCCACCTATCACATCAAATCTCTCTCATCGTGTATGGAACATTAAACGTGGGTAAATAAAAAACTAATTACATTGTTTTGATGTACACGACGAGACGAATCTTTTGAGTCTACTTAGGTCATGATAGGACAATGTTTACCACAAACAAACGAAAAGTGCTACAGTGCGCTACAGTGTCGGATGTGACATTTTCACCAAACTTTCCCTTCCTCTTTTTGGAACTAAACACAACCATAGGCTGTTATGGGTGTGTTTAGTTCCACCAAAAAACCCAAAAATTCTCTCTCCAAACTTCACTATCCACCTATCACATTAAATCACATCAAATATCTCTCTTCATGCATGGAACACTAAACGTGGGTAAATAAAAAACTAAGTACATAGTTTTAATGTACACGACGAGACGAATCTTTTAAGCCTAGTGAGATCATGATAGGATAATATTTACTACAAAACAAACGAAAAGTGCTACAGTGTCCGATGCGACATTTTTACCAAACTTTCTCAACCACTTTTCGGACCTAAACACACCCATATGCAAAAACGCCTCATATATATCAAGGAACCGGATGGAAATGTTCTATTCTAAACTAGAAGAATGGGACGGCTCCATTTTTATGTTTGGTTGGGAGAATGGAACGGCTCTAGTTTTGTGTTTGGTTGGAGGGATGTGCATCAATCTGCTCTTCTTCCGTTAGAAGACGTTTTGTGGGCCCCACTAGTCATACACCAGTAATCTCCCTCCCCTCGAGCACCTTCTATGGCGCCCCTGCCTCACGCTCCTCGCCGGTCGCCGCGCCGCCTGCCGCGTCGGTCGGCCGCCCGCTCGCCCGCGAG
>OAMR01000623.1:295255-325041 GCA_900205405.1 Echinochloa crus-galli
GTCTCCAGGCTGTCTCTTATACACATCTAGATGTGTATAAGAGACAGGGAGTGGGTAGGGGCGGCGGAGAGAGTGGAGAGGGCAGGGGCGGCGCGCGGGGATGGGAGGGGGCGGCGTGGGGAGGAAGAAGATGAGACGGGGAGAGAGACGGCGTCGACGGGAGCGAGCTGGTTCGATGATTTTGGTGGAGTGAGCTGGTCCGGTATATTGAGAGAATATTCCCTTCTGGAGACGGCTCCGCTCCCACGTTCGTGAAACAAACACAGTATGGAATGGCTCCGTTCTTACTAGCTCTCCAACCAAACACACCCTTAGTACGTGGTGCATCACTCCATATATCGATGTATTTTTACTGTTTCCTAAGTACTTGGTACAGGTACGTGCCAACACTTGGACGTGATGTGCCTGGGTCATCGTGCATGCAGGAGCCAGGACTCAGGAGGTATCGATCAGAGGCATGGATTTAGGCCAGTGCAGACAGACTGATGCACGGTCAAACAAGAGATGGTCAGGGTGTACCCGCAAACGTACCTCACAAATGCAGCTATTTTAACCTTTGCGTGATACATGCCGACAGTACATGTTTATTTTTTTCTGTGGTGCTTACCTAAGGGAACATGTACAGCAAACTTGAAAAATATAGGTTTCTCTCTAGGTAGTATTGACAACGATATTAATTTATCCTTCCATGCTCTGAAGAGGATGGAAGTAGATAGAACCACAGTTTCACCAAAACTTAAAGGGGATAAACCTATAGGTGCTGATTTTGAGAGTAATCCTTTTGCGTTAAGTGATCACGAAGATAATGTAGAAAATAGTTCTCTTCTTGCTCACCTAGTAAAGGAAGTACTCCCACCGCCCAATATATAATAAGATCCTGGAGGGTTCAAATTTTGTAGCAAAATATAAGGACATGAAAGACATGTTCAAATCGAATTTGGCCCGATTATCAGGAGGAGTGGATATTGTATGGCATTGTTTGCCCCACGAGGACAGTCTGGCGGCATTCTTCTTGGAGTAAATGCGACAGCTATTGATCTATCGCTAATTGTGGAAGGGGAATTTTATATAAAGTTCCATCTGCGCAATAAGTATGATAATTTCAAATGGATCCTTATGGCGGTATATGGTCCAGCACAAGAGGAATTCAAATCTGTTTTCCTGGCTGAGCCAGTACGCACTTGCCAACAGAATCCTCTACCCACCCTCATAGGTGGTGACTTCAACATTTTGAGACACAGCAACGAGAAAAATAATAATAGATTCAACATTCGATGGCCTTTCCTGTTCAATGCAGTCATCGACAGTTTTGAGCTTAGGGAAATTGATCTAACGAGTCGTCAATTTACTTGGGCGAACTCACTACCAGAACCCACCTATGAGAAGCTCGACAGGGTTCTAATGACGACTGAATGGGAATTCAAATACCCCCTAGTTATAGTTCAAGCCCTAGACCAGGGAATTTCAGACCACACACCATTATTGCTAGATACCGGAGAACCATCCTACGTGGGAACCACAAAGCATTTCAGAATGGAGCTCCATTGGTTCTCTCGTGAGGACATCCATGATTGGGTTGTAGAGATATGGAACAAACATAAGATATAAAAATTCCGTTCAACGATGGAATAGAAAATTGGGGGCCTTATGCAAGCACCACCGGGGATGGGCAGCCCATTCTCATGGAGTGTACAAACAAGAAAAACAAAACCTTCAGTCTACTATTATAACCCTTGACGCTCTAACTGGAAATCATGCTTTGACGAGGTTCAACATGAACAGTTAGAAACAGCCAGCGATAACCTCACTAAACTGTTGCGTGAGGAGGAAATCAGATTTTAACAGAGAGCTAAAGTTAAAGATGTTCTATTAGGGGACAACAACACAAGGCATTTCCAAATGATTTTTTTAGATAATGGATAATATATTATCCGGCCTTGACCAGAACGGCTACGGCCAAACAAGAAATAAGAAAATTACATCCCATCATGGGGTCAAGTAGTCCTACACGACCACCAAATCGCTATAACACGTTTACCAGACCTTACAAAGAACTGAAAACGCTGGACACCGACCACCATTGATGCTTCTTCGAAGGCAACAGCACGAAGACTTGGTGCAGATACTACAAACCAACTCCGAACTGTTACGCATCCAATGCCTTCATCGCCCTGCGCTGAATACCGAACATAATGTCCACACGGTCTTGGCAACCAAGAACTTCGACGACGCGCCTGCACTGCCGCCGCCGGCCTGAAGAAACCAGGCTAGGTTTTCACCCAGTTATTGATCAACCACGGGCGCAACAGGGGATGGTCTGACCAACGACTTCAGCAGCGCCTTCAACAAGGTGTGTGTCACAGACACATGTGATGTGCCTGGGTCATCGTGCATGCAGGAGCCAGGACTCAGGAGTATCGATCAGAGGCATGGATTTAGGCCAGTGCAGACAGACTGATGCACGGTCAAACAAGAGATGGTCAGGCTGTACCCGCAAACGTACCTCACAAATGCAGCTTATTTTAACCTTTGCGTGATACATGCCGACAGTACATGTTTATTTTTTTCTGTGGTGCTTACCTAAGGAACATGTACAGCAAACTTGAAAAATATAGGTTTCTCTCTAGGTAGTATTGACAACGATATTAATTTATCCTTCCATGCTCTGAAGAGGATGGAAGTAGATAGAACCACAGTTTCACCAAAACTTAAAGGGGATAAAACCTATAGGTGCTGATTTTGAGAGTAATCCTTTTGCGTTAAGTGATTCACGAAGATAATGTAGAAAATAGTTCTCTTCTTGCTCACCTAGTAAAGGAAGTACTCCCACCGCCCAATATATAATAAGATCCTGGAGGTTCAAATTTTGTAGCAAAATATAAGGACATGAAAGACATGTTCAAATCGAATTTGGCCCGATTATCAGGAGGAGTGGATATTGTATGGCATTGTTTGCCCCACGACAGTCTGGCGGCATTCTTCTTGGAGTAAATGCGACAGCTATTGATCTATCGCTAATTGTGGAAGGGGAATTTTATATAAAGTTCCATCTGCGCAATAAGTATGATAATTTCAAATGGATCCTTATGGCGGTATATGGTCCAGCACAAGAGGAATTCAAATCTGTTTTCCTGGCTGAGCAGTACGCACTTGCCAACAGAATCCTCTACCCACCTCATAGGTGGTGACTTCAACATTTTGAGACCAGCAACGAGAAAAATAATAATAGATTCAACATTCGATGGCCTTTCCTGTTCAATGCAGTCATCGACAGTTTTGAGCTTAGGGAAATTGATCTAACGAGTCGTCAATTTACTTGGGCGAACTCACTACCAGAACCCACCTATGAGAAGCTCGACAGGGTTCTAATGACGACTGAATGGGAATTCAAATACCCCCTAGTTATAGTTCAAGCCCTAGACCAGGGAATTTCAGACCACACACCATTATTGCTAGATACCGGAGAACCATTCCTACGTGGGAACCACAAAGCATTTCAGAATGGAGCTCCATTGGTTCTCTCGTGAGGACATCCATGATTGGGTTGTAGAGATATGGAACAAACATAAGATATAAAAATTCCGTTCAACGATGGAATAGAAAATTGGGGGCCTTATGCAAGCACCACCGGGGATGGGCAGCCCATTCTCATGGAGTGTACAAACAAGAAAAACAAAACCTTCAGTCTACTATTATAACCCTTGACGCTCTAACTGGAAATCATGCTTTGACGAGGTTCAACATGAACAGTTAGAAACAGCCAGCGATAACCTCACTAAACTGTTGCGTGAGGAGGAAATCAGATTTTAACAGAGAGCTAAAGTTAAAGATGTTCTATTAGGGGACAACAACACAAGGCATTTCCAAATGATTTTTTAGATAATGGATAATATATTATCCGGCCTTGACCAGAACGGCTACGGCCAAACAGATAAGAAAATTACATCCCATCATGGGGTCAAGTAGTCCTACACGACCACCAAATCGCTATAACACGTTTACCAGACCTTACAAAGAACTGAAAACGCTGGACACCGACCACCATTGATGCTTCTTCGAAGGCAACAGCACGAAGACTTGGTGCAGATACTACAAACCAACCTCCGAACTGTTACGCATCCAATGCCTTCATCGCCCTGCGCTGAATACCGAACATAATGTCCACACGGTCTTGGCAACCAAGAACTTCGACGACGCGCCTGCACTGCCGCCGCCGGCCTGAAGAAACCAGGCTAGGTTTTCACCAGTTATTGATCAACCACGGGCGCAACAGGGGATGGTCTGACCAACGACTTCAGCAGCGCCTTCAACAAGGTGTGTGTCACAGACACATCGCAGCCACCGGTCCGGCACAACATGGCAGACAAGGATTTCCCCCATATCGCCGCCACTACCATCACCACAGTCACCCTCACGTGAAGGACACCAGCATCTTCGCACAACCACAGGACGCCGCCATCGCAAGAAAAGACGCACTCCGGCCACCGTCGACGAACACCGCCACCCGGAGCAAGGTTCCGCCGGCAAAGGGACGGCACCAACCCGTGGGAAGGTGGCTGCACGACAGCTAGCGAAATTCGCCCAGATTGCTCCCGTAGGGAGCGACGCGAAGCAACGAAGGCGTTGAATCAGATAGATCTGGAGGCGCCCACCGTGGCGCGCGCTAGCGGCCGAGCGCGGGGCAGGGGCGCCGAGCCACAGAGGCCCGCCACCGGCGTCCGGAGCGCCCGCACACATCTGTCGCGGATCCCCAGATCCGGTCGCTGCGACGGAGGCCCCCGCGCCAGCGCCTGGGAGCACGCTGAGCCGAAGGCGCTCCCGAGCAGGCCAGCCACGTCGCGCCGGCCGACGCGCCGGATCTGGGCGACGGCGACGAAGTCACCCGCGCCGCCGGCAGGGACCGCGGAGCCGCGCCCCAACGCGTCGGCCAAGCGTTCGCCCGACGGCGCCCCAGATCCAAATGATAGCATATGGTAAACACAGAAAGAAGAGAATATTCTCCCTAGAATGTGACAATGGAAATATAGAGGGCCAAGATAATCTAAAAAAGTACATCACTCAGTTTTATAAAGAGTTGTCCGGACCATCTGAGAAGAACTCTTTCTCTCTCGAAGAAGATAGAATGGATGATATCCCTCAGGTCACTCCCAGCGAGAATGAATTCCTTACGGCTCCTTTTACAGAAAAGGAGATTCGGGATGCAATCTTTGATATGGAACATAATAAGGCACCAGGTCCTGATGGCTTTCCAGCCGAATTCTATCAAAAATTTTGGGACATTATCAAAGGGGACTTGATGGCAATGTTCCATGATATGCATAGGGGTGAGATTCCTCTTTTTAGCCTCCATTTTGGAGTCACAACTCTTATTCTGAAAATTAAAGATGCTAACCGAATCCAGGTATCGACCAATTTGCATGCTGAATGTGAGCTTCAAAATTTTCACCAAATTGCCACTATTCGTATCAATTCCATCGCAGACCATATTGTGAGCCCATCACAAACGGCTTCCATGCGAGGACAAAATATCCTTGAGGGAGTTGTCATCCTACATGAAACTGTCCATGAACTACACCGTAAGAAACTGAATGGGATAATCTTTAAGATTGATTTTGAAAAGGCTTACGATAAACTTCGTTGGTCTTTTTCAGTGCAAATGCTTCGGATGAAAGGATTCTCACCAACTTGGATATCTTGGGTCCAATCCTTCATATCTGGCGGAAGCGTGGCGGTTAATGTTAATGACGATGTTGGATCATTTTTTCAAACAAGGATGGGTCTTTTGACAACGGGGTCCTTTATCTCCTATTCTGTTTAGCATTATCGTGGACATACTTGCACTATTAATTAATAGAGCCAAAACAGATGGTCAGATAACTGGCGTGGTGCCCCATTTGGTAGACGGTGGCTTATCCATTCTACAATATGCGGATGATACTATTATGTTTATGGAACATAACATGGAAAAGGCTCATAATATGAAGTTTCTACTTTATGCATTTGAGCAGTTATCAGGTCTGAAGGTCAATTTCCATAAAAGTCAAATTTTTTGTTTTGGAGAAGCGAAAAATTACGAGACCCAGTATATAACATTACTTGGATGTGATTCGTGCTCGTTTCCAATGACATATTTAGGTATTCTAATTCATTATAGAAAATTGTCGAATACTGATTGGAGAAAGGTGGAAGAGTGATTTGAAAAACGACTTAGCAGTTGGAAGGGCAAAAATTTGTCAACGGGGGACACTTGACCTTGATTAACTCGGTGCTTAGTAGTCTACCCATATACATGATGTCCTTCTTTGAAGTACCAAAGGGAGTCCTTAAAACTGGATTACTTCCACTCTCGTTTTTTCTAGCAGAGCAATGAACACAAAAGGAAATACCGTTTAGCTAAATAGGATATCCTGCATCAACCAAAAGAACAAGGGGGATTAGGGATTCATAATCTAGATATAAAAAACACAGCATTACTTAGCAAATGGCTTTACCGCATCCTAAAAAATGGATGGTGTGTGGCAACAAATTTTGCAAAACAAATATCTAGATACAAAACCATTAGCACAAGTACAATGGAAAATGGGGATTCACACTTTTGAGCTAGTCTAAGGAAAGTTAAATGGGATTTTCTTCATTTTGGGACTTTTATTATCAAGGATGGATCACAAATAAGATTATGGGAAGATAGATGGTTGGGCAATAGAGCTTTGCGTGATCAGTATCCTGCATTGTATAACATAGCCCGTCGAAAACAAGATACAATAGCCGAGGTATTGGGCACCCAGCCAGCTAATCTCTCCTGGCGTATAGATCTTATTGGAAACAAGTTAGCAATGTGGAACAACTTGTTGCCAAGAATTGCTAATATTGTTTTAAGCCAAGATATAGATGATTTTCACCACTACAACACATGTGGGGTTTTATAACATTTCATTTATGTCATAGAAAGTAGAAATTATGTCACATTTTACAATTTATGACACTCGTGTGACGAAAATTCGTTCGTCGCCTATGCCCCGTAATAAAAGGTATTCTATGACGAATATGTATTTTTTTGTCGTAAACTTTGTGACGGGCCCCTAGTGTGGCAAATATGTTTGGCACTTGGTTAACGGGGATTCACAATGACTTAAAACCTTTAGTGTTATTGGGAGTTGCAGCTACTTGGTCTTACAAACATAACAATTTTTTGCAGGTTATCTTCTCAATTGCACATGGCTTCGTACGTGGGTTATACTTTAGAAGCCGGCTACACAATATTTGGTGGTAGCGGCATCTCAGTGCTTGGCGCAGACGGGCAGGGACTTTTTTACCCGGGCATGTGGGTGGTAGTCTAGTCTTCGGATTGATAGTCATTAGAGTGCTCGTTAATTTTCTCTCTATCTTGTAAGGCTATGTGTAAATTTTGCAGAGGCTGTGAGTCTTTCAAGTTCGATTGTATTATCTTGATGTAACGATCTTGAAATCATTAAAACTTTCTATTTCAACAAAAAGTATCTGTGAATCCAGAGCAGTGAGCGAGTAGTTATGTGAAACCAAGCAAAATGCGCCAATAGCTTTATCCTAGCACGCTATTCTGTTCTAAAACGAATGTAATAATTTCAAATATGTATACCCAGAATTATATTTTTTTATGACTTAAAGAATTTGGTCAACACAGTGATATCAAATAAGAGACGAAAGAAGCTGTGTAGCTACTTAAGAATGCTACTTAAAAGTGTTAAATATAAATTAATTTAAAATCTATTACATAATTAAGGACTAATTCGTGAGATGAATCTGTCAAATCTAATTAGTCCATGATTTAACAATGGCAACGTAACAGGTGAGCTGCTACCATAAATATGTGCTAAACATACGCTAACCCTTATTTATATAATTAATTTTATAATTAATCTATGTTTAGTTCCAAAAAGAAGAAGAGAAAGTTTGGTGAAAATGTCACATCGGACACTGTAGTATTTTTCGTTTGTTTGTAATAAACATTGTCCTACCATGAGCTAACTAGGCTCAAAAGATTCGTCTCATCGTGTACATCAAAATTATGTAATTAGTTTTTTTATTTACCTATATTTAGTACTTCATGCACGAGGAGAGAGATTTAGTGTGATAGGTGAATAGTAAAGTTTAGAGAGAGAAATTTCGGAAATATTTAGAAAACACAGCCTATATCTAATATTTATAATTACCATCCGTAAAACTGGATGGACTATGCTTTAGACGCTGGAACCAAACACAGAGTACTAGCGCTAAAAAAAAACTAGGTACTAGAGGTAACACTGTACTGACGGTCTGAACCAACATGGGTACGTGCACGGTTAAATTTTAGCGCTACGGCACGTACCATATACTCCCTCCGTCCCAAAATATAAGCATTTCTCGATTTCTGCGCATCACGTTTGATTACTTATCTTATTCGAAAAAATTATAAAAATATAAAAATTACTATGATATATTTAAAATATATACAATGATAAAACATGTCATAACAAAAAAATTAATATTATCATAAATTTTTTAAATAAGACGAGCGGTCAAACGTGAACAGAAAAAGTTAACAAATAATTATATTTCGGGACAAAGGAGTACATGCTTGTGCAGCTGTGCTCTGCGCCGGGCACGGCCGGGCGGCGTGCCACACGGGCAGGCAGACGGCCGTGGATCGACACTCCCTCTCCCAGTCTCCAACTGTCCATATGGCCGGGCGCCCGGGCGGCACGCGCGCGCATGCAGCACGAGCACTGTCGACGGAGCGCGTACGTTCGTACGCCGCACACGAGAGCACAGGAGAACAAATCCACGGCAGGAAGCGACGGGTTGACGCGACGCAGAGATTGACCGGCTGGCCGCGATGCTCACTAGCTACTGCTGCTAGCTACTGTAGTGTCCATATATGCATGGGCCATGCAGGCATGCACTGCACGCAGCTGCAGCAGGCAGGCACACACACAGTGCACCAGTACTTTCGCCGGGCGTAGTCACTGTGCGTGTGCGTGTGGATGGCTGGCGCGCACGCAGGCCGGGCATCAGGCGGTCGACAGGAGCGGTCACGTCGGCGTCCGTCCGCCGAGGAGTCGTCGCCGGCATGGCCTGTCACGTTGCCCGTCTCGTCACTGCTCGTACTGGTACTCGCTAGTGGCAAAAGCCTTTTATCCACCGGATCTTGCACTGGTCGGGCTCGGATACAGGTTGCCGATCCATGTCTTGTGTTGTCTGTGCCGTGTGTACGTGCGCCCGCGCACGGTTATTTTTTGTTTCATCTGCGGTCGGCCGCTTGCTCCCAACTGTTTTCTACGGTTCTACCACGTTCACATGGGCAGTACCTTTTTTTCCCCTGCGAAACGTTATAAATAGTACGTAGTATTATAGTAGTAAAACGTACGCAGTAATTAAACTTTTCACTACTGAAGGTGACAACTAAACTTTTCCATTCCAAAGGATAGCTACATAGAGAGGTCTTTGCAAAATTCCCTGATTTCAGATTTCTAAAATACTAGGCAATCCAAAATCTATTATGTTTCTCATCAATCATCTCCACGCATGCATGCAGAGCACTTGTTAAACTTTTATTTGTGCCTGAATAAAAGTACTTTGGAATCCTTCTTCAATTGCATGCAGAGCACTTGTCCTTTGGACTTTTGGAGTCCCATGTTCCTTTAGACTTTAGCTACTCCCCCGTTCCAAAATATAAGGTCCTGAAGCATTTAAACTCAAAAAATAACAAGGAGGAGAAATGACCAATATACCCCTCATTTTACACTACCCACCAACTCTCCACTTACCCACCAACCCCAAATAGTTTGGTCCTATCCCTCCAAGACCTTATATTTTGGTACAAAATTTGAACAGGTCCTTATATTATGGGACGAAGGGAGTATGTCTTTGGTGGTGTTTAGATGTTAGAATTGGGAGGTTGAATTTGGGAGTAAGATGTCACTTCGTAATCATTGCGATACTGTAGCATTTCGTTTGCATGTGTAAAAAAAATCCAAAAATTGATTAATTAGGCTTAAAATGTTCATCTCGCAGAGTACAACAAAATTGTGCAATTAGTTTTTAATTTTATATGCATTTAGTACTCCATGCATGTTATGACATTTTGATGTGATGGGGAATCTTCTTTTTGCATAGTGTATTTGGGAGGAAACTTTTAGGAACTAAACAGGGCCTTTATTGGGTTCTTGCTTCAACTGTGGGCAATAATGTCTCTCATGCAAGACGTTGCTTCCATACCATGGCTGTGTTTAGTTCCAAAAAGTGTAGGAGAAAGTTTGGGAAAAATGTCACATCGGACACTGTAGTGTACTGTAGCATCTTTCGTTTGTTTGTGGTAAATATTGTCCTATCATGACCTAACTAGGCTCAAAAGATTCGTCTCGTCGTGTACATTAAAACCATGCAATTAGTTTTTTTATTTACCCACGTTTAGTGTTCCATGCATGAGGAGAGAGATTTGATGTGATAGGTGGATAGTGATGTTTGGAGAGAGAATTTTGGGAATTTTGGTAATGGGATGAGGAACTAAACACAGCCCATACCAATCCCTTGACTAGATATTTGCATCATCTCCCATAAAATAGAGAATCATATATCAACCATATATAGTCATTGAGGTCGGGATTTCGTTCACGTACTCAGTCTAGTATATATTTGAGCGTCTTATTTTATTTCAATATTTACCTCAAGGTATCAAAGCAAAATCTACAGTGATATCTATGCTTCTTTAATTTCTCAAATGTATTCCATCCGTCCAAATATATATATAGCACGCGCACGCAAAAGAAATATGGCACATACGAGCAATATCACAAGATTGCATTAATATAGTACGTCGTCATTAGGCATTTAAAGATAAATTTCAATTTATAAGAATAAACTAAGTAAGATTTGTGGCTCATGGAAATGGATATTGGGAGTTTATTCTAAACACTGAACAACCAAACAGACTAATTAAAAATGCTTGTTCCCCTGTCGTATATCATATCACTTGTGAACTGAGAAAGTTTGGTTGGTTAGATTACCCAAAGGGAAACAAACTTTGTCTATATCATATCAGCATATGTGGTTTTATTTAATTTTTTTTCTAGATTTTTTCCTTGGCCTCCACTATCCTCCACCACCGGGCTTATAGTACTACTAGGGTGTGACTGCATAAGTGTCATGTATCTATAGGTACGAGTGTACATATGTGTACTTGAACGTGTGGTGGTGTGTAACCCTGCCTTTGAAAAAGAATTCTCTTTGTCCACAAATAAACGCATTGTGGATAATGATTACTAATATAGAAATGATGCTACTAGATTAATCATGAGTCCAACTATCTACACGTGTAAAGCTTTGCATTTGGAATAATTTATTTTTATAGTTACTACTCCCTCCGTTCTAAATTATAGTTCGTTTAACTTTTTACCACAACTTTGACTACTCGTCTTATTCAAAAGTTGTGTAAATATAGTCAAATTTAAGGTATTTTTGAAAAAAAACATTATTAATAAAGCAAGCCATCACAAAAATTACGATAATTTGCACATAATTTTGATCGAATATGACGAGCGTTCAAACTTAAAGTCAAAAAAGTCAAACGAACTATAATTTGAAACGGAGGGAATATTAGTCAAATATCATATTAAAGACCGATATCCTCAAATAGCTATATTTATAAATGGAGGGATTATATGACATCAAAATCACTTGTTTTTCCCTAGGATGTATTAGTGCCTGTTGCAGCCAAAGTTATTGGATGCCCATTACTTATGTTGACGTATTTTTTTTTGCAAGGCCAGTCTAAGTAGGTGTTTCATGGAGAGATTACGGCATTAAATATACTGATGTGCAATAAGAGAGACAAGAAAGAGTTTCATAGTATGTGAGAGGGATTTTATCATCATGAGACGCTATGGTCTAGGTGACCGTATAATGAAACTATACACTGAGACGCCTAAGCAATGCTCCATAAATTTCTTGTCCGTCTCCTTCTGTCATTTTTTTTAGCTGGCGCCCCGTGTGGTGTGGAACTTCCCTCGTAGTCTTTTCATTTTGTTCCATTATTGTTGTTTCAGTCTTAGGTTGTCATTTGTTTTGGCCCAGTCCACGGCCGGTTAAGTGGAGATCGAGGGAAAAAAAGGCATGTTAATTTACGGAAATAATTCCAATTAGTTATTGTTATTTTTTTACTCTTGTATAACATATGTAGGAAAGCAAAGTCAGTACAATTTTCACTTATAAGTGTTGAGGTTTGTTTCTTTACGCCAATCTGATGATCGTTGGTTGCAATTTTTCACGTACTTTGATATTAGTACAAAGTAACGGACAGGGACGGAGCCAGCAGGGGGGCTAGAGCCCCCTACCCCTTGCAACCAATGGAGTCCCCCTATAATTTCTAATCATAGGTGAAGAGGAAGAAGATGAAAAGAAGAAGAAAAAGAAGAGGAGGAAGAAAGAGCAACTCAGCCCCCTGGCTTCGCCACTCGTAACGGATGCAATTTTTTTTATTCTTAGTAATTTATGTAGCAATTCGATCAGTAAGTTTTTATGTTTCAGCAATTCAGCTTATGAGTGAGCTTTTGTCATATAAACTCTGTGCGGTTCAATTTTAATCTTTTGTTCACCTTTTTCACCAGTAGTTCATTTTCTAAAGAGTAAATCTAACCCATACAATAAGAAAGCGTTGGCAGGAGGAATGATTGGTCCATCATTTTATTTCTCACTCCTTAATTATCACTCTTTCTGTTTGATTTATCACGGAATAAAATGGTTCACTTCCCGTGCCGCCGTAAAAGCATACTAGAGATGGATCAAATCATTCCCAAATGAAAGTAGGGCCCAGTCTGCCACATCCGAACAAAAATAGAGAAGCCCCAAGTTGCTTTTGCTTCTGCTTCTGCGAGAAAGCTCGAGATTGCTTAGTTTAGGGTTTTACCAGCACTCCAGCTGTCCAGCAGCAGGTGCTACACTGATGAAGTGATGATAAATAAGTCCTTGGTGATCAAATATGGGCCTCTTTGGTTGGTTTGGACCATGCTATATGTCGCCAAACGAAAAGAAGGGCCATTGCCGCGAGCTAAACGTGCTAAGTAGCTCAGCAGCCTATCAGCCCACGAGTATCAGCAGCCCACAACCATGATGGTTCCTGTTAGGAAAAAGTCCATTTGGCGTCCCTCAGCTTTTGCCTAAGTTGAGGGGCGGAAATCAGACTAGTCAATAGTTAAGGGTCTGCCAAAAGGACTTTTTCCTTGCTGTTATGATGTAAGTCTTGTTATAGTTGCTAGCAGCCTAGCACTCGCTCACCATTGATCAGTGATTGTTGGGCCTGACCCGAAGCCCACATAAGTGACAAGCTTCTCATCCATTGTCTTTGCCGAATTGTACGTTAGTGGTAAACACATTCATGCTTACTTTAGGGCAGGTACATTGCTACACATAAGCGGTCTCATAGGTTGTCTCATGCAGCGCCACATAGGATTTTTGCTGATGTGGAGGAGAGAGAGCGAGGTGAGAGAATGAGGTCGTTGCTTCGCGAAACAACCGCCTCATGAGCTAAAATTTAGGACTATGAGACAACTCCCCTACCATTGTACGAGTTTTATTGCCATGCAACCAATAATATTCATTTATTTCCCCATAAATTAAGGGATGATGTATTACTATGAGACAACTAAATAAACAACATATTATACGGGTTGTCTGATAAGTTGTCTCAAGATTACGTGTTACTGCATGAGACCGCCTATTAGACGACACCAATGTACCTGCCCTCGGTGTTACAAAACAACCTGGTGGGCTTAGTTTTTGCTCCGATATTTCCTCTGTTTTAAAATATACAGATCATTATAATTTTATTCTAACTTAAATTTCTCTAACTTTGACAATCAAATTAATCTTTAATTAAATTTACTTAAAATATATCTTGAAAGTTTATTTATTTGTTACTGTAGATATTAATATATTTTATAAACTTAGCCAAAGTATTCAAGTCAAAACTAAAATGCCCATATTTTTTACGGGTGAGTACTTACTTAAAACAAAAAAAAGACTATCGGCAACAAAATCATTTAAAGTTAGGACCAACATTCCCGGCGGTTCCCATGTAAAAGCTCTACCTAAACGGAGTAGTGATGTGCCAAGAGTCATGATGCCAAATTTACGACGAATCTATAAATTATTTTGAAAACTTTTTTTACCATGAAAAACACTCCTCACGCCGTCCCTACCTGGCTCCACATGATGGTGTTTCACGGTGACAGCGCGGGAAAATCTATATATGAGTCTGCTCCTCTTTTCTTTTCTCATCAAAGTAATCTATACTTCCTAACGTACCCGCACATGTATTTTTAAAAATCACGTAAATAAAGCTTTAAATTTCATAACCCTAGATGCAGCCGCATTTGGCCTGGCGGCGTCTGGTTGTGGCCACCACTTACTGGCTGGCCGCGGCGGGCAATGGTCAGTTCTGACCTGGACGCGTCTGGTTGCGGCCGGCCAATCATTGACCGTCGTCGGTTGTGAACTGGTTGTCTCTTGCATATTACTATATTAGGGTTCCTAGCTAGCCGCGTGCACCGATCCTGTTAGGATTTATATCACAGCGTTAGAATTCACTGGTCCGTCGTGCACGGGAGAACAAGGTCACATCAAATATCACTAATAGTAACGTTGAGGTATTTAATTTTCTAGATATATCGCAATCATTGGAGGCTGAATTTTTTTAATTGCTAAAACATCGTGGAATTTCGGCATACCATTGACATGTTTCACATTTGTTGGATTATATTGTTTTAACTGCGGGACAATATACTCTTAGGGCATATCCAATATATAGAACCACCCCGGTTCTATATATTGGCCCTATAATGATTTGATGACCACATGTATTATATCGGTTGCAATGTATATAACTACACGGTTGAACCTATAATGAGGTCCATAACACTCCTTTCTCTCTCTCCCGCTTACTCTCTATATTTTATTGTATAGAACCAGGTTTTATACAAAAGGACCAAATCCTATATATAGAATCAACTTCACAGTGTAAAGAACCGGGTTCTATACCTGCATTAAACGTATGCAATAGGGATACAACTGCACGTTGTGGGCCATTGCGGACGTTCTTACACTAATTGGTGGTTCTTCACAGGCTGCCAGTCACATTTACCATCAACACAGGCCCTATTACCATAAGTACTTCTAAAGGTTGGTGTTCACCGCAACTTGCATTGTAACAAATTATAATATTGTTTTGGGTTGTGATAAATTATGTTGACAGAAACCTTGGTAATTCTTGTTGTAAAACACGTCGTCAACGGTCGGATCTTCTCCCTCTCACGTCTCTCAGGACAAGCATTAAACAGAAGTAAAATAGACAAGACACAATATAGGTGGAGCTTCTCTTTATTCCTCAAATCAATATCTTACAATAGGGGTGCTCCTATGTATATATACTCCGAAGTAAGGGTAAAGTTAGGTAAGAGCCCACACCATAACCGGACTAGGACTATGAGTCCTTTATCTCCCTTTTGGTTGGTAGGTCCGGTTAGGAATCTCCAAGAGTCCTTGTTTTACAACACTCCCCCTTGGGCGATTACCACGAATACGTATGCCTCATCAAAAACTCCATCAGAAAACCTAGTGGGAAAAACGGTACTTGGAGAAAAGAGTATATATTATCCGTTATTGTATTGCACACGTTGCCTCATTAAAAACCTTATGTAAGAAACCTTCAAGTAAAAACTTACAAAGGAAAAGAGTACAACATTAAACCTTTTTGGTCATATAAATTCTATATTTGTTTTTCTTCGTGAATAGCTATCAATCTTCAAGATTTATACATGAACTTTCATATTCTTTTTTTGACCGGAGTCAGTAGGGGAAGCCCCTACCTCTTTTTTTAATTTTTTTAATTCCAAACCCAGTTATTTCGCTCCCACATGGAGTCGAACCTGGGTCTATAGGGTGCTACTCAGGTGCTCTAATCACTAGGCTAGAGGCCCTTTCACAACTTTTAGATTCTTATAATAATGATCTTCTTGATCTCAAATAGACTAAGCGGTAAACCTTCTAGGTTTCATTTAATAATTCATCATCAAGTTGATTCCTTCTAGGTACAACATAAAGATTTCAAATCTGACATGCTCCCCCTCACAATGACATCATTTAAACTTCAATGTTTAAAATGTTTTAGTCATATTTTTCAGAAATATTACTAAACAATGATATTCAATTATCATAATATTCTGTCTTTCATATACTTAATCTTCTAGATTATGATTGAATAATTGGGAGCAATGTGCTTCATGCACTCATTACCACTTTTAGTTGTGCAAGACAAATAAAGTTTAATCCTTTTATAGGATTGTGGGGAATAATCAGTCTTCTTTTGGCATTAATAGGGGATAATTTAATCTGTCAATCACCAATATACTTTCTATGGTATTTTGAGGATATGCTATCTAGCTTCATATGTACTTACAAATGCTTGTATGGCACGTTCAGGGCCATATGGTTCCTCGCTTCTTTTCAATAACTCGGGTCTATTTGAGCCATCATTCATATCTTCAGGATTATTGGTGTTCATTCATGAATTGACTGATAAGTCATTCAGTGACTATTTCCTTCAAGGATTTTTGATTCTTCAAGAATAATATTTCTTTTCTCTATGAGAAATTCTCTCATGCAAGAGAGAAGTGATTTACACAATCTCGTTCTTATTACTCAGGAAGTGTTATTCACAATAAGTCATTCTATGACTTAATTTCCTTCTAGGATTTGCCTTTAATATTTAATACTTTGTAAGAGATTTTTATTTCTATTTGTTGTAATTTTATTCCTTCGAGGAAATTATGAATCCTTCCAGGATCTCTTCCTATGGATTTTCAGAACCCACTAATTAAGTGCATAATTTTTACTTTATTCATTCATGCTATTCACCAGATATGTAGCTGAATATTCATTCATATATAATGGGAGTTTACTAGCCTTTTTCTTTAAAGACTTATGAACCATTGCATTTCACCCTATCGCTATTTGATAATGACTCATCCGTTTTGAACTTCTAGCTTCAAATATTTCCTTCATGGTTCAACCTCAATTGCATTCTTTCATTGACCCGATATGAGCGCTTCATGCGACTCTGCCATGGACATTGTTAATGGATCCATTTTCTCTTTAGAGAAACATTTGCAATAATAGAGGTAATGTTGTCGACATTCATTCTTCTCTGCCATATCTTCAGGATAAAACTATTATATAGTCAACTCGTATCTGCTATGCCAACACAAAATATTGCGCTCGCTTTATAGTGTTGGGTATTTATCTTCATGATGATTATTTCTTAGTATGTGAGGTAACAATATTCTTTCCGGAGTTTATGGAGATTCCACTAAGATTATTTGACAAGTTCATTCCATCCAAAACCAACAGGCATCCCCGTAGATTTTAAATTAATGATCAAGCCATTTGCTATGGTGAGCATACTATTACATACCCGGGGTATACTTCCACACATAGCATTACGTTTACTGCAAGTAAACTTAAATTCTGGTTAATAACTTCATGTTGTTTCTTCTGATTCCGGTTTCCCATTTGTGAGTATTCATTGTGTACACGTTCTAACTATGGTCAAATTTTTCAACGATTTTTTTACTTCTAGTGTGTTTCCACTTCGGGTGATGTCCACTTCCTCATATTTAAATTTTTTGGCATTATACTCTGCTTCATGCTGATATTTTGTTTCTTCTAGAAATCTAGTGCATGATTATATTCCCGCTTCAAGCTTTCTAGGAATACGTGAATTCTAATATAAGGCATTCGATAGGTATGGGCTTTCTCTCCCCCTAATGCCGATATTAGATATTCTTAATAGCATATTTTTCATAAGATATCCCCCATATCATGAGCTTATTTTTAATGAAAATTCAGATCCATATTTCTCCAACTTCAAGTGGAAGCTCATTCATGTATGCTAAATTAGTGAAATTATTTCATAAATGTTTCACACACATTTTCAAATAGTGACATTCATATATGCAGTGATCTAGACATAATGTAGTAGCATGAAAAACTACATATACTTCATAAAGTTAGTGTGCAATTTAGTATATTCTACATGCCTACTTATCTAGCGTGTTCTTCCCTTATTTTATACACATCTTTTAAGTCTTCATAACTTATTTTATTGTATAGATTCTTTAATTTTTTTAGCCAAAATTTTTTTTATCCAAATACTCATACCATATTCATGGAATTTCTGCTAGAAAAATTAATTGCTCGTTCTTTCAACAATTCCACATATGCATTAAAATTCTGAACCCATTAATACCAAATTATTTTCCACATAATGAACTTACATTTCCATTTTCTTTTTTATTATCCGCAAACCCATTCTAATCGGGTCATCCAATTTCTAATTGGATAAATTCACTATTGAGCCGATTTCAGACCAGTTTTCTCCCCCTGATCTCAACCTTCTTGATTAGAGATGGACTAATGACTTCTAGCCATATATAGCATGCAAGCTGATGATTAATTATGCGTTGTAATGGCTTCCTGACCATCTCAACTAAACGGGAGGTGTTTCTCAACAGGAGAAACTTGAGTGCGCATAGCATGCAAGCTAATGCAATGATAGAAATATGATAGCTACAAGCTAACGTGAAGTGGAATTTTGATTTAATTAGTGTGGAGTTTCTTCTAACTAGCCATTCCTATTGACATAATGGTATATGGATCACAAATGCTATGCGCAGAGCTACATGCTTAATCATTATAATGATCATGGCTACATGCCAACTTGCGCATTGGTTTGTCCATCAATCTAACAGGATGTGGATCTAGATCAACAATCTTGCAGGATTAGGGATATGCCTATCAGATTTTTCAACTTTATCCACATTCTTCATATATGCCTCTATATCCCCAGTTTCTCCCCCCTTTTTATACCATAAATACACTTCATGTGATGCTATGCTTCAAGCATAATCTAGGAATCATTTTAATATCCCTTAGACTACAGTTACACTTCTAGTATATTCATAAAGTGGTATGAAATTCACATATAGATTGTACTATTCGGTGTACAATAATATGATTTGGGTAGAATAAACTTCAAGTTATTGGGGTTATGTATTCGATACATAATTAATTAATATACAATTTCATGACTAAATTGAATCTTCTGAGATCAATTAAAAATCTGTATATTAATAGTTCATGTGCTTCATGGAAATTCAGCTTCCATTCTCCATGCATAGTAGGAATGCACAATACAAATATAACCTCCAAGGTTACTTTAGTCATTCTTTCGTGGAAATATCACTTCAAATGATTATCAAATAGGCATTTAAAAGCAATTATTTACAATGTTCAGTATGTAATTCATTATGTATTCCATGATATTATGATAAATTTCTGTAGGTAAAAATTGCTACGGGCAAATGGGCACAAAATAAGATGAGAAAAACCAATACAGAGGTAAAAAAATGTTAAGTTTTCCCTTCTATTCTGGGAAAGATTCATAAACTAATGCTAAACTTCTAGTCTAAAATCAGAAGTTATTTGCTCTTCATGAGTATAACCAAATTCTTCATGCATATAACTAGTAGTGCAGCTTATGTAGGAAATTCTATTTACTTTTGGATAAGGGGTGAGTATGAAACTTCTTTGTCTCAATGCATCTCCCCCTGAGCCTTGCATTACTTCTGGAATGTGCATTATTTTCCTTCCACTTCTAAGATTTATGTACCATCTAATTGCATACATGTGTATCATATTGATCCTATGCAAATTCTTCTTGAACTTGCCAATATGCCTACGTGGCAAATAATATGATTCTTCAACGAAACATATTGAATGTGTGTAACTTCATGTTATATATGGACTCAAATATTTGACATGCTTCGTATGAATTTACTGCTATTGTAAAAACATGATGCCATGTTGGGAGGAAAATGTGATGTATAAAATAACTTTCAGAGTTATACAATATTTCTTCTAAAAATTATGTTGTGCAAGGCTTAAAACCAATAATATTTCTTCAGGAAATAATAGGCTTCATATTACTCCTACATTATTCATGCATTTGCTACAGGCTCACTTCATGTGTTTAAAATGCATGAAATAAGTGCAAAATTAATTTACATTAGTTAAATCTATTCAATAGATAATTCAATCAATTTCCCAGAATTTTCCTAGAAAAACATTTACCCCAATATCAAATTTCTAGGAAAACAAATACTCATGGGGTTTATGTCTAAGGTTCTTCAAGATTGAGAGAGATCACAAACCTAAAACCATGTTTCTATGATTAAAGGTAATTTTCTAGCAACTTCAGGTAGTAATGGTTCAATTTTCAAAATTACCCATTAAACATGCTAGAAAAAGTTAAAATATGAGCGTCAAAGGGGTTTTAAAAATTAGAGAGCTCACATATCTAAAACCATGTTGCTATGATTAAAGGCAATATTAACTGTAAATAACATTGTTTTTTATTCATCTGTAATAAATACAAACTTCTCTAAGGTATTTTCTACAAGTAAATACCAAAAAAAAACTTCATTAAATTGTGCTCAAATTTTAGTGTAATAGGGGATTATCGGTTACAATGCCATATACAGACCTTGACTCCGGGTGCTGCAAGCTGCCCGCCGCGCTTGGCTTCTTGCTGCAGCGGCAATTTCTGCGGAGGTGCGAATTCGAGTGTTTGCATGATCTCGGGGAGACAGCTTCGGGCTGCGCTAAAGTTGTAGCTTCTGGCTCCGATGCAAGCTTGGAGCAAGCGAATCTGGTGAGGGTGCAACGGGCTCGCGCGGCTTCAGGCGGCGTACAATGTGCATGTCGGCTGCATATGGAACTAGCCATAAGGCCGAGAGTCTGTTCGGTACTGCTTTATTGGTGTTGGCCCGCATACTGCTGCGAGCAGCTATGTGGTACACGGCTTCAGGCTTCGGGCGTCGGCGAGTTCGGCAACAACCAACAGGCAAAGTCGTATGGCTACGGATCCACTACATGGGTCATCTACGGCAATAATTAGAGTTAGGGTTTAGATCTACGACTGCATGCCGTTTTTCTCGATATAAAATCAATCTGCTTGTTGATTTGCATGATCTGGACGCTGGTCTTCGTGCCAGCGGCGTGTACCCTGCTAAATACCGGACTATTGTTCCAGCCAAAAATATTTTTCTTTTTTTTTACACGTAGATCCAATGGTTTGTTATCTAGTACCAGTGTACGGGCCGAGGTGTATTTTCCATATAATAGTTACATACAGACCAATTCGTGACATATTAACATATATACTTCATGTATACTAGGATGCAAATTGCTTGCTTGCTTACGTACAGATTATCATGGTTATCTAGTTATTCTTTTATATGGATTCAATGAGGACAAATACAGCTCGGGGTCACATACAGGTTCTTTGTTAACCTTCGTGGTTATAGCAGACTAGAAAATTGATTTCCCGGCTCGACGGCCGGAGAAAACATCTAATCTATTGAAAAAATATTTACCATTCGATTGCGTAGAGGAATCGAAGCCTGTCGCGTAGGACAGTTCGGCAGAGCCGTGGGACCTGCCGGCGTGATGGCGAGTCGATGCAGATCCGCTCGCTGGCGGTCAACGTCGTCGAAGTAGTCATTGGCGAGGATGACGGCGAAGATCGCCGACGTCGAGCTTGATGGCGACTCCTTCAGCGTGTAATCGACAAAGAGCGGTCGTGCTGATAACGTGTTGTAAAACACGTCGTCAACGGCCGGATCTTCTACCTCTCACGTCTCTCACGACAAGCATTAAACAGAAGTAAAATAGACAAGACACAATATAGGTGGAGCTTCTCTTTATTCCTCAAATCAATATCTTACAACAGGGGTGCTCCTCTGTATATATATACTCCGAAGTAAGGGTAAAGTTTGATAGGAGCCCACACCATAACCGTACTAGGACTATGAGTCATTTATCTCCCTTAGCTTCTATGGTTGGTAGGTCTAGTTAAGACTCTCCAAGAGTCCTTGTTTTACGACAATTCTGATTCTGCGAGGTCTGCCCAAAGCTTAGTGCACTGGCACAGCTCAGCAAGACTCGTTAGCATCCACGTCTACATGCTTGTTGTGGCTTGTGGGATATGGGTACCCCGGGGCCTACTGTCAGATCAGACTACGGTGGCCAGGGCCCACGTCTGACAGGCTCGTGGGCTGACCCCTAGGCGGCCCACACGGGCACCCCGACTTGGTGGACAAGTTTGATGAAGACCCGGCAGGCGGCTCATCCGGATATCCAGGGATATTCAAGTTGTAACCGACCTGGACTAGAGTCCTGGTCGGAACCAAGTAGGTTTAGATGAAAACCGACTTGTAAACCCTAGCCCGCAACCCTATATAAAGCCGCCTAGGGCACCCCCATGAGGGACACGCCGAAAACCATCGCATCACATCCTGTAAACCATACGCTCGTCCTAGCTTCCAGAAGCTCGGCCGGGTACCAAGAAATACAAACGACGCCACCGACACAGGGCGTACAGTATTATACCTCCGGGTAGCCCAAACCTGTCTAAATCAGTGCCTCTTGTGTACCATCAAGTCACTAGTTCATCGATCGCCTCTCCTACAAATCAACCACTCGGGTACCTCTAGGTGGATTGCCGGTCCTAAGGTCCGAGAGGCACTGCCAACTCTGACGCGACCAAAACGCTAGTTCTTGAAGATACAGCTCGGGAAGAGTATTATTAAAATATTGTATTTAAAAAGGCTTTAAAAAATTCCCGCGCGGCCACGGCAAGCCCGCCCCCGAAGGTCCTGCACTCACATATGAAACCTGTTTGCTCCCTGATCTCCCTACGCAAGTTGGGTGAGAAACTGTGGCTTAGATGGATGGAGAGCTTGTGCGGAGAAGAGCTCGGATTTGTGATTAGCAAGGGCGGAGGTGAAGGAAGTCGGGAGATCCCGGCGGTTGTGGCTCCGGTGGCGGCGACGGCGGCTTAGCGAGCGTTCAGCGTGCTTGCGCTAGCTTCATCAGATATGCGTAAAAGATTCTCCATACAATAAGTAATTTTGACTACACATCAAGGGGCTCTCACCAATCCACAAGAACTTGGAGTGTCATGTATTTTAAGCTAATTAGATGTGTTCTAAACGGCGCAAATTTAAAAACGGAGAAAGTATCTCGTGATAAATGACTTACAAGATACAAGCTAATATCAGTTAATTTTTCTAGAAAAGGGAATATCCATTAATATTTCAGCCCCTGTATCGATTGATACATATAGATGTCCAAAGGTTCCAACCAAAACACCACGAACATCTCCGAGTTTCTTAAAACAGGAAAGCAACAAACTAAGCAACGACGACTCAACAAACGAGTCATCAATAACAGCTTAACTAACAGGAAGTCTATTACTATTATTAAGCCAGCCATTGGAAACGAAAAGCTCCATCATCAAAGACTCAAGGGCACAACAAGCCGAGTTGACACATGGTCGATCTTCCTCTCTTTACATAAGCTCCCAAAACCTTATCCAGTGGGTCCCACGGAACAGTACCTGCATTGCAGTGGAGAAAAGACTTTCGTATTGTTAAAAACAATATCATTTCGGCTTATCCAAATAGCCCAACAGAACGCAGCAGCCCTTGACAAAGATTGATGCTTTGTTTTCTTGTCTACCCCTTTAAGCCATCCATTAAACATATGCATAATATTTAATGGACAAGGTAAATTAAAAGAAAATTGTATCACTCTCCAGATAAGCTTGGCATTATAACAGTCGAAGAAAAGATGTTGAATAGTCTCTTCATAACTACAGAAACTACACTTAGTACAACCATTCCAACGCGTATTTGCCAAGTTATCTTTAGTCAAGGTGACTCCTTTAATAATATACCACATAAAGTTTTTGATTTTTAGTAGCAACTTAAGCTTCCAGATTATATGTTTATTCACGGGTACGTTGTTACTAGTCGAAGCTCTATACATAGAACGGACAATGAACAACCCGTGTTGAGTATGTACTCATCTATGTGCATGACTAAAGCTAACTATTATATACCAAGAAATCAAGTTTTCACCCACCAACGACCTTCTAAAAGAGACATTAAATGGTGTAGAACTTAAAATAGAACACCCTGTATTACTTGTTCTCCTAAATATATTGTAAAGATCAGGGTAAAGATGCTTAAGAGCAACATTTCCTAGCCAAACATCCTCCGAGAATCTTACCTGAGAACCATCCCCTAAATTAAACTTACCCATGCTCAAAAACTCAGATTTGACCTTCATGAGGCCCGACCAAAAGTGTGAGTTCCACGGTACATGTTCAACTTGGGTTATTGTTTTATTTCTCAAATATTTTTTCCTAAAAAGTTGTTGCCAAACCCTGTCCTCATTGATAAGCTTAAAGAGCCATTTACTCAAAAGACATCTATTCTGTAAATCTAAATTAATAATACCAAGTCCGCCCTGGTCTTTTGGTGTGCAAAGAATATTCCACTTTGTAAGTCTATATTTACGTTTATGCTCATCACTTTGCCAAAAGAATCTATATCTAAAATAATCAAATTTCTTAAGCATCTCTCTTGGTACCTCAAAAATGACAACATAAACATAGATAAATTACTAAGAACGGAGTTAATCAACACCAAATGACCTCCAACAGATAACATCTTTCCTTTCCAACAGCTAAGTTTCTTTTGAAAGCTTTCCTCCACCTCCTTCTAATGCGCATTACTAAGTTTACGATGATGCATGGGGATTCCTAAGTATGAAAGGATATGAACCTTTCCTACATCCGAAGATTTGAGAGAGTTCTCCTTCTTTTTCTTTTGCATCCCCATAACAAAACATCTCACTTTTGTGGAAGTTGACCTTTAAACCAGAAAGTTGTTCGAAAGCAAAGAGTAGAAGTTTCAAATTCTTAGCTTGTTCTACATTATCTTCCAAAAACAATATAGTATCATCTACATATTGTAAGATAGACAATCCATCATCAACCAAATTAGGAACCACCCCGGAAATTTGTCCTAACCCTTTAGCCCTTTCAATTAAAATCACAAGCATATCCACCACGATATTGAACAAAATAGGCGAGAGCGGATCACCCTGTCTGACCCCTTTCTTAGTTTGAAAGAAGTGTCATAAATCAT
This sequence comes from Echinochloa crus-galli, assembly GCA_900205405.1. Classification (NCBI taxonomy): domain Eukaryota; kingdom Viridiplantae; phylum Streptophyta; class Magnoliopsida; order Poales; family Poaceae; genus Echinochloa; species Echinochloa crus-galli. The sequence goes on from OAMR01000623.1 coordinate 320,377, forward strand.
TATTTACTTTTACACTAACACTACCCCTAGTTATTACTTGATTAATCCAAGAGCACTATTTGTGTGAGAATCCATTCATTCTTAACACCCGTTGGAGGAAAGGTCATTTCACTTTATCATAGGCTTTCTCAAAATCAAGTTTTAAAATGACACCGCTCTGCTTCTTTTTGTGCATTTCATGGATTGTCTCATGTAAAATCACAACACCCTCCATGACATAACGACCAGGAAGAAATGTTGTTTGTGAGGGTTTAATCACTTTAAGAGCTATGAAAGAAAACCTATTGGTAAGAACTTTAGTGAAAATTTCGAAACCCACATTTAACAAACAAATAGGTCTATATTGTTGAATTCTAATCGCCTCATCCTTTTTTGGCAAAAGGGTGATTACTCCAAATTAAGACTATGAACAGGTAAATTCCTTCAATGAAACTCTTGAAATGATTCCATCAGGTCCCCTTTAATGGTGTCCCAAAAAATTAATAGAACTCAGCTGGGAATCCATTTGGACCCGGTGCTTTATTGTGTTCCATCTGAAAAATTACCTCTTTGACCTCCTTTTCGGTGAATAATTTTGTTAATAACTTATTTTCTATGTCGGAAACTTGATGAATATCCTCTATGTTTGTTTCCTCCACAGTGAAGTTATTTGAACCCGGATCACAAAATAAGCCTTTGTAATAATTTGTGATGTAAGTTTTTAGACTTTGGTCACCAACGATATCCCCTTCATCTTGCTCTAGCTGAGAAATGTGAGTCTTTCTATGTCTACCATAAGCAAATAACTAAAAATATTTTGTATTATCATCTCCTTGTAATAACCTAGTTGTCTCAGATCTTTGGAGCCAATACAGCTCCTCATCTCTATGCAACTTAGTGTCGGACCTTAGGACCGGCAATCCACCTGGGGCTACCCGGGTGGTTGATTTGTAGAAGGGGCGATCGATGAACTAGTAGCTTGATGGTACATAGGAGGCACTGATTTAGACAGGTTCGGGCTACCCGGAGGTATAATACCCTAGTCCTGTGTCGGTGGCGTTGCTTGTATTGTTTGATACTTGGCCGAGCTTCAGGAAGCTAGGACGAGCATATGGTTTACAGGATGTGATGCGCAATGCCGTGTCCCTCACGGGGGTGCCCTAGGCTGCTTTATATAGGGTAGCGGGCTAGGGTTTACAAGTTGGTTTCCATCTAAACCTACTTGGCTTTTAATCAGGACTCTTGTCCGAGTTTGTTACAACCGAATATCCCTGGATACCCGGACGAGCCGCCCGCCGTGTCTTCATCAAACTTGTCCACCAAGTTAGGGTTCCCGCGTGGGCCGCCTAGAGGCCGGCCCAGGGGCCTGTCAGACGTGGGCCCTGGCCGCCGTAGTCTAGCCTGACAGTGGGCCCAGGGGTACCCATATCCCACAAGCCCCCGAGCAACGTGCATGCGCGTGACGAACTTCCTGATGAAGGAACGAGGCCAAAGTAGTCGGCTGAAGGTGCTTCAACTTGTAATCGGCACAAGGCTGGGCGGTGCTCAAAAAGAGAGAACACCCAACATGGCGCCGAGTTCTTCGAGGTAGTCGATCGGTTCTCATGAGGGCCGAGTACAGGGCGACGATTAGGAGCACTGTATACAGTAGCCCCCGAGCGTTGGGTTGGTTAGTATAAGCAGGTCGAGGCTCCAAAAAAGAAGTCGGACAACATGTTGCCGCAAAAAGTAGGTGATAGCATGTTGTCACCAAAAATCCGGCGTCCAGCCCCCGAGCATGTGAGGTCGGACGCGTAACGCGAGGTAACGCCGAGTTGCCGCGCGCGCCAACCCCCGAGCGTGCGAGGTCGGACGCGCGACGGAAGGAAACGCCAAATCGCCGCGTGCACCAGCCCCCGAGCAGGTCGGCTGGGCGACGCGAAGAAACGCCGAGTCGTCCGGGCAAGAGCAACAGGTTAGAGCCATAGCTCGGTTAAGTTGTTCTTGCACGACGAGACGAAACGCCGAGTTGCCGCGCGCGTGAGCCCCCGAGCATGCAAGGTCGGCCGCGCGACAGAGTGAAACGCCGAGTCGTCGCGCGCTAGACCCCGAGCATGCGAGGTCGGCCGCACGATGAGAGGAAACGCCGAGTCGTCGCCCGCACCAGCCCCTGAGCGTGGGAGGTCAGCCGCGCGACTGGAGAAAACGCCGAGTCGCCGCGCGCCAGCCCCTGAGCATGCGAGGCCGGCCGCACGACGAGAGAAAACGCCGAGTCAACGCACGCGCCAGCCCCCGAGTATGCGAGGTCGGCCGCGCGACGAAGGTAACGCCGCTGTACCTGTGAGAAAAACGGTAGTATTTTGAAGAAACGATAGTAAATTTATTTGTAATAAGTACTTGATTTTGCTTTTAGCATGCTTTTGGTTTGAGTTGATTTTATCAACCCTATCACTTCACCGCGATCATGTCAGGCGCTGAGGACTCGGGCGAAGAACTGGCTGGAGCTCTCATTGAGGCAGCACTCCTACATGCTACAATGCTCTACATGGAGGCTTAGTCGTAGGCAGGGTCCCGGCCGAGTACTTTCACGCGTGTTTAGATGTTGGATATAGTGAGTCGGACTTGCCGCTTTTGTTTTGTTACTTCATGAGCAATTTGGTTAGGATGAACACATAGTTGCCGTAGATTAAATAATACAGGTCGGCAGTTAACTTATGGACATGGAGAAAAAACTATACACATGACGATTTATAGCGGCGTAAAAATTAAATAAATAAATAAGTAAATACTTAGCTCGACTCGTGGCCGAGTTGAAGTAATCGCCGTGCACGGCGATGAATCTGATTAATTGGAATTTTTATCCCAAACTTGATTATCATGATGACTATTTGCCGACTGAATGCATGCATTCAAATTGCCCGGATGGTGCCTCGTGTACACGAGGCAAAACAAAGACAGAAAAATTTTCCGCCCTACTTGCATGCAAGACTTGATGTACGCGGGAAATAACTTGATATCCGAGTATAGTTCTTGTGTATGCCTAGCAAGATTAGATTGCTTTCCACAATAGGTGCAGGTCTTCACCGCGTTGATTCCGTATGCATGCGGCAATTCTCTTGGCCTTTGCGTCATGGGGTGTTTAGTTCCTGGAAAAAGGTAAAAAGTGAAGTGAAAAAGTCATATCGGACACCGTAGCACTTTTCGTTTGTTTGTGGTAAATATTGTCCTACTATGATCTAACTAGGCTTAAAAGATTCGTCTCGGCGTGTACATCGAAACCATGTAACTAATTTTTTTATTTACCCACGTTTAGTACTCCATGCATGAGGAGAGAGATTTGATGTGATATGTGAATAGTGAAGTTTGGAGAGAGAATTTTTAGAAGTTTGATGATGTGGCCAGGAACTAAACAGGCCCATGCACATGGACTGATGTCCATGGCACGTGGACTTGGACGCCAACACGGCAACACGCAGGCAGCAATCATTACCTTTCTCGGTAGATGTGAACACCACAGTCGCCGAAACAAAGGCCGTGTTTAGATGTTGGATTTGGGTGGGTGAATTTGGAAGTATGATGTCACATCGTAATCATTGCGTCACTGTAGCATTTCATTTGTATGTGCGAAAAATTGTCCAAAAATTTATTAATTTGGCTCAAAATGTTCGTCTAGCAGAGTACAACAAAACTGTATAATTAGTTTTTGATTTTATCTACATTTAGTACTCCATGCATGTTATGACATTTTGAGATGATGGGAATCTTCTTTTTGCATAGTAAATTTAGAAGTGAAATTTGGGATCTAAACAGGGCCTTAGTTCCAATTGTTGTGCTTCTGTACAGATAAAGTGCCTTGAAAATGAGAATGAGGTGCTGGAGAAGAACGAAAACAACTTGAAAGAAACCATGGAGGGGCTGCTACAATCAAGGGAGGCTTTCATAAAACACTATGAGGCAGGTATCCACCCTTACGTTTTTCTGCTTCATTTGGGATACCATTGCTGTTTAGTTGAATTCATTTGCTTGCTTTCTCTGGATGCTGAACTTGCTGTGTGTATCTAGGTATTCACACCAATAGAGCATTTGTGAAAAGCTCCTTTTAATTAATCCACTGAGTGTTTTTTTTACAATCATCATCCACATAGATAGCTTCTGATACTAAGATTATAATATGATAGATTTACTGCTCCCTTACGGGCATGTATCTATTGGTTAACAGCTTCAGCATCCGTTTTTTCTTTGTACATTTCCAAGTATCTGCAAGTGTTATAGAATCATTCATTGGTTAGAAAAATGGGACACTGTTTATAGAATCACGCAATTCACGGTATCTGATTTCTTTTTTATTTAGATATTTTAGCTTAGGCTCTGAATTATCCTATGTCTGGAAACAAACTGACATTTGGCTCATATACCATGCTCGTAGGCAGGACTCTACTTGTTCTATGCAATGGACCATCCAGATGAAGGATAAACAGATTGCCGTAATTTCAGAGAAGTTGAATTCCCATCTTGTTTTATTTGGTTCAGTAGAAAAGGAAGTTGCAGCGGTGAAACAAGTACTAGGTGACGTGCATTGTCTGGTTGGTGAGAAGGAAAATGTAGGTATGGCCATGATCACATTTGATACCTCCATCTCCCGTCATCTGAGAATTCGATTTCATTTTGATTAAACATCGTTCAGTCAAAGAAAGCTTATCTTCGAGA
>OAMR01000623.1:327366-338591 GCA_900205405.1 Echinochloa crus-galli
CGGAAGGGGAGGGGTCGAACGGCGAGTCCAGCGCGAAGACGTCGAAGCAGGTGTGGGGACGCTCGAGAGGCGGCGGCGGCGGGGACGGTGGGGATCCATGGTCAAGCTCGACCGCGAAGGCTTGGACCCGCGCGCCGAACCAGAGCGCCGGCTCAGACGCGGAGCGCTCGAGGACCCTCCCCTTTCCATCCCGCCGCGTCCGCGTCCTCGACCGCGACGGCCCCAGCGGCGCGGGGCGCACGGCCGTCCGATGCCCCCTCGCGCCGCTGCCGCTGCCGCTCCCGCTCTTGCGGCAGCGGCGCAATGGTGGGGAGGGTGATGCGGCCGCCGGCGACCGCCCCACCCGGACGCCGGCAAGCCGCGGCCGGCCCTTCCTCCTCTCCGGCATCACGGCGCGCATCTCCAGTTCTCTTGCGTTGGTTCTGGAGATGAGATGAGTGATCGAGTGCGTTGCGTCACTTCGGGGTCGGGTTTGGTGGTGTCGTCGGCGAAGCGCTTACTTTGGCGTCGACCTTACGGCGAGCTCCTTTATGCCTACGCAACAGAGACGATGAGGAAGGAAGGTTCGCCGGTGGGTCCGACACCTGTAGAGACGATCCAGTGGACAGCCGCGCGTGTCCGAGACCTTGGGCCGTGTCTAACGTATGTCAGAATTGGGAGCGTGAATTTGGGAGTACGATGTCCTTTTGGGGTGCGTGCGTCACTGTAGCATTTCGTTTTATTTGTGAAAAATTGTCCAAAAATTGATTAATTGGGCTCAAAATGTTCGTCTCGCAGAGTACAACAAAACTGTGTAATTAGTTTTTGATTTTATCTACATTTAGTACTCCATGCATGTTATGACATTTTGATGTGATGGGAATCTTCTTTTTCATAGTAAATTTGGGAGTATAAATTCTGGATCTAAACAGGGCCAAAGATCGCAGGATCCTCGAATTCAATCTGCACATGTGCAGGGTACTGGTGCGGCAGAATCTCTCCATAGGTTAGCGATTTGCAAACCGATCGAATTAGTGCAGCTTGCTGCACGCGACGCCTATGAAACGCAGAACCTGTTCCGGCTTGTACTCCTCAAGATATTCCAAGGACACGGCGAGTCAGCGATTATCGGACAATTGCCGCTCATCGTGGAAGTGGGTCGGGCAGGTCGTCTTCGTGCACCTTGGCTTGCCGCGCGTCTTGAAAATTAGGTGGGTCGGGCAGGTTCTCAGATCTGAGATTTCCTTAGGGCGCACCTCCACGCATGCGAGGAAGACGACACGAGATTGATCTGCCATCAAGCTAGCGGTGTTTTCGAATCGAAAAAACTCAACATTGCATGCTACACCACGCTGTGTGGCGCCAACTGTCGGACCTTAGGACCGGCAATCCACCTGGGGGTACCCGAGTGGTTGATTTGTAGGAGGGGCGATCAATGAACTAGTAGCTTGATGGTACACAGGAGGCACTGATTTAGACATGTTCGGGCTACCCAGAGGTATAATACCCTAGTCCTGTGTCGGTGGCGTTGCTTGTATTGCTTGGTACTCGGCCGAGCTTCAGGAAGCTAGGGCGAGCGTATGGTTTACAGGATGTGATGCGTAATGCTATGGTTTACAGGATGAGGTTTGTGTGTACCCGTTGTCCCTCATGGGGGTGCCCTAGGCCGCTTTATATAGGGTAGCGGGCTAGGGTTTACAAGTCGGTTTCCATCTAAACCTACTTGGTTTTTAATTAGGACTCTTGTCCGAGTCTGTTACAACCTAATATCCCTGGATACCCGGACGAGCCGCCCGCCGGGTCTTCATCAAACTTGTCCACCAAGTTAGGGTGCCCGCGTGGGCCACCTAGAGGCCGGCCCATGGGCCTGTCAGACATGGGCCCTGGCCGTCGTAGTCTAGCCTGACAGTGGGTCAAGGGGTACCCATATCCCACACTTAGTTAATTGAGAAGTAAGAAAATGTTTATATTCCAGGCAGGTTTCAGCTTTACGATCTAAAACATCTAGTTGATTAATCAAGAAGGATTTTTTCCTTCTATCCTCGCCTACTACATTCTTGGAGCAACCCCTTAAAAATCTACGAACGGCCGTAATCTTGTTCTGTTAACGTTGTAGAGGCGTTGTCCCCCTCTTGATGTCATTCCATAACTTTGCAACCCTGTCGTGAAAGCCGTCTTGAAAGAACCAACTCCATTCAAATTTGAAAAGATTTGAGTTCCCTCTATGAGTGGCTTGACGGGTGTCAAGCAAAAGTGGAGTATGGTCTGAAAAATCTCTAGATAGAGCCTCAACCGATGATAACGGAAACTTTAATTTGTTCCCAATAAGTGGTAACCAAGATTCTATCCAGATTTTCAAAGGTAGGAATAGTAGAAGAGTTGGCCCATGTGAACTTACGCCCTGAAAGCTCTAACTCTCTCAAATTTAGCGTCTCAATGCAAGCATTAAACAAGAAAGGCCACCGACTGTCAAATCTATCATTACTTTTCTCGGACTGCTTTCTAATAATATTAAAATCACCACCGACCACCAAAGGCTTTGATTCAATCGAGCAAGCTCTAAAAAAATTAGCATGAAAGCTGTCCTTGTGTTCTTGTTGAGCGGCACCATAAACCGCCATTAAGACCCACTGGAAGCCATCTTTTGTTCTTAAGATGAGCTTTTACGAAAAAAATCTTCACCCTCAAACTTTTCTACAGAAAATGACGACAGATTAACCCCTAAAATAATACCACTAGAACGACCCCTAGGCGAGATCCAGTGCCAAAAAAATTCCCTCCGTCCACATAAGGTATTTAGATCATAATCAGTAAAATCCCTCCTCTGGGTTTCGAGAATGGCGATAAAATCTAGAGCCTTTTCAACAGAAGTATCATACAGAAAATTTAATTTAGCCAAGTCTCATAGACCTCTGCTATTCCAAAAAATACCTCTCATTGAAATACAATTTGTTTTTTAACAGGGACCTTCTTATTCTTGGTCTTCGTTTTTGGAATCCTATGATGTTTCTTGTTGTGATGAATAGTTTTCAAATGATCTGAAAAATCATCGCTATCATTTTGCACAACTTCATCCACTGTGTCTCCACAAATATTAGAAATAGCTAGCATATTTAAATTTGAATCCTCAACATCGAGATCATCAAGGTTATCCTGAACGATTTTAATAGGAGGTAAATTAACTCTATCCTTCTCAACATCTTTAATAAGCATGACAGAAGAATGAATATCAGTATCTTCTACACCTAAAGAAATACCAATACTTTAAATATTATCTGTAACTTGTTTATCATTAAAAGATAGAAAAGAATTGTTTAAAGACATACCCTCATGATTCTCCAGGTTCCTCTTGGCCACCTGTCTAGATGCCCTCTCGATGGAATCTTCATCAATCGAATTCGCCCTCCGCAAATTCCTCCTTTCCGGTGTAGTAAAGGATTTCGCCTTAGCCCCCAAAAGTGAAACACCCATCATCTGTGCTTTATTGACCGGATCCTTCTCCATCTTCCAGATTCTTGTCAGAGCCTGCTCTAGTAAAGGACCCAAACAAAGGTGGACAGTTAGGTATCAATTGTTCCCCCACCTGCTGCCCAACCTCTCCAGATGCATGTACTAGTGTAACTGAATCCCTCTGCTCCTCAGTACCAGAGCCGAGCCTCTCTTCATGCACAAGAGTACGCTCAACCTCAGTCTCATCAAGTAGATCATCAGCCTCGCTATCAAAAGATGCTTCATCCTCCAGCTGTCCATCGAACACCGGCTCACTATCCTCCATCACAGCATATGTCCCTTTAGAATTGGCTACCGGTGACTTCTCTGCTTGTTTAGGTGAGCTGGATCCATCTTTCTTTACTTTGCTTATATCACTACCTGACTTATCATTCCATGTACTATCCTTATCTTTGCCTTCTCCTCGCTCTTGTCCACATCCATATTTGTCCTGGATACAGGCTACGCATTAATTTGGTATGGCTCAACTACAAACACGAGTTCAAAGTACCTTCTTCCAATTACTATGTCCATCTGATTTGAAACCGAAGCTGGATTAAGCACTTTGACTTGAAACCGGCCAAAATTGTTTTTCCTTGTAGAGATGATATCCACCTTCAAGGTCGCTCCAAACATTGTCCCAATTGCCAATAGGACTTCATAAGTCCGCAACACCCTAGGCAAATTAGTCACCTTCATCCAGACAGTAGGTACCTTCTCCCCAAAATACTCATCCTCCTCGAACTCCTCGAATTTCAGCGACATGCCATTCTTGAGGTCCGCTGCCTCGCTCACCCATACATAGTAATAGCTCGCACCCAGGATGAACGATGACGATGGTGCACTGGATGAAAAGGACCCAGCACACCTTCACTAGCACCGCGATGGGGCAACGATGAAGTTTGATGATCCACCGGCAGCAGCGAAGCGATGGTTATCTTCATTTTTGCAGGTTATCTTCTCTACTACACACACTGGTTTTGTACATGGGCTATTCTCCAGAAGCCTACTACACAGGACTTGGTTGTAGCGGCATCTAGATGCTTGGCGCAAACGGCCAAGGATATTTTTACCCGGGCACATGGGTGGCAGTCTAGTCTTCGGATTGATAGTCATTAGCGTGTCTGCACTACCTTTTTTTTCTTTCTTGTTTTATTTTAGCCATGTGCCATCAGGCAGAGGTTGGGGGTTCTGTTAGGTTTAGTCCCACATCGGAAATTGATGATGGGGGAGCACAACATATAAGGCGAGGGCCCCTTCGCATTGGAGGGGTTTCCACGTTAAATCTTGTGTCCCGCTGTGTTTGATTACTTCGTTATTCGCCGCCGTTTATAACAAGTGGTATCAGAGCCGAAGGTCGAGGAACCTGTAAAATCTCAGTGGTCACATTTGATGACGGGAGCCCGTTAGCGTCACGGAACAGCCCCGTGAACGCCTCCAGGTGCTGCATGACGGGGGAGCCCGTGAAAGTCTCCAGGTGCCTCCACTGGAGAATTTAAACTCTGGACCTGTGATAGCCTCTTCTAATGGAAGAGTTGGGTCCGATGTATGACAGGGGAGATTGTTAGGTTTAGTCCCACATCGGAAATTGATGATGGGAGAGCAGGTTGCGCTGTTTTCTTGGGTGGTCGCTCCATGTTCCGATTAAAGTATTGTTCTCTTGTATTAACCAACATTTCACCAATAGTCATCATGTTCAGCATTTTGTAAAGATTCAGTTTTAAAAGCATTTCCCACAGTGTAGCAAGGCTAAGCATAACTATCCCAAAACATTATTTAAACTGGGTTGATTCAAGGGTTCGTGGTGAAAGACTAGGTAAATCCTTAAAAAGGTATTCCCATCATATTAATGCATTTAAAAAGTAAACTTTAGTTGTCATGCAATTATTATAGGATAAAAAGAATATGCGGGGAGGGCCACTTGCCTTGATCCACAAAAAGCTCTTCTTCTTCTTCTTCAAAATATTGCTCCGAATCCGCGTCGACTGGCGATTCGGTTGCAACTGGCACGAGGTCTACGAACAAGCAACAAAGCATACAACAAATAAGAAAACAGTACATCAAACGATTCTAACAGACTAAAACAAGCGTCTAACACTAACAAGCTCGAAAAGACGAACGCTAGGATACTAAGAACGCTAAAAACGGAGCTAGGACGGAAAAGATATGGCTTAGACAAGGTATAGGGACTTGCTGGCAAAGAAACTGAGTTTCCAGGGGCCTAACTGAAAGAAAACAGGGACTGGATTGCAATTATGCATTAAACCCGAGGGCTAACGCATAAAAGAACAGGGGCTGGACTTCGGGAAATGAATACAGAGAAGCTCAGGGACTTAAATGATAAAAACAGGACCTGTTTGCAAGGGTTTTATATGGTGGAAGGACCGGCTTGGAATATATAAAGAACCGGGGGCTCTTTTTGCAAAACAACCAGGGTTGACCGTTACTCGGCCGAATTGACTCGGGTCGCGATGATCGTGAGCCGTTGATCTTGCGATGGACGGCTGACAGAGAAGGGGGGAGTTGGGCGGCGGCGGGACGTCGGCGAGCGGCGGCGCCGAGCAGAGCAGAACTCCGGCGAGCTGGAACTCGAGCTGCCGGGCTTGGTTTTGGACGAGATCAAGTCCTACAGGTTCAGGGTGGCAAGGCGAGTTCATCCATGGTGAACAAGTTGAGGATTGGCCGACGAGAGCGGCGGTCGGCGACAAACAGAGGCGAGGCGGCGGCGAGTTCGCCGGAGCTCACACGAACTCGGGCAAATGGCCACGGATTTGGGCGTGGTTGAGTGTTACAGGACCGTGAGGAAGTGGCGAACATGGTTGGGGAGATCAAGTCGACGATTGCGCGGCGGAGCCGGCGATCGACGTTGAACAGAGGCGATTCGCGGCGGCGGAGCGCCGGCGATCGGCGAACCATGCCAAAGAGCCTCGTTCAGGGTCTGATTTCGGGTCCTACAGCATCAGGGTGGCGAGCTGATCACAGCACAGAGGGTTCTTGGTGCCTAAAACGCGACGGAGGCGGCGCACGGCGGCGAGCAGTGGCGGCGGCGCTCCGGCGATGGCGGTGGGGCCAAATGCCGATTAAACAGAGAATGAAAAGGGCGGGGAATTGTCATGCAATTATTATAGGATAAAAAGAATATGCGGGGAGGGCCACTTGCCTTGATCCACAAAAAGCTCTTCTTCTTCTTCTTCAAAATATTGCTCCGAATCCGCGTCGACTGGCGATTCGGTTGCAACTGGCACGAGGTCTACGAACAAGCAACAAAGCATACAACAAATAAGAAAACAGTACATCAAACGATTCTAACAGACTAAAACAAGCGTCTAACACTAACAAGCTCGAAAAGACGAACGCTAGGATACTAAGAACGCTAAAAATGGAGCTAGGACGGAAAAGATATGGCTTAGACAAGGTATAGGGACTTGAGAGATCAAGTCCTACAGGTTCAGGGTGGCAAGGCGAGTTCATCCATGGTGAACAAGTTGAGGATTGGCCGACGAGAACGGCGGTCGGTGACAAACAGAGGCGAGGCGGCGGCGAGTTCGCCGGAACTCACACGAACTCGGGCAAATGGCCACGGATTCGGGCGTGGTTGAGTGTTACAAGACCGTGAGGAAGTGGCGAACATGGTTGGGGAGATCAAGTCGACGATTGCGCGGCGGAGCCGGCGATCGACGTTGAACAGAGGCGATTCGCGGCGGCGGAGCGCCGGCGATCGGCGAACCATGCCAAAGAGCCTCGTTCAGGGTCTGATTTCGGGCCCTACAGCATCAGGGTGGTGAGCTGATCACAGCACAGAGGGTTCTTGGTGCCTAAAACGCGACGGAGGCGGCGCACGGCGGCGAGCAGTGGCGGCAGCGCTCCGGCGATGGCGGTGGGGCCAAATGCCGATTAAACAGGGAATGAAAAGGGCGGGGAGAGCTTCGTTACCTCGGTGCGAAAGCTCTGGAGTGGAAGAAGAGGACGGAGCAGTCCCGGAGCGGCGGTCCGACAAGGCGGCAGCGCTCGGACGGCAGCGACAGAGGCGAAGGCGACGGCGCTGCTGCGTGTGTGCGAGGCGAGTGCGAGCGAGGTGAGGCGATGAGGGGAGAGGCTCGGCCTTGAATTTATAGGGCGGAGAAGGGAGGGGAGAGGCCGGCACGGCGAGGCGTCGGGGTCGCCGGCCATTGATGGCTCGGTGGTGTAGTGGGGGACTCGGTGGAGTGGCGTTTCGGTGGGGAGGCGAGAGGTTGGAGAGCGGGGCGATGGAGTGGAGCGGCAGTTGCTGCGCTCGGTGGGAGGGGAGAGGGAAGGGCGAGCGGGAGAGCGAGTGGCTCGGGAGTGGGAGCGGTGCGGCGTCGGCGAGCAGAGGAGGGCGTCGGAGGAAGACGATGGGGCTGACGAGCGATGCCCGCCTGGCAGAGAGAGAGGGGGGAAAGAGGAAGGTCGGGCCGTACCTGGGCCGAAAGCAGGAGTGGGCCGCGCGCGAGGGAAGGAAAAAGAGGGAAGGGGGGTGCTGCTGGGCCGGGAAAAAAGAAAGGGAAGGTGGGCCGCGGGGAAAAGAGAAAGAGGGGATGGGCCGAACCGGGGGAAGAGTTGAGGGTGGGTTTCTGGACTTTTTCCATGGTTTTGAAAATCACACACAAATCAAGCAAAAGACATGCAATTTAAACATGATGCACATACACTTATTGCATATTAATGCATTTAAAAAGTAAACTTTAGTTGTCATGCAATTATTATAGGATAAAAAGAATATGCGGGGAGGGCCACTTGCCTTGATCCACAAAAAGCTCTTCTTCTTCTTCTTCTTCAAAATATTGCTCCGAATCCGCGTCGACTGGCGATTCGGTTGCAACTGGCACGAGGTCTACGAACAAGCAACAAAGCATACAACAAATAAGAAAACAGTACATCAAACGATTCTAACAGACTAAAACAAGCGTCTAACACTAACAAGCTCGAAAAGACGAACACTAGGATACTAAGAACGCTAAAAACGGAGCTAGGACGGAAAAGATATGGCTTAGACAAGGTATAGGGACTTGCTGGCAAAGAAACTGAGTTTCCAGGGGCCTAACTGAAAGAAAACAGGGACTGGATTGCAATTATGCATTAAACCCGAGGGCTAACGCATAAAAGAACAGGGGCTGGACTTCGGGAAATGAATACAGAGAAGCTCAGGGACTTAAATGATAAAAACAGGACCTGTTTGCAAGGGTTTTATATGGTGGAAGGACCGGCTTGGAATATATAAAGAACCGGGGGCTCTTTTTGCAAAACAACCAGGGTTGACCGTTACTCGGCCGAATTGACTCGGGTCGCGATGATCGTGAGCCGTTGATCTTGCGATGGACGGCTGACAGAGAAGGGGGGAGTTGGGCGGCGGCGGGACGTCGGCGAGCGGCGGCGCCGAGCAGAGCAGAACTCCGGCGAGCTGGAACTCGAGCTGCCGGGCTTGGTTTTGGACGAGATCAAGTCCTACAGGTTCAGGGTGGCAAGGCGAGTTCATCCATGGTGAACAAGTTGAGGATTGGCCGACGAGAGCGGCGGTCGGCGACAAACAGAGGCGAGGCGGCGGCGAGTTCGCCAGAGCTCACACGAACTCGGGCAAATGGCCACGGATTCGGGCGTGGTTGAGTGTTACAGGACCGTGAGGAAGTGGCGAACATGGTTAACACATCATGTACTCCTGACAGTCGTTCTGGCAATTCCAGTTTATATGCTACTTCTCCCATCCTTTTCAATATCTTGAAAGGTCCGATAAATTGAGGTGATAGCTTTCCTCTGACATTAAATCGTCGTAACCCTCTGATGGGTGATACTCTATTCAAGGGTTCATGGTGAAAGACTAGGTAAATCCTTAAAAAGGTATTCCCATCATATTAATGCATTTAAAAAGTAAACTTTAGTTGTCATGCAATTATTATAGGATAAAAAGAATATGCGGGAGGGCCACTTGCCTTGATCCACAAAAAGCTCTTCTTCTTCTTCTTCTTCAAAATATTGCTCCGAATCCGCGTCGACTGGCGATTCGGTTGCAACTGGCACGAGGTCTACGAACAAGCAACAAAGCATACAACAAATAAGAAAACAGTACATCAAACGATTCTAACAGACTAAAACAAGCGTCTAACACTAACAAGCTCGAAAAGACGAACGCTAGGATACTAAGAACGCTAAAAACGGAGCTAGGACGGAAAAGATATGGCTTAGACAAGGTATAGGGACTTGCTGGCAAAGAAACTGAGTTTCCAGGGGCCTAACTGAAAGAAAACAGGGACTGGATTGCAATTATGCATTAAACCCGAGGGCTAACGCATAAAAGAACAGGGGCTGGACTTCGGGAAATGAATACAGAGAAGCTCAGGGACTTAAATGATAAAAACAGGACCTGTTTGCAAGGGTTTTATATGGTGGAAGGACCGGCTTGGAATATATAAAGAACCGGGGGCTCTTTTTGCAAAACAACCAGGGTTGACCGTTACTCGGCCGAATTGACTCGGGTCGCGATGATCGTGAGCCGTTGATCTTGCGATGGACGGCTGACAGAGAAGGGGGGAGTTGGGCGGCGGCGGGACGTCGGCGAGCGGCGGCGCCGAGCAGAGCAGAACTCCGGCGAGCTGGAACTCGAGCTGCCGGGCTTGGTTTTGGACGAGATCAAGTCCTACAGGTTCAGGGTGGCAAGGCGAGTTCATCCATGGTGAACAAGTTGAGGATTGGCCGACGAGAGCGGCGGTCGGCGACAAACAGAGGCGAGGCGGCGGCGAGTTCGCCAGAGCTCACACGAACTCGGGCAAATGGCCACGGATTCGGGCGTGGTTGAGTGTTACAGGACCGTGAGGAAGTGGCGAACATGGTTGGGGAGATCAAGTCGACGATTGCGCGGCGGAGCCGGTGATCGACGTTGAACAGAGGCGATTCGCGGCGGCGGAGCGCCGGCGATCGGCGAACCATGCCAAAGAGCCTCGTTCAGGGTCTGACATGGTACAAACTTATACCTAGAAAATAGGAAGTTGCTAATAAAACTTGACCAACTTTAAAAAGCTCATTGCTGTGAAACATAGCCTATCCTTGTGACCTTGCATTTTCACCCCGCTTGCTGAGTACCTAGTTAGGTGTACTCAAGCTTGCTATTGCTGATTCAGAAGAAGACAATGGAGAAGAATTCTACAGCGACTACGATGAGTTCTGAGGCTTGCGCCTGTCTCTTATACACATCTAGATGTGTATAAGAGACAGCTCCATGTTCCGATTAAAATATTGTTCTCTTGTATTAACCAACATTTCACCAATAGTCATCATGTTCAGCATTTTGTAAAGATTCAGTTTTTAAAAGCATTTCCCATAGTGTAGCAAGGCTAAGCATAACTATCCCAAAACATTATTTAAACTGGGTTGATTCAAGGGCTTATGGTGAAAACTAGGTAAATCCTTAACATAGGGATTCCCGTCATATTAATGTAAATAAAAGTAAATTTTAGTTTGGCATGCAGTTATATAGGACAAAAAGAATATGCGGGGAGGGCCACTTGATCTCGCATGCTCGGTGGTCGGGGAGAGGAAGAGGCGCGGGAGTGGGAGCGGCGCGGGGGAAGCCGAGCGGCTCGGACGGCGGCGAGGCAGGGGAGGGGCGTCGGGAGGAAGAGGAAGAGGGAGGGGCTGACGAGCGGGGCCCGCCTGCCAGCGGCGGTGAGAGAGAGGAAGAGGTGCTCGGGCCGCTGCTGGGCCGAAAGGGCGAGCAGGCCGGCGGAGCGGGGGAAAAAGAGAGAGAG
>OAMR01000623.1:345341-367912 GCA_900205405.1 Echinochloa crus-galli
TTATCAAACAATTCCTCCATCACATGCATTGCATACTTGCAGTGCAAATGCTAGAAGTCTCTGATAAACG
This sequence comes from Echinochloa crus-galli, assembly GCA_900205405.1. Lineage (NCBI taxonomy): Eukaryota > Viridiplantae > Streptophyta > Magnoliopsida > Poales > Poaceae > Echinochloa > Echinochloa crus-galli. The sequence continues at coordinate 345,412 of OAMR01000623.1, forward strand.
AAGCCTAAGTCGCCTTGGAAAGACAGACCATCAAGGTGAAAAGATAATGATAGCAGAGAATCAGATCGAGGATGATTTACGTTTAATAGAAACTTAGAAAACTTACATGCACACAAAAAAAAGGGACACGTACAGGCCCACATAGAATAGAACATGGGAAAAATCAAAAGTATAGACACGAGTGACCGTCACTTGCCAAGCTGTTTATCAAGATTCTCCACATCGGACAAGAACCTAGCAAACGAGACCCGCGATGAGCCACCGTCCCCGAGCGCCGCCGCCGCTTCCTCCTTGCGCGCCGCCGCCCGAGCCCTGATCGCCCCGCCCTCCTCCGACTCCATCACCAGCCTCACCTTCGCCTCCACCTCCTCGGCCTTGACGAACCGCGCCATGTACCCCTCCATCCCCACCCCGACGCCCATGCCATCGGTCATGAACACCTTGTTCATCAGCTGCTCCGCGTACAGCGGCCAACACAGCATGGGCACCCCCGCCGCGACGCCCTCCAGCGCCGAGTTCCACCCGCAGTGCGTCACGAACGCGCCCGCCGCCGGGTGGCGGAGCACCGCCGCCTGCGGCGCCCACGACGTCACGATGGCCCCGGCCCCCCGTCCGCTCCAGGAACCCCTCCGGCAGGAGCGCGCCGAGGTCCGGCTCGCCGCGCCGCTCCAGGAGCTTCTTCAGGTCGGCGCGACCCGGCGGCGTGCGCACCACCCACAGGAACCGCTGCCCCGACCTCTCCAGGCCGGCGGCGATCTCCCGGAGCTGCTCCTCCGGCAGCGCCCCCATGCTCCCGAAGCAGAGGAACACGACGCTGCGCTCCGGCTGCGCGTCGAGCCACGCGAGGCACTCGTGCCGCCTCTCTGCATCTCCGGCGTGATCCTCCTGCGTGCCCTTGCCGACCAGCGGCCTGTTATGAACCTTGATTGCTAAATCATAATACCAGTACAAATTGATAGTCTGGGATACAATATGAGGGAAATCGGAGGAATTAGGTGGGGATTAGCAAAGAATCTGAGGAAGACAGCAAGAAGCAGAGATACGGGATGCAGGTGTTCCAACGAGGAAGACAACGAGGAAGACGAGTCGGAGTTCTGGTTCTGTTCTTCGATGCCTTTCTGCTCCTTTCTCTTCTCCTTTTGTATGCTGAACACCACTGCCTTTGTCTCTCGGCCCATTGGGCTTACATGGCAGGCCGGTACATGACATTCTCCCCCGCTTGAAAGGCGGCTTGCCCTCAAGCCGCTACTGTCGAAGCCACCAGGATCCCATGGGATATTTCCCATTTCTCTGCGCTTCCGCTGCTGCAGTGGTAGGAATTGAATCCAATGTTGTTGATGTTGCCATCCTGGATTTGCAACAATGCTACGCAAGATATCACAATGCTTCATGCACTGAGCCTTCGGCAAATAATTGATTCTTAAGCCTATTGAGCCATCAACAGAAACAAACAACTCATGATAGGAATGACCAGCTAGCTTTACTGCCTCAATGCCATCACCAGCTAGCTTTTCTGTACCAACCTGTGTCTGTATAGGTACATCAAAGCCACCAGGTATGCTTGTACATACTTTCAGAATGTCTGCATTGCGAACTGGTAACTCCAACCGAAGTACCTCCACATTGCGCTGTCCAGGAACCCACCTTTAAGCTTCAACTGCTGTATAGTGGAAGGAACTGAAACCACTGAATAGCATGTTTATCGAAGAGGCCATCAGATCCAACTGAACACCAATAAACTGTAACAGGATTTCCCTCACTAACCATTCTGGTGAAGTGTGGCCCTCGCTGACAGCGAACAAGCGCACAAATGATTAACCCCATGCAGCCACAATTTGCGCCCAACTGAAGATGTTCCGCATGTTCTTGCAGTTCACATTGATTTGCATTAGTTAACTCCACATAACTAAAGTCACCTTGAGGGCAAGATATCTCAGCTCTAGGATTACCCATGCCATGTATAGAAATCCATGTGGTAGCAGTTTCATAAAATAGCTGCCGGACCCTGCATGAAATTGCTCCTACCCATAGTAGCAGTCTCTCTGATTTTCGGGATAACCAGTGAGCACCCATGCATTGGCTGTACAGGTACATCAAAAGCACTACGAGTTCTTACCCATACCTTCACAAGATCTGCATATAGAATGGCAACATGCATGACTTAAGTGCTGACCAATGAATCGGTTGATTCACTTCTGAAGAAGTTGTCTATTTGAAGAAGGATAGGACATATCAAACTGTAATATGCTAATACACATGGACTTTTCACCTTTTCAACCAACTGTGTAGCCTCAGTTTTCACAGCAATTTTGTAGCAGCCTTCCCTGAATTTCCCTCTATCAAACACCCGTTGGCCTCTTGATTTGTTTGGAACATACCACACTATAAGCTGGCAGCATACAACCAATTGACTGGAAGTGCATGTCAATCCTCCCATCAAGAGCAACTTCTCTTTGTTAGATAATTTATGCTAGAGTAAAATCTCTAGTTCCCATGCCTTGGTGTTATCACTCTCATAAAAGCCCACTATGAAATGCCAATCATAATCATGGATGCCTACTCTCCACATGCATGTAATCACAATGCTAGACACCCAGCCAAGAACTTTCCCACTCACTAAGCTTGCCATTAGCTTCATACAGGAACATTGCACACCATTCAACAATAATTCTTCCAAGGCATGTTTAGATGTACTGCAGCAGTGTGATGACACAATTAGAATCCCAACTCTTACTTGTGAGAGCCAAGGAGGTTTTGGCAGTTTGTTGACTTGCCCATGACTGACTATGCTAATGGTTGATAGAAATGTCACTAAGTGTCTCTTAGGCATTGACAGAAACATTATTTGCACTTGAAGAGTTGATCTCGCATTTTCCTTTCCAAGCACACGCTTTCCCATGTAATTTGGCCTAGATAGGAAAGTGACTAAACTGAAAATACTCTGGTTCCAAAGTAATACCTCCTCAAAAGGTTGCTGGTTAGAAATGAATTTCCAATACATAACTAGCCACCCATTATCATCAATGCAGCGAGTATTTCGGTCACTTCCCTTCTTGAAGATTCGCCATCTCCCAAATGTGTCATCCTGAACTATGAATTGGATGATCCCCATGGTCGCCAAACTCATCATAGGGGCTAACTTGAGTAACATGATCAGATTCAGTGACAACAACTTCTGCTTCTTGTCATCCTTTGCCATATTGAGCCTGATACCATCAACCGCAAGAGCCGACTTATGCCAATGAGCATCCTGAGCAGCCTCTTCACCCTCCCAGCCAAACTCTAGGGGAAGTGATATGTCACCAACATTAGTGAGCACATGGTTGGTCTTGTTGTGTATTGATCCCATGGGCCAGCGCACGGGCCGGTATCCCACACGTACTCCTGTTATCCATTGTGCGACTATGCTTCACCTTGCACCGTATCTTCTTTGGCACTTTGTCAAGCAACTCACATGCATTGTGCCCTACACTCTCTGTAGTGAGCTCCATGGGCCCTTCTAGCACATGCTGGATGTCCAATAGGCAGCAGTCATCCCAGATGCAATGTCCATGGAGAGCTTTGCGAGCTTGCACAACATCTTGGCAACATTGGAACGAGATGATGGCCTCAACTTGATTTTCCGCCAAGAGCAATTGCACGTCCTCGGCACCGTATATGATTTAGAAGTCATTTTGGACAACAACACTTTCTCCAAAACGAAACTCTAAAAAAATAATATATGTATACTTTTATAAAAATATTTTAAGACAAATCTATTCATATGTTTTTCACATTTCCAAACTTAATGATTTAAAAGTTATTTATGATTTATATTTCCAATATTTGACAAAAATCTTTTTCAAAACGACATCTAAATCCTATACGAAGAAAGTACGAGTATAAAGGTATAATATTTATTAAATGAGAAAGAGAACAAGTAATTTTGATTATTAGAAGCGGGTACAGATCGATAGTCTAGAATACAATTTGAGGAGAATTGGAGAGGGATTAGACAAGGATTAGCATGGGATTCGAGGGAGGTATCAAGAACAGCAAAGATACATGACACAGGTATTCCAAGGAGGAAGACGAGTTGGTGTTCAGGTTCTGTCAATGCCTCTCCCTTCATTTCTCTAGTCATTTTGTGTACCGATCGCCACTGCCATCATCTCTTGGCCCAATGGAATCACATGGCAGGCCAGTACATGATATTCTCGCCCAATTGAAAGGCGGCTTGCCCTCAAGCCGCTACTGTCGAAGCCACCAGGATCCCATGGGATATTTCCCATTTCTCTGCGCTTCCGCTGCTGCAGTGGTAGGAATTGAATCCAATGTTGTTGATGTTGCCATCCTGGATTTGCAACAATGCTACGCAAGATATCACAATGCTTCATGCACTGAGCCTTCGGCAAATAATTGATTCTTAAGCTTATTGATCCATCAATAGAAACAAACAAATCATGATAGGAATGACCATTATTGTCAAACTTTACTGCCTCAATGCCATCACCAGCTAGCTTTTCTGTACCAACCTGTGTCTGTAGAGGTACATCAAAGCCACCAGGTATGCTTGCACATACTTTCAGAATGTCTGCATTCCAAACTGGTAACTCCAACCGAAGTGCCTCCACATTGCTATCCAGGAACCCACCTTTACGCTTCAACTGATGTAGTGGAAGGAACTGAAACCACTGAATAGCATGTTTATCGAAGAGGCCATCAGATCCAACTGAACACCAATAAACTGTAATAGGATTACCCTCACTAATCATTCTGATGAAGTGTGACCCTCGCTGAGAGCGAACAAGCACATAAATGATTAACTCCGTGCAGCCACAATTTACACCCAACTGAAGATGTTTCTCTGATTTTTCTGGATAACCAGTGAGCACCCATTGGTTGTACAGGTACTACATCAAAAGCACTAGGAGTTCCTATCCATACCTTCACAAGATCTGCATATAGAATGGCAACATGCATGACTTAAGTGCTGACCAATGAATCGGTTGATTCACTTCTGAAGAAGTTGTCTATTTGAAGAAGGATAGGACATATCAAACTGTAATATGCTAATACACATGGACTTTTCACCTTTTCAACCAACTGTGTAGCCTCAGTTTTCACAGCAATTTTGTAGCAGCCTTCCCTGAATTTCCCTCTATCAAACACCCGTTGGCCTCTTGATTTGTTTGGAACATACCACACTATAAGCTGGCAGCATACAACCAATTGACTGGAAGTGCATGTCAATCCTCCCATCAAGAGCAACTTCTCTTTGTTAGATAATTTATGCTAGAGTAAAATCTCTAGTTCCCATGCCTTGGTGTTATCACTCTCATAAAAGCCCACTATGAAATGCCAATCATAATCATGGATGCCTACTCTCCACATGCATGTAATCACAATGCTAGACACCCAGCCAAGAACTTTCCCACTCACTAAGCTTGCCATTAGCTTCATACAGGAACATTGCACACCATTCAACAATAATTCTTCCAAGGCATGTTTAGATGTACTGCAGCAGTGTGATGACACAATTAGAATCCCAACTCTTACTTGTGAGAGCCAAGGAGGTTTTGGCAGTTTGTTGACTTGCCCATGACTGACTATGCTAATGGTTGATAGAAATGTCACTAAGTGTCTCTTAGGCATTGACAGAAACATTATTTGCACTTGAAGAGTTGATCTCGCATTTTCCTTTCCAAGCACACGCTTTCCCATGTAATTTGGCCTAGATAGGAAAGTGACTAAACTGAAAATACTCTGGTTCCAAAGTAATACCTCCTCAAAAGGTTGCTGGTTAGAAATGAATTTCCAATACATAACTAGCCACCCATTATCATCAATGCAGCGAGTATTTCGGTCACTTCCCTTCTTGAAGATTCGCCATCTCCCAAATGTGTCATCCTGAACTATGAATTGGATGATCCCCATGGTCGCCAAACTCATCATAGGGGCTAACTTGAGTAACATGATCAGATTCAGTGACAACAACTTCTGCTTCTTGTCATCCTTTGCCATATTGAGCCTGATACCATCAACCGCAAGAGCCGACTTATGCCAATGAGCATCCTGAGCAGCCTCTTCACCCTCCCAGCCAAACTCTAGGGGAAGTGATATGTCACCAACATTAGTGAGCACATGGTTGGTCTTGTTGTGTATTGATCCCATGGGCCAGCGCACGGGCCGGTATCCCACACGTACTCCTGTTATCCATTGTGCGACTATGCTTCACCTTGCACCGTATCTTCTTTGGCACTTTGTCAAGCAACTCACATGCATTGTGCCCTACACTCTCTGTAGTGAGCTCCATGGGCCCTTCTAGCACATGCTGGATGTCCAATAGGCAGCAGTCATCCCAGATGCAATGTCCATGGAGAGCTTTGCGAGCTTGCACAACATCTTGGCAACATTGGAACGAGATGATGGCCTCAACTTGATTTTCCGCCAAGAGCAATTGCACGTCCTCGGCACTATATGGATCAAACAATTGATGCATAACCTTCTTAGACACAGGGTAAAGCATGTGGCTCACGGTGACATGAAGTACACTTGCTGCAAGTTGGCAAGACATTCTGTCGAACACCTTCTGGGCGCCAAAGGCAAATGGACGGGTGGCTGATAAGCTGGTGGCAGGTGCCGTCGGTGCCGAAGAAGCCATAGAAGAGGCCGGCGCAATAGGCAGAGTTGGGGATGTCGGCGAAGATGGTGAGGCTGAGGGCATCGCCGACTTTGTCGTGGATACGATCGGATCAGGGGCGCGACCCATCCGCCCAAGCGCTTCCTCCATTCTCTGCAACAGTCGATCCATCTTACTGGAGAGGGTCTCGATGGCAGCAGACTCGGCGCCGACGATGGTGGAAGCCATGGAGGCTGGTAGAGCCATAGCACTCGATCTGGTGGGGAGTACAACTGAATTGGGTGGAAAAAAAATTGATTCAAGAACCAGATGGCTCTGATTACCAATTGTTATGATCCTGACCGCCAAATCACAATACATAGTCTAGAACACAATTTGAGGAGAATTGGAGAGGGATTAGACAAGTATTAGCATGGGATTTGAGGGAGGTAGAAGAACAGCAAAGATACAGGACGCAGGTATTCCAAAGAGGAAGATGAGTTGGTGTTTAGATTTTGTTTCGATGCCTCTCCCTTCATTTCTCTTGTCATTTTATATACCGATCGCCACTAACATCCTCTCTCGGCCCAATGGGCTCACATGGCAGGCCGGTACATGACATAGGAACGAGGAAGAAGAGTGGGTGGATAAGAATAAGACCCGTAATAAAAGTCTATCTAAGACCTGAGCGTGTGGGGAAGAACGTAGATGGCTCCCTGGTTTAAGGGTGAAAATAAAGATTATATGTTGAAGATTACTCTTTGCTATAGATGCTGTTACGGTGCTGACATGTATGAGGACCACGACGCGTAGGTGGACCATGCTTCGCCGGCTCTTTTTGTTGGGGTAATGTTACCCCTTGTCGTATCATTTTCCTTGAAAAAGATTTGTTTATTGCTACAACATGTGCGTCGACTGAAGACTGAAGCTGTTGACAATTCCTTTTGCGCGCAGTTGTTATATTGGGCATCGTCCTTTACTCCTTTAAATTAGTCTTCACCATTCGTCAAGGATTCTGAATCATTTAGCGCATTCATTATTGTGGACAAAAGATCGCTGCGATCTGATCGAATCCCTTTATAAAAAAATTCCTTCATTTAGACTAGAAAAATAACCTCGCGTTGCACACCCTGCCGAATTCGCCGTTTGCACAGTCGGTCCCCGCGCACCACCGGGGACTGCCACCTCTGCTTTCTGGTGTCCTTTGTTGGATTCCAACGAAAGAAACAAGACAATACCAACATGACAGCAAAGATACAGGACGCAGGTATTCCAAAGAGGAAGATGAGTTGGTGTTTAGATTTTGTTTCGATGCCTCTCCCTTCATTTCTCTTGTCATTTTATATACCGATCGCCACTAACATCCTCTCTCGGCCCAATGGGCTCACATGGCAGGCCGGTACATGACATAGGAACGAGGAAGAAGAGTGGGTGGATAAGAATAAGACCCGTAATAAAAGTCTATCTAAGACCTGAGCGTGTGGGGAAGAACGTAGATGGCTCCCTGGTTTAAGGGTGAAAATAAAGATTATATGTTGAAGATTACTCTTTGCTATAGATGCTGTTACGGTGCTGACATGTATGAGGACCACGACGCGTAGGTGGACCATGCTTCGCCGGCTCTTTTTGTTGGGGTAATGTTACCCCTTGTCGTATCATTTTCCTTGAAAAAGATTTGTTTATTGCTACAACATGTGCGTCGACTGAAGACTGAAGCTGTTGACAATTCCTTTTGCGCGCAGTTGTTATATTGGGCATCGTCCTTTACTCCTTTAAATTAGTCTTCACCATTCGTCAAGGATTCTGAATCATTTAGCGCATTCATTATTGTGGACAAAAGATCGCTGCGATCTGATCGAATCCCTTTATAAAAAAATTCCTTCATTTAGACTAGAAAAATAACCTCGCGTTGCACACCCTGCCGAATTCGCCGTTTGCACAGTCGGTCCCCGCGCACCACCGGGGACTGCCACCTCTGCTTTCTGGTGTCCTTTGTTGGATTCCAACGAAAGAAACAAGACAATACCAACATGCCGCCCGCCGCCGTGCGCACAAGGCTCGCCACCACCATCCCGCTCCCCTCCGGCGGCGCGCCGCTGCCGGCTCCGGGCCGCCGCGTGCCGCTCTCCCCCTTCGACGCGCACTGGGTGGTGCTCCCGCCCGTCTGCCACGTCTTCCTCTTCCCGGCGCCGTGTCCACCGCGCCCTTTCCAGGACGTGTCGCGCACGCTCAGATCCTCACTCGCGGCGGTCCTCCCGGCCTTCCACCCCCTCGCCGGCGAGCTCGCCTACTCGCCGGATTCACGGACCGTGTCCATCGTCTGCGGCGAGGACGCGCGCGTCTCGTTCGTGGAGGCCGAGACGGAGCTGGACTTCGCCAGGCTCGTCGAGGACGGTGCCGAGCAGGACATCGGCGCGCTCCGGCAGCTTGTGCCGGACATCAGCCAGGACGAGCTCCCAGCGCCGATGATGGCGGCGCAGGTGACGGAGTTTGTCGGAGGCGGCGGCGGCGGTTGCATAGCGGTCGGGGTGGCGGTGCATCACGCCGCGATGGACGGGCGCGGGTTGTGGCGGTTCATAGAGATCTGGGCTACGGCGGCGGCGGCGGGGATTCGGCAGGGTAGTGTTACGGGGGAGCCGGCACCGCCGCTTCACGACCGCAGCCTGGTGCGCTTCGACGGCGACGAGGAGGTGGCCGGCGTGTTCTTGCGACAGACCACACCGGACTTGCCCAGGGTGAGCCACGTGGCCAAGGTGAGTCGCCGAAACTGCCCCGAATTATTACGAAGGAGCTACTAAAAGATACAGTATATGCACAACGTACGCATCAAATACTTAAAAGATACAGTCTGTACGTAGTTGCATCCATCATTGACTTTATTTCTTTCCATCAATTTCCTCGCTTGGGATGGGGCATGGGCACTATTTGTTTAGTTTGGCACATAATTTCCTTCGAAATCTCTAACAGGATCATCTGTCTTTTGAACACTCTGTTTAAAAGAAGTGCCACACTTATTTAAAATAATTTGAGAAAGTAACACTAAGACAAATTTTGGTAATTAGTAACTAGTAAGCTGATGTTCAAATAAGTTGTTCGCCAGCCTTTTGAGCTGGGGTACGGTCTAAATTGAAAGGCATACGGGACTACCCTCCCGGCTTACCCTAAAAAAAATAGAGTTCAAATTCCAATAGCTCTGTACAAGCCTCATAATTAATTTGTTCATACTCACTCCGCCAAAAATATAAGTATTTATGAAATTTTTAGAACAGATTAAGAGACAGCAATACTTTCAGTGCCGGATGAATTTTATAGGGATGAAATTTATCTTACATCCTATAAAACTTTCTTTCTCTTTAGAGCATCTCCAGCTGGATTGGTATAATTGGTGACTTTTAGGTATCGAAGAGAGAAGATTTTTAGCAAACTCTTCTCCAGCAGTATATAACTCAATACCTATAAAGAAATCTGATAATACTCTTACTTTCTAGGAGTTATTTGTAAAAAAACCAAGACACATAAAAACTGCTAAATATTATACGTTTGTTTGAGAATCTATTTGAAAAATTCCACGAGATCTTATCCTCTTCCCTGCCGCACAATGCTGACTCGATCTTTTCGACGGGGCTGGTGCTCCTCGGCTCCCGAGCGGCGACGCTGCTCCTCCGGGCGGAAGCGGCGCTCGCGTGTGGTGTGCCCGAGCTCAACCGCGCTGGGTCGGGGCGAGGCCGGCAGAGCTCGACCTTTGGGCGCGGCGCCGCGACCGGCGGAGCTCGTCGAAGCGGGGGTCGGGGTGAGGCAGGCGCGACCGGCGGAGCTCGCCGGGGTGAGCAGCGGAAGCGAGCCCGCACGACGAGGCGAGGGCGCCGGAGCAAAGCTAGGGTCTAGCTGCAGATTTACCGGAGCTCCTCAGCCGCGCGCGGTGGCGCCCGTCCCTCTCGGCGGCAGCGCCCGCTCCTCCCGGCGGTAACGACGGCATGCGGCAGTTCCCCTCCCGGCGGCGGCGGCGCTCACCGACCGCGCGCGGCAGAGCTCGCCCCTCCCGACAGCGGCGCTCGCCCCTCCCAGTGGCGCTCGCCGGTTGCGAGGTCGACGACGAGGTGCAGCGGTCGAAGACGGCGTGGTGAGATGAACACGGAAACTTCTTGGCGTCGGTGGTTGGGCTCTCCCGCCTAGAGCAGAAGATATAGCAATCCAATATTCGGATTGGTATATTTGCATATAAGAGAGAAATTTAGGTCATAGCCTAATTTTTTTTAGCATCATAGCCTAAAAATTTTAGGTATAGCAATCCATATAGCAATGATGGTGGAGCTGTTTTTTGGTAGATTTTAAGTATCCTCGCAGTTTTTAGGTATAGCAATCCATTTTAGCAATGCTGCTGGAGATGCTCTTATAAGAAACATGACCCGTCAGTAGATCTAATTCTATAAAACTTTTCATTAAACTTATAACTAGATTAATGAAGCCCTTGCGCCATCTCCTATTGGCCGCTGGGTAGAAATTGGGAGATACTTTTTGTTATATTTTATTGGGAGATACTTTAATAAGGTATGCTCTAAGCAAGCAGAAATACCGTAGAAATGCTACTTTTATGTACATAGGATGAGAAGAGTACTAGTATTTTTCTCATCAAATACGTTTTCCAATTCCATCATGATGGAAGGACAAACCTTTGTTGTACGTAAGGGCTTTGTCTTCCTTATCTCTTGTCCACTCTCCTGCCGCTTTCCAGAGGAGGATAGGTAGGGTTTTAGCAGTGGCGAGGCCATGGAAGCGCTGAGGGGACCGGACCCCTATGCTAGGGGAAGTTTGTTATATTTAGGGGAAGTCTTCCATTCTCTTTTGTTCTTTTACCACGTAAATTAAGAAAAATTTATATTCTAACTCCCCTAACATCTATCACAATCTGGCTCTCCTTATGGATTTCTTCTGGCTTCGCCCCTTTGCCTTGGGTTCAAGGGTAGGGTTTTCAATGGAAAGAGGTGGTGGAGCAATGATCATAAAATGCTATGTCCAGTCTCAACGTACAATTATTGTGTTATTATCACGATCGTTATGTCCGCTTTTCCATGGAATGAAATGGTCTCTTTCAGTGTATAGTTTCATTGTTCAATTTTACAAAAGGATGTAGCATTTTATTCGTACATGGTGTTGTGATTGAATATGCCATGGGATAAAATGAAAAGTGTTTTAGTGGGGGTTTCATCTAGTTTCGTGGTCTGCCATAAAACTCTCTTCTTCTCTTCCTTCCTGAAGAGTCCACCATATGATGTGTTCAGTAATTTATTGTAATAATATTTCCCATGACATTTTCACTAAGACTCACCTAATGCGACACTTTGGTGAGATCATACCAAGCAGAAAAAACAGGTGGAGTGGTGCCATTAAACTAGATTATAGGATTTTTTAATAACTTTTCTAAGAAAAAATATTAGCAAACTATTTTTTCAGAAAGAAAATTTCACGTCCTTGAATTGTCAATCAAAGTCCAATTTACCTCCTTCAAAACCACCATCAAAACCATCGAGGATGAAAAACAACCGGTTTTCATAGTCAAGGACCACAAACATCCAGTTTTGAAGATGAGGGAGGGGATTCAGACTTTTTCAATAGTTGAGGGATGCCGAAAAGACTTTTTCCTTTTCTTTTTTCCTCTCCCCTTTTCTACTTTTGGCCCAACCACACCTGGGCTGAGCTCGCCCGTAGTCCAGCAAGCAGAGCAGGTCAAGCCCGGGAAACCTATATGGCTTCCGGAAGTTTTTTTACCAACTTAGATTCTATTGTTGGAGATTCGTGCAACGTTTAGGATGGCATCTTTATTCGCATCGGAAGCGGGTTCACAACACGCGTGGGCGAGAACTGGCGGGAGGTGTCCGACGTCAGCGGACGAGAATCTATTTGAGTTTGAACCTTTAGATGCGATATTCTCCTAAACCATTAATCTTTTTTCAAATCCGCTTGAACCACCATGTTATTTGGAATTAATGTAACAAAATAAGATCCAATATGAGTATATTTTTATTTTATATAAGTACATTTTAAAATCAACATTTCTATTGTGCTATCTCAACAATTTGAATAACTATGTCAACATCTTGGATATATTGCTTCAACATTTCCACACAAAATGTTGATCTAGCTTATCCAAATTGTTGAATTAGATTTACAAAAATGTTGAACGTAGTGTTTAGAAATGTTGACTACATTAATTCGACACTTTATGTGAAAAATACTAAAATGGTATAATCCGAATGTTGAATCATTGTTTTAAAATGTTGACTACAATATTGTATGTCTTATTGTATATAATTAGCTAGCAACTAGAGATAATTAGAAGCATAAAGAAAGAAAAAATATATATGTTGTCTCTACCGCTGCATGTGCTAGAATAAATATACACGTGCTGTATTCGAGAGCAGATTAATTTGTAGGTCGTTATCGAATAAAATAACTATCAACGTGGGCTTTAAAACTAACGTGATGGACACTTGAACTTTACATGGCCTTCAAAGCTAGGAAGCTTAACTGGCTTCCGGAAGTTAGGAGCCCCCGGTCAAGCCCGCTGCTGATCCCTCCCTTGCACTTGTTGGATGCTTTGGCGTATTTCTTTTGTGCGCCTTCAGCTTGGTCGTGACCTTGTGACTTGGTTTTTTTTTGAGGAGAGTACACAATACTCTCTATTCGCTATCTAAAGAAATACAAACGCCCATAGACGGACTAACTAACCATATATGCCTCCCAACTGGATCGGAAAGGGAGCTCCGAGCCAAGTTGTGTGCCTCATAGTTCGCTTCTCGCCGTTCATGGATAAACTCCGTCTTCTGAAGGGAAGCCGCCCGTGCCTTGATCTCGTGGACAATTTGGCCATACACTCCCATCGACCTGGCCTTTATGCTCCTGACAACATTGGCACAATCGCTTGCAATGCGGACCTTGGTCAGGAGGGTGTCGCTGGCGAGTGCCAACCCTTCCCGACACGCCAGGGCCTCCAACGATTCTGGCTCAGTGATGCCGATAAACACCACGGTAGATGCCCCAATGAATCTTCCCTCGCCATCTCAAGCCACAGCTGCAACTGCCGCCCGACCTGAATTTTTGGACACCGCTGCGTCCACATTAATCTTCATGAGGCCTCCAGGTGGGGGGATCCACCTAGAGAGGGCCCGTCTTTGCTGCTGCCCTTCGCTCGATCCCGAAGGTACCAATCCAAGTTCCGTCACGAACCTGTCGATGAATCCATGCGTAGATAGTGGACTCTGGAAGGCGTTTTCATGAATAGCCTTCCTCCTAGCATACCAGATTTTCCTCTCTTTCTTCTCCTTCCTTCTCCTTTTCTCCTCACCAGCAACCGATAGGCAGACCGTACCGAAAAAACTCCACTCTTCTCATAGTGCCAAGCCCAGAAGTCCTGTTGTCTTCTGGTGCTCAATGGGATGTTACTGATCGCCTCTACATCCATCGGATGGAATGTCTCCAGTAGCTTCCTTCTGTCCCAGCACGCGCGCGTAGTGTCAATTAACTCAGCCACCAGCTCTGGGGAGTCAGGTCTCCTCATGTCATCGGCCATAGCTTTCCTTCCCGAGGGATCCAGTTCATGGTCCATATGTTTGTCTTCTCCCCGGTACCAATTCTCTTGATCAGCCCCTTGAGCAGGACCTCCTTCCCGTCTAGAATTGCACGCCATACTTGTGACGCCTTGGTTCCCAACTCAGCCCCCAGGATATCTCCCTCGGGGTAATATACTGCTTTAAGGATACGAACTCTGGATCCTGAACAAGCCGCCAAGCCTGTCTGGCTAAGAGTGCAAGGTTGAACAGCTCAATATCACGAAAGCCGATTCCACCAAGATGTTTCGGCATGATCATCTCATCCCATGCAACCCAGCATGTCTTTCTCTTTCCCTCCTTGCTACCCCACCAGAAATTGCGTAGAACACCATCAATATGCTTGCACAAACCCCTCGGCAGCTTGAAGCATGACATAGAGTATGTAGGAATTGCCTGAGCAACCGCCTTGATTAGGACTTCCTTGCCACCAGATGATAGACACTGCTCCATCCAGCTTTGGACTCGCTTCCATACTCTGTCCTTCAAATATTTAAAAGCAGCGTTAGTCGAAACGCCGACATGGCTTGGCATCCCCAAATATTTCTCGCTTAGCGCTTCATTCTGGACATCCAAGACATTCTTGATCTCTGATCTTGTGGTCATGGGCACTCCCTTTGCAAAATGTATCGAAGACTTGTCCACATTAATTTGCTGGCCCGATGCCCGACAATAAATCCGTAACACATCAAGGACTTCCTGTGCATTCTCCCCGTTTGCTTTGAAAAACAGCAGGCTGTCATCTGCAAAAAGGAGGTGACTCACCAATGGTGCGGCTGGCGCCACCTTGATTCCACTTAAGTTTGATGACTGAATTCTTGTTTTCAAAAGGCTGGATAAGCCCTCTGTTGCCAACAAAAACAGGTAGGGAGAGATAGGATCTCCTTGACGGATACCTCTCGTAGGATTAAATTTCTCCAAACATTCACCATTAAATAAAACTGAGAAAGAAACCGTAGTAACCAGTTTCATTACCGTCTCCACCCACAGCGGGTGGCAAATCTAAGGGGTGCAAATTAAATGTAGTGTCGACGATTTTGTCATGTTGAGAACATGGTATAAAAATAATACGCAGAAGCATGCCGTAGTGCATTCTCAATCTCAGCATCCTCCGGGTCCAACTTGAATCCATCAAAAAGTGTTTCACAGGCACTCTTATAATCCTGACGATACATTATCCAGTGAATTATCAAAAATAAAAAGCAGAAAGTCAATAAAACAACCGACAAAACCTTTGGCCACTCAGGACGCATTTCTCTGCATGCAACAGCATCCCGCAAAGCCTTCTCTCCCGCAAATGCACCTATTGGACAACAAGGTTGCATTGACTGGGTCAAGGTGCATTGCTCACCATGGCGAAGACCGCGCCCACCACCGCCCTTATCGCGTCTACCAGCGGCGGCGCCTCCTCTGCTCCTCTACTACACTCGCATGCGCTGGCCCACACGCCAGTCGCAGCAGCCCCCACGGCTCTAGCGGCACCAACACGAAGCACGGGTGGTGTGGCAGCCATGGAACCTAGGGAGGCGACGACGCTCCATCTCTGGTTTTTTTTTGAGGAGAGTACACAATACTCTCTAATCGCTATCTAAAGAAATACAAACGTCCGTAGGCGGACTAAATAACCATATATACCTCCCAACTGGATCGGAAAGGGAGCTCCGAGCCAAGTTGTGTGCCTCATAGTTCGCTTCTCGCCGTTCATGGACAAACTCCGTCTTCTGAAGGGAAGCCGCCCGTGCCTTGATCTCGTGGACAATTTGGCCATACACTCCCATCGACCTGGCCTTTATGCTCCTGACAACATTGGCACAATCGCTTGCAATGCGGACCTTGGTCAGGAGGGTGTCGCTGGCGAGTGCCAACCCTTCCCGACACGCCAGGGCCTCCAACGATTCTGGCTCAGTGATGCCGATAAACACCACGGTAGATGCCCCAATGAATCTTCCCTCGCCATCTCGAGCCACAGCTGCAACTGCCGCCCGACCTGAATTTTTGGACACCGCTGCGTCCACATTAATCTTCATGAGGCCTTCAGGTGGGGGGATCCACCTAGAGAGGGCCCGTCTTTGCTGCTGCCCTTCGCTCGATCCCGAAGGTACCAATCCAAGTTCCGTCACGAACCTGTCGATGAATCCATGCGTAGATAGTGGACTCTGGAAGGCGTTTTCATGAATAGCCTTCCTCCTAGCATACCAGATAGCCCATAGGGTCACCACTACTCGAACCAGATAGCATTTTCGTCTACTACTTCGCGGGTTTACCAATCGTCAGGGCGGCCCAAGAAGGTCCACAGCCATGTGAGCCCAAAGGAAGAATTTGCTAAAGCCTTTGTGCGTCAAGGATATGTACTCGGGATTTTGAAGGCCCATGTTACCACTGGAAATGCCGAATAGTACATGTTCATCGTTTTTTATATAGAAAAAACTTGTCATGATAGAATGTGGTTCACAGGACAGCACCCCTTTTTCCAGACATCGCCATAAACAAGAACATACCAACTTTTTCCTCGATCGGAAGCGCGTGTACTCTCTCTTTTACTCCTTTTCCCTTCCACTGGGAAAAGAACATACTCTGAAATGAAGACATGTACTGGTATTTTTCTGTATCTAGAAAGAACAGAGATGACTTTCTGGTTCGCTGTTGAATTGCAGAATGCCGCCTCACCATATGTGTGAGGTTTTGGTATTGCTTGCTGAGGATCTTGTTGAACTGGTTGACCATTCGCACCCTTGGAACCAGAAGTTCGAGTTTCTTCAGCAGCTCCTTTACCATGAGGTTTTTGAACATTAAAATATGTTGGTCCACCAACTTGCCCATATGCTTGTTCAAAAGGCTTGTCCACTTGTTGACCAAAAATGCTGATCATTATGCATCTAAAGCTGTTCAAGAATGCAGCGTTATGATTGGTCATTGTATCTCCTTTAAACCCTCGTTCCAGCAATGTCTGAAGAAAGCACAATCCCAATGTGCACGTTCCTGTTCCCGTGCAAATTCTTCTTGTTCTTCTCAATAAATGGCAACGACAGCAAGAAAAAGAGCGCTACCAGAGGCGTAGATATGAAGAATAAAGGTACAGAAAAGAGCAAGAAGAATTTGCACGGGAACATGAACGTGCACATTGGGATTGTGCTTTCTTCAGACATTGCTGGAACGAGGGTTTAAAGTTGCCTACATGGAATAATTGCCCTGAATGCAACGATAGACATGATGAATATAGACAGGGTACTGTCAATATGCCAATGTTGACCTCATGGTACAAAAATTGGCCGATGTGTTGCAAAATCAATTCGGTCTGAAACCCAAAAATCAGGTGTACATGTACTCCTCTCCTTTCCCAGAATGGTACCAAAGAGTGTCATTGCCTAACAGAGTCAAGGTTCCTACAGAATTCACTAAATTCTCAGGACAAGATGATACTAGCACTTTGGAGCATATAGCTAGATACTTGATGCAGCTTGGACAAGCCTCCGCAGATGAAGCCTTTAGAATCAGATACTTTCCTTTGTCATTGACAGGTCCAGCATTTACATGGTTTGCTACTTTGCCTGCTCAATCAATTTGTACTTGGAAGGATCTGATTCTAAAGGCTTCATCTGCGGAGGCTTCTCCAAGCTGCATCAAGTATCTAGCTATATGCTCCACAGTGCTAGTATCATCTTGCCCTGAGAATTTAGTGAATTCTGTAGGAACCTTGACTCTGTTAGGCAATGACACTCTTTGGTACCATTCTGGGAAAGGAGAGGAGTACATGTACCCCTGATTTTTGGGCTTCAGACCGAATTGATTTTGCAACACATCGGCCATTTTTTGTACCATGAGGTCAACACTGGCATCTTGATTTCCTGGCCTTCCAATGGACATTCCTGTATTAGCATATCCAGGATTCGGAAGAGCATCAATAGCATTATAATCCATGAATTCTGTATATCCATTCCCATACATATCCCTCTGCAACCTGTTATTCAAAGGAGATATCTTGTAAGCAGAAGCAGGTGGATTTGCTGTGGTGCCGAATGCCGCCTCACCATATGTGCGAGGTTTTGGTATTGCTTGCTGAGGATCTTGTTGAACTGGTTGACCATTCGCACCCTTGGAACCAGAAGTTCCAGTTTCTTCAGCAGCTCCTTTACCATGAGGTTTTTGAACATTAAAATATGTTGGTCCACCAACTTGCCCATATGCTTGTTCAAAAGGCTTGTCCACTTGTTGACCAAAAATGCTGATCATTATGCATCTAAAGCTGTTCAAGAATGCAGCGTTATGATTGGTCATTGTATCTCCCAGAGCTTTGTATAACAGACCAGAGAACCTCTCCCTTTCTTCTTCTTCATTAAGATCAGATTGTCCAGGCAGTAAAACTCTTGGCAGGTCTGTCTTGAGAAACGGTGCACCACTCCTGTTCTTGGCAAAAGACAGCAAACACTTCTTGATGAATTGTTCTGCAGCAGTTTTCACCATCTGTTGATGCTCCTCAGGCAATTCTTCAAGAGTAACGTCCATAATATCCTTTAAATCAGGCATCTTCAAAGCTTGTGGTCCCACCGGGCGTGCCAAAAAGTGTGTTGACGCAAAATCGGCTTCTCACGCCAAGCACACAGCAAGCCGAATCAGCTGGCTTCACACGTGCCCGATCGTCTGAATCCTGTAAGCGTGCCAGTCAATTTTCCCTGAAACTGACAAAGGAAGAAAAAATGTTTAGATATAAAACCTGGAACATGCCGGATGATACCAGACAGTTCCATCTCTACGGCTTGCAAGGCCAATCTTGATCGGCATATAGCTATGAACAAGCTATCTGTCGGCAATACAGGCACTCACAGCATATTCGGCAGAGCGCGTAAGAAAGCATACTGCCGACCGCATGACGTCATCATGATGAAAGATCGGTATTTTAATTAAGCGACACGTTGTAGCATGTAACCATAACCGATTATCATAACGCGACGAAATAAATAAAAGGGTGAAAGCACGATCGTAAATCTCTAATAAACAAGAATGCATAGGTCTAAAAGCACTAGTCTACCGCATGTCTAGATACCCTCGAACCCGTCAGGCGTAGAATCAAACAAGTTAATCCACCGCATGATACGACTTGTTTAAAATCACGCCACCAACCAAGAATAGATCAATCCACCGCATGATATACTCTAAACGTGGAAGGCTAGAAGCATTCATTATTTAAAACAAAGTTACGAACACGTTTTCACTCATTGAGGGACTGCCGAATACGGCTAGATAGCCGATTCGGGTTCCATGAAGAAGGAACAAGCTTCGTCGATGTTGATAGACCTATCAGATCGATTTCGAGCTCTAATCCACCGGATGATTAGTTCTAAAACGACCCAAAAACCTGCATCTACCGCATGATACCCGGCTCTGTCAAGATCCATACAAAACCAACGAGTTTGAACCCGCGACACGTGGCAATCTAGATTGATTCGAATTCGGCTATGTAAGGAAACGTAATCATGTCGTGCAATGAATCAAAACCGAACCTAACCAATCTAGACTGGGCAAAAAGAGTGTTATATGAATTAAACATAAAGTAAAACCCAAATAACACAAGGTAACTTAATGAATCTATTAGATCTTTGCCACAATCTAATAGAGCCGATAACTTGCTTCAAGCTAAACCTTAGCCTACCGCATGACTCATGATTTAACAAAGAAGCCTTCTCATACCAAGCTTAAATCCACCGCATGATACTAAGCATGATACAAGGTTGTCGATACTTACGGAGGTCGACGGATCGATGGTTCCTCTCGAAGATTTCGACGACACGACTAAAGGACTCGAAAAGGTGGCGCAAGGCCGGTTTGTTGTATGATTGTTCGATCCCTATTACAATTGTCATGGGTTTATATTTATACCCAGACTTTGACACGATTCCTAGTCGACTACGATTACAAAACGTTTATTTCCAAAGAAATACGTCGAAGTGCCGTATTCATCTCGCATTCTTTATCAAATCGGCTTTTTCCTTGTATTCAATCCACGTCATCATGCGTCCCCGAATGCTTTCCAGGAGCAGCAGCTGGAGCCGCAACTGGCGCACCAGCGGCGGCAATCCATTGGATTACCCTGAAAAAACAGAGAGATTCGTCAAAAAGAGGGCAAATCTCGAGAAGAACAGAGAGAAGCAAGCAGCCAATCACCTGCGGCGAGCGCCGGCGCGGCTTCCTTCGGGCTCGTCAGCGGCCGAACGCCTCCCGTTGGCCATTAGGGTTTTCTTGGAAGTTACTGTGCTTTGGGGAGAGAAGAGCTCGAGACCGGCAGAGGCTAGGAAGGTGAAAGACTTGATGAGGAGATAGCGGCACTCGATATGTTTATTTATAGAACCCGCAGAGGAGATCGTGGTCGGAGATCGTGGCGCGCATCCCAAAAATTCGGAAGGTGGAAAGCCCCACGAACCGAGCAGTTGCCGTGTCGTTTGGGATTCATGCTGAGTCATATTCGGTTTGACCAGGTAAAATTCGGCTATGACATGCTTATCACAGTCAGTTTTGGCGAATAGGCTTTGGACAACGAAATTCATTACAGTCAGCTTTGCCGAATGGGTCACAGACAGTGAAACAAAGATAAGGATATAGAACAAAACTGCATAGGTCATTTGGCTGTCAAGTATTCATTACAATTACATATTTAGAAATTTTAAAATTACATTTCTCGTATTGGATACCATGCTGCTAATGTTCTCCAAAAGTTTCTTGTCAGCTTCTTGGGTTTTTGCCAATGCAGAGAGTTTGGCCTTGAGCTGCTTATCTTCGTTCAGAGCTGCTAAACCTTCCTTGCGCATTTCCTCTGTCAAACCAGGAATTTCGGCTATCTTCTTTTTATCGGCTTCAATTTCAGCCGATAAGTTTTTTAATTCAGCTTCCAGCTCAGCTTTCCTGGTTTCTTTTGACTCAAGTGCAGATTGGAGGCTAGTTAGCAGCTCTGCGATTGGGGGCAGAGGCCAGTTCTTGAAAGATTTTTCATAGATTGTTTGGCCATGGCTCTCTTTTGCTCTAAATCTGACTGAACAGATTGGTTCCTCAGAGCCTGCTTCACTGCAGCAAAGTGATTGTCCAGCTTGGAAACTGGATCCAAAGAAGCTCTGATGTCAGCGGGAAGGTCTTGATCAGTAGATTCGAGTACATCCCTCAGGAGATCAGTGTCCTTGACTTGGTCTTAAATATCTCTGTGCAACAAGGAGAGAATGTCCTTAAATTTTGCCTGAATTCTCTCTGATGGAGCTTGACTGGACGATGTTTCTTCTCCTTGTTCAATATTGAATTCATCCACAGCAAAGGAATAGCTGAGTGATGAAGCAGGTTTTTCCTGGGAGAAAAAAGGATTGTTGAATCAATAATAATTTGTTGAGAAAAAAAATAAACAAGAAGGGATGACCATATTTACATCATTTCTGATATCCTGAATAGGAGAAGGAGATCTCTCAAGCTCAGTGGAAGGATCTTGTGTATTGTGCTGAGGAGAAATTGGGGAGTTCCAAGTCCAAACGTGACGGAAAGAATTTCGATTGTTGCGAAGCTACTTTTAATATTCAACCATCCCTAAATACAAACTACTCAAAAAGCCTGTTCAAGACAGACTGGGGATGGATTGAATCGGCGACGGCAGCGCCATGGCCCTCGAGGCGCTCGATGGAGGTGTCGATGTCATCGACGTCTTCCGGGTTGCCGTCGGCGAAACCGGCCGGAAGTATGGAGTAGTCGCGGCCGGTATGCGTCGACATGGCGACGAGGCCCACAGCAGCACCCAGGCGAACGCCATGAAGAGCCACATCGTCGACTCGGCCTGCTACAGCACCGAGGCGAGCCTCTGGCGTCTCTCCAGGAGCGTTCACCTTGTTCGCTAGCTCCTCCACCAGCGCCTTCAGCCGATTAAGCTCAGCATCACGCTCTGCAAGGTTACAAGATAGAAATAAATCAACATCGACTGAAGATGAGATTGAGATTGAGCAGGTTACGGAACTTACCGTCGATGACTTCGAGCAGTTGCTTGCGCTCGGCCTGCCACTCCAGATCCGCGATCCCGGCTTGCTTGGAGACGACCTCCAACTCGTGGCGCGTCTCGTCGCGCTCTTGCTTGAAGCCCATTCAATCTACTGTTACTAACAATCAGGCTGAGTATGAGGCATTGCTCAAAGGGCTCCAATATTTGAAAGAAGCAAAGGCCATTGCAGTCGAAACTTTTGGAGATTCAGAATTAGTCATAAAACAATTGAATGGTGAATATGAATGCAAAAGTGATATCTTGAGGAATTACTATGAAGAATGCAAACAAATATTG
>OAMR01000623.1:407244-418142 GCA_900205405.1 Echinochloa crus-galli
ATAATAATATATGTATATTATATACATAGTTCTAGATGATGTTATGGTTATATTCTATTATTATAGTATGATAGAGTAGATTTTGGAGGTATTAGGACCATATAAATACTATAATATATTATATATTATTGTGGCAATCTTAAATTTAACTCTAGCTCGCGAGCCAGCTCGCGAGCTTAATGAGCCGAGCCGAGCTGGCTCGTTTTTTGGCTAACGAGCTCGAACGAGCCGAGCCAAAACGAGCCGAGCTTGCTCGATATCCACCCCTAACTAGGCTCAAAAGATTTGTCTCGTCGTGTACATCAAAACTATGCAATTAGTATTTTTATTTACCTACATTTAATGCTCCATGCATTCATCATTTGTTATATTTAATATTTCGATGTGATGTCGATGTGATGGAATGTTTGACAAGTTTGATGAAACTAAACACACCCAGAATACCCTAAAACCCTAAATGCCTCCCAGAATGCCCTAAAACCCTAAATGCCTGACATCGTGCTAAAGTCATTGAAACAGTAAGTTTTTCGTGTAAAAAAGTAAGAAAGAAACAGCAAACTGTTGGTAAAACTATATATTTTATAATCCATTTAATCTAAATTAATATTTATATTGACTTTTTCTCCAAGCATTTGGCAATTATATTCACCTTATTCAAAAATTTAGTTTGAATATAAAAAGGATAAGTCATATTTAAACTATCTTTAATGATAAAGTTAGTTACAAACAAAAAAATGATACTCGTATATTTTTTTTAATAACATGAATGGTAAAAGTTGTGATAAAACAACGAATAGTAATCTGGAACGAAAGTAGTACATAACTGCTAATAACAGATTGGGCCACATCATATGCATTGTTCTAGCCATCTAATTCTTTAGTTATATTGTCTAACTGATTCAATCTCAGCCATGTTCTGTTTTTCATCCATTCCTCGTCCGTGAACCTTGCTGACATCAGCGTTGACCGGTCAATGGGACAATGGTTAGCGGTCAGTTGTGGGCCCTGTTAGTTAGTGGTTGGGTTAGACTGGCCAGTGGGCCTGCGAGTGGGACCCCTAGTGGCTATGGCAGCGCGCTGACGCCAAGTCGAGTCAGCAGTCGACGTGGCCACTTCTTAGCCACTCGTTCATTCGAATCGACGAGATCCTCTATGGTGCGTTGTCCACATATTGTTGTGGTCCTCTGTGTGGCTTGTTGGAGCATGAACGGGCGCTGCTTGGTATGACGCAAGGTGGCAAGCGCACTGGACTGACAGCGGCACGTTAGTAGCGCTTGTGCGCATTCTCCAGCTTGCGTTGCGCGGAGGTGGTCTGGTGCGCGTGCGCGGCTTCCACATCCACGTGGCTGCGATACAACTGTGACAGCCACGAGGCTCGGCGACCCAATCCACGGCGGCGGCGCCACGGCTCATCACGCTGGGCTGCGCCAGGGCTTGGCGTTCAAGGATCAGGCGCACATGCACGGCTCCTGGTTGTCCGCGATCGTGACACAACCATGGCGTGCGCGCGGACACCAACGTTCCGATCTGTGGCGGCCATGATTGCGGCTAGGGCGACAACGGTTTGAGAGGAGGGTTAGCGGCAACGATGGGTCCCTGCAAAAAGAAGTGTGTCCACGGCTCAAAGATCGGTCCCAGAATGGAGGGGCACGCAAGGCGGCGGCAACGGCGACCACGGCACAAAGGTCGGTCTCAAGCAGGAGGGCTAGGTAAGGGTTGGTCCGGACGGGACATACCTCGAGGCGGCGAAGTAGAACGTGGCCATCTTGATGAAGGCTCATGGTACGATGGAGACAAATGACGCATACTTTGGCCCCCTCTCCTTCTCCTCCTTGGGTGGCGGCGACTTGGTTGGGGAAAACACAAAGGCGGCTAGGGCCAGGGGCACCTGGGTGAGGGGGTTTTATGGGGCGGCCGCTAAGGCTTCACCCATGGGAGTCTGGCTTAGCCGTTGCTCCTTGGCGATCGTGCATCCTTTAAATGTGGCGTGCATCTGTGGGGGGAGGCAAGGGGCAATGTGGCTCCCCTAGGTACGTAGCGGGGGCGGCGCGGCTAGGCCGCTAGGCACGCCCACTGCATGTGCGCATGTTGGCACTCCTTATGGCCTACATATAAATCCGCAAGCGGACGGATACCGACGTAGCTTTCACTTGGGAGTATTCCAGAGTATCGATTTATACGAGGAACGAGAAGTGAACTAATTCTAAACTAAGTTGTCCGAGAATAATGTGATAGGATGGATGACAACGAAGAGAAGGAAAGAAAAGTGATAGGAGATTAGAGAGGGCACGAGTCTGACAATCCGGGCCAAACCAGGGGGTTTAGGTGAACTGGTGGGGTTTGGCCGAACTGCCCCAGTTTGGCTGAACCGCCCGTTCCATGGCCCTTGCATCCAATGTTTTGGATTTTTCCCCTGAGTCGGTTTGCAGGTTGGCAAGTCGATGCTGACTTCAGGCGAACTGGGGGTCTTCGGTTGAACTGGGCTGCCTTCTAGTCCACCGTCTTCGTGTTCATGATGGTCGTGATGGTCCATCCAAGCCTGGGGTTCCGGTGTATTGCATGTCATTGGGTTGTGATATGCTCCGAGTACAAGGATGAAGTTCGGTCGACTCGTGGGATTCGGCCGAACCCACCATTTTGGGCGGTTTTGCCCCAATTTGGGTGGTTCGTCTCCTGGAATCAAATAAACACCAAAACTTATAGAAATGGTTAGAAATAATCTCTACAGCTATGGTGCATTGTTTCATTATGTTCGTTTTGTAGTCGGTTGGAGGTCGGAAATCAGTCTGTAAAGATTGCGAAAAGCGCGCCTAGGGAGGATGAAGGCATGCACATCGTCACAAGAAAAGTTTCTTAAATTTGAGATTTTTGCAATCAACGCCCTACGAAAATCTGGAATGTTACACTCCACATGTTATCTGCCTGGGTAGCTCCCCTATAGATCAAGTCATTTTGTGAGTCATCACTTCTTTGCTCGCTCCACAACCTGCATCTCTCTCTCTCTCTCTCTCTCTCTCTCTCAGAAAACAAGAGGGGATGAACTCCGGTCTATCGCGTCGCTCCCTGCGAGGGGCGACTGTTGGCGGTCGTTACAACCCAAATCCGACCACCAATACTCGAGAATAAAAGAGGTTATATGCAACATTCCATTGACTTAGGTTTATTTTCTAATAAAGTTCCACGAGTTTTGGTGAGTGTCACTTGTGCAGGTACAACTACAACAAATACGCGCTATTGGGGCCGAAAATGATTGAATCGGCCGAACGACTCCGTTCGGCCGGTTACCCCCCTTAGCCGAACACAACGAGAAGCACAATCGGAGGCCGTCCAAGTCAGCGATGACCAAGTGATGACTGAACACGACACGTGGACGACCGCCACATCAACTTGGACCAATGCCACATCACCATCAGGCCCAAATCAGCACGAGAACCAGCAAGAGGAGACGGCCCAGAGCAGCCCAGAACCAGAGGCGGTGCTGGGGAGGCCGGCCACGGGCCAGGCCCCGTTCGGCCGAACGAGGCGGTTCGGCCGAACCGCCCTTGAGCTGGAACCGCCTCCCCGGGCTTAATCCTGGCCCTTCGTGGCCAGGTCGGTGGATCCACTGGTTCGGTCGAACCAGGATCTTCGGCCGAATCAGGGGAACCGACCTCCTCGGTCCCTTGGCGGTTACTCCACCCATAACCGCCATCCTCAGCTATAAATACAGTGGTCCAAGCTCGGTTGCAACCCACACTCAAGCCAAGGAGCTCTTCCACTTCTTTCTAGTAGAGTTAGGATAGTTTAGTTGGGAGTTAGAGTCGAGTCGAGCTGTGCCTCGGAGGTTCCGGAGTCGTCTTCAGAAGCTCTGGTATTAGCTCTTGTATCTTTTCCTTTATCTTTTGTATGACATTCGAGTTATCAATATAGTTATCTACTTTATTCTACTTGTGCCTTATATAGTTGCTTCTACTTTAGTCTAGTTGCTTCTATATTGTGTTTAGACTATAGTCGGTTCTAGTTCCTAGTGCTCTTAGTTCTTGCTTAAGTCTCTGCCTTAATTGGTTCTTCGATTCTGCTCACACTAGCGGTGACTTGTCATTGGGGTGTGAGTTCGAGTTGCTTGCTTCTGCTAGCGAAGTAAGTAGTTATTGATCTGTGTAGGAGTGGTTCCTAGACTTGTCAGTAACCTTAGTTTCTGCCCGTTGCAACGGAGGTGGTAGCCGGGAGGTGGTGACAGCCATTCCGGTCTTTGTAGCCCCTCACGTTAGTTCCGGTGTCCTAGGACCCAAGGTTCAGGGTAGTCGGCACCCCTTCTCATCCCTTTCTGCGTGTCGGATGCCCTGTAGTCCCCAAGGAAGGCAATAGACTTATTTCAGACCTACTAGTGCTGGCTCTTTAGCCACTGTATCTCTAACCACTTGGCCCACATAGATAGAGTCCCCAGGAATCCTTTATCTCTTCTCGTTGTCCTCCCAACTATCTATACCTTCGCTCATCTATCCGAGTATCCTTTGAGCTGTGTGTCCGGTATATCCACTCCTATCCAATACCATTTATCCCCTGTCTTGTTTAGTCGTGTACCCTTCTCTGATAGTCTCGAATATCTGTTCACTAGTAGTCTTGCCAAAGCTTCCCTGCGGAAATATAAATTACGATACCTCGGGATACTCCCAGGTGAAGTGCTACAGCGGTGATTCTCTGTGCTTGCAGAATATATATATATATATTTTACTAAGCCATAAGGAAAACCACTGAACACTTCTTGCATCCAGTACCGGGATTCCCCAATTCTGATATTGGATCGTAAGAAGTGCCAACAAGCATTTCTGGCGCCGTTGCCGGGTAAGTCTTTGGCTAGATTACTTTTGAATTTTTATCTTGAGCTATCTTAGTTGAGTACCGCTACTCAAGCGGGTTTATCCTTGCTCTGTTCATTGGACTTTGTGGAGTAGAGTAGTGCATGACTGGTTTCCAGCTACCGTCAACCTTCCAAGAAAATCCGGAGTCACTTGTGAGGAAAGTGCGACCCCGTGTTGTGCCTCCTCAGAAGCAACTCCTTCCGACGAACCCAGTCCTTCCCGTCGTCGACCAGGCTAAATCGAGGATGGCAGCCAAGACGATCCGTGAGTTCTCCACTCCATCGAGCAAGAATGTACGTGTCGGACCAGCTCCGCCAGTCGGAGATGGCAATTTCGTGCTCAAGCCAGCCCTCATCAACATGGTCCAGGCTAGCCCGTTCTGCGGCAAGCCACACGAACATGCCAATGCCCATCTCCAGCATTTCCTGGAGATCTGCAACACCTTCACCATCCGCGGAGTAAGTATCGATGCCATTCGCCTTCGTTTATTCCCATTCTCATTATTAGGCAAGGCAAAACAATGGTTTTATGCTAACCGCGAAGCTATAGACACTTGGGAAAACTACACTAGCGCTTTCTTGCTAAAATTTTTTCCGGTTGAGAAAACCAACGCCCTCCGGAACAAAATTGCTAGTTTCCAGCAGTTTAAAGATGAAACAGTCCCGGAGGCATGGGATCGCCTCCAGGACTTGTCACCTGTGCAGGTACAACTACGACAAATACGCGCTATTGGGGCCGAAAATGACCGAATCGGCCGAACGACTCCGTTCGGCCGGTTACCCCCCTTAGCCGTGCACGTCACCGGGAGTCGTCCAACGAATATCAAGCGAACACGACAAATGACATGAGGACGGCAACCAAGGTTGGTCCGATGATCGAGCCCAACCTCGGACCCGAGGAGTACATCAAGTTGAAGCGCTGGACATGCTCGCTGTCAAGATGTACCTTCTGATGAAGAAGCTGGAGGACCCTGCTCAAGAAACGGTGCAAGCCATGGACGCTCGCATGACCTGCGAAGTCTGTGGTAACACTGGCCATTCGGGAATGACTGCCCCGAAATGCGAGAAGATGCCCACTACATCAACAACTCCAACAACAACGGGTACCGATCGAACAACTACGGCAATCAAGGCTAGAATTCGCGCCCAAACCTCCCTTTTGAGAGGCCTCAACAAGGTAACAATTTCAATTCCAGCAATTTCAATAATCAGCCGTCTCTTAGAGATCTTGTGTTTGGCCAGATGAAAATAACTGAAAATATTAACAAAAAGCTCATTGCTAATGATAAAACTCTGGAAAGAATAGACTCTAGGATGGAATCCTTATCTTCTGCCATAAAAAATCAACTGAGCTTTAACAAAATGATAGAAACTCAAGTTGCTCAGTTAGCTGCTGTTGTTCCTGTCACTGAATCGGGGAAGATTCCGGGGCAACCCGAACATTCCATCGAGACAGTGAATTCTATCACTACCAGGCATGGTAAGATGTCTCGTAGTATAGTCCGCACTAACCACGCAAGGAAGGTCGCATGCATTCAAGTGCTGACACCAAGATGGACCTACCTGCCAAGAGCTGCAAAAAGAGCGATCATCAAGACCTCTCCGGACAGGAAGGAAGATCCCGGAGTACCCATCATCCAGTGCACGATCTGGAATCGCCGCATTGATGATGCACTCTGCGATCTGGGGGCAAGCGTCAACATCATGTCTAAGATATTATTTAAGAAATTATGCTACCGTACTTTGTCACCAACTACTGCCCAGGTACAGCTTGCGGACTCAACCATCCGCTACCCTGAGGGGGTGATCGAGAATGTTCCGGTCCGAATCTGGGGACGTTATGTCCCTGTGGACTTCGTTGTCCTCGACACGGGGAACGATTGCTCGTTTCCCCTTGTGTTGGGCCGGGCGTTCCTGAACACCTCTCTGGCTAGGATAGATATGGACACGAGAGAAATCTCGTTCCGTATCGATGGAAGGTTGACTTACTTCTAGTTTCAGCCTCGGGAAGAGAAGAAGGCAGAACCACTCACACCGGAGCAGAGGAGCGCCGAGTGTTTCCTTAAAACTCTCATTAATGGAGAGCTGGAAATACTCCGTGGAGAGCAGCTCAAATGGAACGAGCCAGCAAAGCCGACGACTGCAGAAGAAATGGACTTCCTCGTAAAGAAATACGAGGAAGAGCAAGCCCTCTGGAATTCTCCAGAGACACCGATCCCACCGCCATCGACACTGAAGAAGAAAAACAAGAAGATATGGCGGAAGAAGGTTGTATCGTCCGAGTTATCCACTCTGGGACCGGACGAAGACAAAAGCAACTGAAGACAGGAGAAGTCCCGCTCGCGGACTTAAAAGCTGAGCTCTCGCCGCGAGGAAAACCGGTATGTATCCCATATTTCCCTTCTAATTTTTAAATTTCCAATTGCATTTGGATGTTTCCCTTTCCAAAATAATTGAACCACTTGAGTAATTAATTTAGGAGAGAGTCGAAAACTTTGCAAGCTTGGTTTAAATAAATGGTCACATGCTGAAATTTTACCTAGGGTGGATGTAATTGGTATTTTTTTTATCATTTTCATCCCTTCTAGAACATCTTCATTTATTTACCATCACCACCAACCAGCACCAAACATGTCTACCCCACTAAAAATGGCTGCACACTCACCAATTATCACAAACATGGCAGCATGGGGATGACTCCACTAAAATCAACTTTGGTCATGTCAATGTTGGATCTCACCTACCAAAAACCACCAAAATTTCCATGATCTAGTGCTACACGGCCGAACAGGCGGTTCGGCCGAACCGCCCCCAAGTCCCAAACCGACTCCAGGGGGTGCATCTTGGCCGTAGGAGGCCAAGGCGGTGGATCCTCCGTTCGGCCGAACAGGGGGCTTCGGCCGAACTGGCCCCCTTGGCCAAAACGGCCGGAAACCGCCTCCAGCTGCCTTGGCCTGTACCCTACCTGCCAAAACGACCTTGGAAGTGCTATAAAAGGAAGGCCAAGGCTGCTCATTGGACACACACTTGGTCGGAAATGACAGAAACGGCCGAACGACATGTTCGGCCGGTTATCCCCCTTAGCCGTACAGGCCACCGGGAACCGTCCACGCCACCGCCAACTGAACGAACGCATCAAATGACACGTGGACGACCGCCGACTCATCCCGGGCCATTGTTGGTGGTCGTTACAACCCAAATCCGACCACCAATACTCGGGATAAAATGAGAGACTATACAGCATTCCGTGTACTTAGGGTATTAGCTCTTGTATCTTTTACCTTTTCTTTTGTATGACATTCAAGTTATCAATATAGTTATCTACTTTATTCTAGTTGTGCCTTATATAGCTGCTTCTACTTTAATCTAGTTGCTTCTATATTGTGTTTAGACTATAGTTGGTTCTAGTTCTTAGTGCTTCTAGTTCTTGCTTAAGTCTCTGTCTCTATTGGTTCTTCGTTCTTGCTTACTACTTGAGGTGAATTGTCACTAAGAGTAGTAACGAGGGTGCTTGCTTCTGCTAGCGGAGTGAGTAGTTATTGATCTGTGTAGGAGTGGTTCCTAGACTTGTCAGTAGCCTTAGTTTCTACCCGTCGCAACGGAGGTGGTAGCCGGGAGGTGGTGACAGCCCTTCCGGTCGTTGTAGTCCATCCCGTTAGTTCCGGTGCTTTAGGACCCAAGGTTCAGTGTAGTCGGCACCCCTTCTCATCCCTTTCTGTGTGTCGGAGGCCCAGTAGTCCCAAGAAAGACAATAGACTTATCCCAGACCTTTTAGTGCTGGCTCTATAGCCGCTGTACCTCTAACCACTTGACTTAGGTAGATAAAGTCCCAGGAATCCTTTATCTCTTCTCGTTGTCCTCCCAACTATCTATACCTTCTCTCATCTATCCAAGCCTCCTTGAGCTGTGTGTGTCACGGTATATCCACTCCTATCCAATACCGTTATCCCCCGTCTTGTTTAGTCGAGTATCCTTCTCTGGTAGTCTCGAACCCAAGGTTGGTCTGATGACCGGACTCAACCAAGGACCCGAGGAGTTCACCAAGTTGAAGCTCTGGACATGCTCGCTGCCAAGATGGATCTCCTGATGAAGAAGCTGGAGGCCCCTGCTCAAGAAACGGTGCAAGCCATGGACGCTCGCATGACCTGCGAAGTCTGTGGTAGCACTGGCCATTCGAGGAACGACTGCCCCGAGACGCGAGAAGATGCCCACTACATCAACAACTCCAACAACAACAACAACGGGTACTGTCTGAACAACTACGGCAATCAAGGCTGGAATCCGCGCCCAAACCTCCCTTTTGAGAGGCCTCAACAAGGTAACAATGTCAATTCCAGCAATTTCATTTCAATAATCAGTCGTCTCTTAGAGATCTTGTGTTTAACCAGATGAAAATAACTGAAAATATTAGTAAGAAGCTTTCTGCTAATGATAAAACTCTGGAAAACATAGACTCTAGGATGGAATCATTCGCTTCTGCCATGAAAAATCAACTGAGCTTTAATAATATGATAGAAACTCAAGTGGCTCAGTTGGCTGCTGCTGTTCCTGTCACTGAGTCGGGGAAGATTCCGGGGCAACCCAAACCTCCCCTCGAAATAGTGAATGCTATTACTATGAGACAGGGTAAGATGTCTCGTAGTATTCTCCGTACTAACCACGCAGGGAAGGTCTCAAATATCTAAGTGCTAACACCGAGATGGACCTACCTGCCGAGAGCTGCAAAGAAGGCGATCATCAAAACCTCTCCGGACCTGAAGGAAGATCCCGGAGTACCCGTCATCCAATGCATGATCTGGAATCATCGCATTGATGATGCACTGGGGGCCAGCGTCAACATCATGTCTTAGGTATTATTTAAAAAGTTACGCTACCCTACTCTATCTCCTACTACTGCCCAGGTTCAGCTTGCGGATTCAACCATCGGCTACCCCGAGGGGGTGATCGATAATGTACCGGTCCGCATTTGGGGACGTTACGTTCCTGTGGACTTCGTTGTCCTCGACACGGGAAACGACCACTCGTTTTCCCTTGTCCTGGGCCGACCATTCTTGAACACCGCCCGGGCTAGAATCGATATGGATGCGGGAGAAGTCTCGTTCCGTATCGACGGAAGGTTGACGTACTTCAAGTTCCAACCACGGGAGGAAAAGAAGGTAGAACCACTTACACCGGAGCAGAGGAGCGCCGAGTGTGTCCTCAAGGCTCTCATCAGTGGAGAGCTGGAGATACTCGGTGGAGAGCAGCCCGAGTGGTACGGGCCGAGGGAACAAGTGAGCGCAGAAGAAATGGACCGCCTCGTAAAGAAATACGAGGAAGAGCAAGCCCTCTGGAATTCTCCAAAGACGCCGATCCCACCGCCACCAACAAAGAAGAAAAGCTAGAAGATGTGGCGGAAGAAGGTTGCATCGTCCGAGTCATCCACTCCGGAACCGGACGATGACAAGAGCACCTGAAGACAGGAGAAGTCCCGCTCGCGGACTTAAAAGCTGAGCGCTCGCCGCGAGGATAACCAGTATGTATCTCATATTTCCCTTCCAAATTTTAAATTTCCAATTGCATTTGCATGTTTCCCTTTCCAAAATAATTGAACCACCTGAGTAAATAATTTGAGAAAGAGGAAGAATTTTTTGCAAGCTTGGTTTAGATAAATGGTCACATGCTGAAATTTTACCTAGGGTGGATGTAATTGGTAACTTTTATCATTTTCATCCCTTCTAGAACATCTCCATTTATTTACCATCACCACCAACCAGCAACAAACATGTCTACCCCACTAAAATGGCTGCACTCACACCAATAATCACAAAACATGGCAGCATGGGGGTGACTCCACTAATTTCCAACTTTGGGTCATGTCAAATTTGCATCTTACCTAACAAAAATCATGTACATGTCCTTGGAAAAATTTTGTCCACACAATTTTGGAGTGGGAGCACAGCCATGTGAGTGCTGCAATCACATGAGAGTGGCCAGGCCACTTTGGCCAATTCGGCCGAACAAGCCAATTCGGCCGAACGGCCATAAGGGGTGGCTTTTATTAGGCCGAGGGGAGCCC
>OAMR01000623.1:453302-489225 GCA_900205405.1 Echinochloa crus-galli
AAAAATCCGGCGTCCAGCCCCCGAGCATGCGAGGTTGGCCGCGTAACGCGAGGTGACGCCGAGCAAGAGCAACAGGTTAGAGCCGTAGCTCGGTTAAGTTGTTCTTGTTCGGCGTGTGTTTTATCCCGTTTGATGCTGACTTCGATGCTTGATGCGACGGGAGGAACACCGAGTCGCCGCGCCAGCCCGCGAGGATCCGAGGTCGGCCGCGCGACGGAAGAACGCCGAGTCGCCGCGCGCGCCATCCTCCGAGCATGCGAGGTCAGCCGCACGACGAGAGAAAACGTCGAGTCGTCGCGCGTGCCAGCCCCCGATCATGCGAGGTCGGCCGCACGACGAGAGGAAAACGCCGAGTTGCCGCGCGCCAGCCCCCGAGCATGCGAGGCCGGACGCACGACGAGAGAAAACGCCGAGTCGCCGCACGCGCCAGCCCCCGAGCATGCGAGGTCGGCCGCGCGACGGAAGGAAACGCCGAGTTGTCGCCCGCGCCAGCCCCCGAGCATGCGAGGTCGGCCGCACGACGAGAGGAAAACGCCTAGTCGTCGCGCGCCAGTCCCGAGCATGGGAGGCCGGACGCACGACGGAAGGAAACGTCGAGTCGCCGCGCGCGCCAGCCCCCGAGCATGCGAGGTCGGCCGCGCGACGGAAGGAAACGCCGTGTTATCGCCCGCGCCAGCCCCCGAGTATGCGAGGTCGGCCGAGCGAAGCGAGGAAACGCTGTTGTACCTGTGAGGGAGAGGAAGAAAAACATGTAGTATTTTGGAGAAACAATAGTAAACTTATTTCTAATAAATACTTTTGAGCTTTGCTTTTAGCATGCTTTATGTTTGAGTTGAGTTATCAACCCCTATCACTTCACCGCGATCATGACAAGAGCTAGGGACTCGGGCGAAGAACTGGCTGGAGCTCTCATGGAGGCAGCACTCCTACATGCTACGATGCTCTGCAGGGAGGCTTAGTCGTAGGTAGGGTCCCGGCCGAGTACTTTCACGCGTGTTTAGACTTTGGATATAGTGAGTCGGACTTGCCGTTTCGTTTTGGTGCTTGCATGAGCAGTTTTTATTTAGGGCGAACATAGAGTTGTCATGGAGTGAATTAATCAATGCAGGTCGACGGTTGTCTCTTTGACATGGAGAAAAAACTATGCACATGGAGATCTGTAGCGGCGTAAAAATAAATTAAATAAATAAATACTTAGCTCGATTCGTGGCCGAGTTGGAGTAGTCGTCGTATGTGATAAAGAGGTGTTGATGAAGCCGGCTAGTCGAGACATGTCTCTGACTAGCGGTTGTGGATGATCTTCTGGTGGATTAGCAAGGAACTTGGAACCTCCTGCTAATTTTCCTTGTGCTTGTAGCAGATTGCTTTTTTTTTTGCGCATGCCTGATTTATCAGCAGCAGTTCCCTCGATCTTGATGCTTCTTAATTTGCAGGTTTCTTTTCTTTCTTGCTTGTATTGGCGCATGCATGCATGCATGGATAGACTAATAGCACACACGTACGCATGCAGATGTGCCATGCGGTCTGGTTAATGCGATCCGACCGCGCCTGCAGGTCTGCAGCTTTCTCTCTGCAGCTCTCTCTTTTTTAGATGGGATCAATACCACGGTCGTGCGTCTCTATAGATGGGAACCTGCTTGCCGCATCCGACTTGACTTGCAATCATACACGCCTCGAGGTCAACTTGCAGAGGAAAAGTAGTAACCCGTCGTGCAACAAATCGCCGAGTCCATGTCCCGCCGACGTCCATGTTGCCCTCCGTGTGAAGCTCGCCGCAGTCCGGAAATTGGGTGGGTCGGGTGGGTTCTCAGATCGGATCTGAGATTTCTTCAGGGCGCGCCTCCACGCATGCGGGGAAGAACGCGAGATGGATCTGCCATCAAGCCAACGGTGTTTTCGGATCGAAAAAGCTCACCAATCTACCCCTATCTGGCGCGCCAACTGTCGGATCTTAGGACCGGCAAGCCACCTGGGGGTACCCGAGTGGTTGATTTGTAGGCGGGGCGATTGATGAACTGGTGACTTGATGGTACACAGGAGGCACTGATTTAGACAGGTTCGGGCTACCCGGAGGAATAATACCCTACATCCTGTGTCGGTGGTGGTATTTGTATTGCTGTATTCGGATGATCTCCGATGATTTCCGCCATGATTGGATGCCCCTTTAATATCTAGGGATCCTTACCCTCCTTTATATATCCAGGAGGTAAGGTTACAATATGAGTATTTTTAATATGAGACTATTTACAATAGGGGGAGTCCTGGTAGTAGTCTACTAGGACTCGGTCTTCTTTGGGCCGGCCGTCGTCGCCCTCGATGATGGGCCCTAGGGTACCCATATCCCACACCCATACAATATATTTAGAATGTGACTTAGGTATTTGCAATATCTTAAACATCTATGAGTCTAGCAAATCTCATAAATTAACAGCATGGTAAGAATCTGGAACATAACTCTCACATACTGTATTGTTCAGCTATTATTTTTTTTATAACAAACCCTAGACATGATATATACTTCTCGTTGGATATTGGAGAGTGGTCCAAGATGGTATTGCCTCTGTCCACAAATATAAGGGATTCTCGGATTCAAAACTTTCTCCACAAGTGCAAGTATTTCCAAGTATATTATTAGACAACACATTAATTTTATTAGGTCAATCTTAGTGGACAGTTTCACTATACGGTTACCTAGACCGTAAACTAGGTAACTGAACCAAAGAGGTTTCATGGTGATGTAACTCCTCTCACCTACTATGAAACTCTTTTTTCTCTCTCCTATACCACATCAATACATTTAATATCATGAAACTGTCCATAAAACTCTACTAAGATTGACCTTAATCACGCTAAGAGATGGTCCTATGGATCCGAGCTTTTTACATATACTCCATATTAGTTTCCAGTTAAGAGCATGATTGATAATAGAGACAAGCATTTGGCTATTAGACAAGAGATAAGAGCCAAGTTATACAATAATAGCCTATTACTTATCTACACATTACTAATTTATTACTACTTATCATCTTCTCTTTCCTATTCATTCTCACATCCTCTCTAATCTGGCCCCACCTCTACATAGGAGACTGCGCTCAGCTTGTTGCTTGTATGAGAGCCAAGCTCTCTTCTCTTTTCTCTCATCCATATCAGTAAAAGTGCTGACTAGCTTGGCTATAAGACTATTATTATACTTGCTCGTGAGACTTTCTAAGACCGGTACACCGGTCAGGTATTTCGTTTGTTCCCACCTTCCACCCTGTTGATGAAGCTAGCATAGCAGCACTAGGAATGTCAGGCCGCTTTTAATATCCGTCACTCATAAGAACATGTGTTGTATACTTGTATTGTTCTTTTGTACAAGAGACAATACCCACACGTCTCTCTCCAAATACGATGCCATCCTTTGAGATCACGTTGACGTGGGCATTCACGACCATTTATCTCGTTGGTTATAATATCATTATCTAATTGCCTCCCATATATATTCATACTAGTATTATGTAGGACAATAGTATTCAGCATCAGTTTATATTGGAGACGCAATATAATGCCAACCACTTTTAATGCTCATCCCTCGTCAGAGCATATATGTTTTATTTTTCTTTTGACAAAAGACAATAAGGGCACGTACAACGGCCGTTGTCAGCTGTAGACATGCAGCGAGATTTTTTCAGAAAACCCCCCGCGGCCTCGTCTACGGCTCCGGCCGTCGCCTGGTTCGTCTACGAGCTGGGCTCGTGCTCCCAAACAAAGCGGCGACAAACTGCACCTTTGTACGAGGCGCTGCGGCGAGACGACAACAACAAAGGATCAGCTGTGCGCTGGGACCTCGCCGGCCACGCGCCGCAGCCCCGCCGCGGGTGCCTCGCCGGCCGCGCGAGAGCTCCGCCCGTCGCCGCGCTCGGCCTCACCGGCAGCGCCGCAGACCCGCCGCGCTTGGGGACTCGCCGGTCGCGTGGGAGCTCAGCCCGTCGCCGCGCTAGAGCCTTGTCCGCCCCCGCTGCCGTCCTCTGACATGGCCGTCCGCTCTCCATCACCCGGCACCGTCACCGCCGGCGATGATGACGCCACGAGCGGCGCGGCGAGGAAGGCGTTGCTGCGATTGCGCGGTTCCTGTGCACGAGCTAGCGAGCAGCGATGCAAGATAAAGAACGGGCTGCGACCTATGCAAGCTAGAAGAGCTTATTCGGAGGGGAACAAGCTAGAACAGCCTGAACGGAGGGCAAGCTTCCGGGAAGGCACATGGATGAGGATAAGCCTGGACTTCTTGCATAAAGAACCCTAGAAAGCCTGGACTGTTTACAAGCTTTTATGTGTCTTGCATCTTTTACATTTAACCCCAAAATGAACATATATCCATATCATGTATTTAGAGAACCTATTGATATGATATATTATATTTATATTTTAAAAGGCTTATGAGAATTATTTGAATATGTCATGCATCCTCCCTTTTAAGCAACAAAATGGCTACAAAGATCAAATTACATACCAGATCACCATGATTTAAGTGTCAAGTGATGAATTAATTATCTTACAGACAGCTAAACAAACAACCCATTGTATAAACTGTCTGTTTAACTGTCTCTACACTATAAATAGAAAGCAGCTGTCTACACCGTTGTACTTGCCCTAAGGTCTCTCTCCAAGAATAATGCCATCCTTTGACGTAACATCGATGCAGGCATGCACAATCAATAATTACCTCGTTGGTTATAATGTGACCATATTGTGCCTTCGATATATATTCATGCTAGTATATGCAGGACAATAGTAGTATGAATATATATATTAGAGGCACAACATGAAGATAGCAAAAGGCCACTTTTAGCATCAATAATGTTGGCCCAATTTTGATGTTCATCACTTGTTAGAGCATATATATTGCATTGTGTCTCTTCGAGCATTGTAAGCCATCCTTTGACTTCACCTCGACGTAGACATAAAGGCGCGACTGCTGCCCTGTCGCTCTCCAACCAAGAGGACAACCCTGAGTCCAGCTTATGAAAAGCACGACAAAAATATACTAAAAGAAACTGTCTTCTAAATTCACACCACCGGATCCGTGGCGCAATGGTAGCGCGTCTGACTCCAGATCAGAAGGTTGCGTGTTCGATTCACGTCGGGTTCAAAACCCCGGTCCTATTAACGGATTTACCCTTTTTTTTTTGCTTCTCTATTTTATGTTTGGGCCACTGGGCCGGATTCTTTTTAGCCCCTTCTCTTGTACTTGCCTCGTGGGCTGGCCGTTATGTCTGGACCAATTCACCACCGGATTTACCCTCTTTTTTTTGCTTCTCTATTTTATGTTTGGGCCACTGGGCCGGATTCTTTTTAGCCCCTTCTCTTGTACTTGCCTCGTGGGCTGGCCGTTATGTCTGGACCAATTCACCACAATCTAGCGAGGTTGTTGTGGCCAGATTGCGCGCGCTTTCTCCCACAATCCCGCGCCGTTTCTTCCTTTGGCGCTCTCGGCGGCGGCGCAAAGCAATTCCAGTAGGGCTCATCCCTCCCCCCGCACTCCGGCAACCCCAAAGGTGCTCGCGGCCGTAGTCCCCGTCGAATCGAAGCAGGTCAGAGCTTTCGCCCTCGCCTCCAACGCCGCCGCCGATTGCCACCCAGATCCGGCCGTAAAGCCAGCCATGGCTGCGCCCCCCGGCGACGCTCCCCTCACCGCCGCCAACAATATCCAGGTGCTCTTCTTGTTCCCGCTTCGCCTTCCCCGTCCCGCCTCTGTTCACGGTTGGTAAACTGATGCCTAGCCGCGTCTTCGTTTCTTTCTTCCCGCAGCCGTTCTTTGTCCTCCATAAGGCGGCCGCGGCCGCCGCTTCATCGGTGCCGTCCTCCCGGGCTCGGCGGCGGATCGATGCCTCGCTGCCATCTTCACCCAATCCCAAATCGGCGAAGAGGTCCCGTGATGTTGCTGACGAGGAAGAGGAAGACTCGGAGCTGCACGAGCAGCTCCGCCTGGAGGCCTTCCACCGAACCTGGTCCAAGATCCAGTCCACCATCGATGTACCCCCGTCGCGTCTCTTTAATCCCATTCCGCTTCTCGAATTTTACAGGCTCTGATTAGGACCATTTCTCATATCGGAATTGTATTCTTTGGATCCAATGGATTTGACACCAGAAGGTCCTCAGGGGCATCAACCTCAAGCTGTTCGACCAGGTGCTGCAGTGGGCGCAGGAATCGTTCTCAGCTGTCCGTGCCGTCGCAAAACCTTGCCACGCTGAAGTCCAGCAGCCGTACCCTCTCCTAACCGATGCGATCTGCAGAAGGATCCCGACTGCATTTGTTCTCACCAGTGAGTGCTCACTGTCAAATGCCCAATACATGATTGTCCCCACTGCAGAAGAATTGCATTATTGATAGGTTCAGACTTCACTCGTTTGCAGAGAATGCGGAGTTTGTTGATGACATCACAACATTTCGGGATCTTGCCGAGCATCTCAAGTCCAATGGATGTCACCTGACCAAGCTGTCAGCAGCTGAATTGTCAGTGAAACATGGCATTGGTGGTTGCTTTAGGAGCCTGTTGAGGCAGCTACTATCCGATGTTCCAGATGTGAGTGATATGACTTGGCTTAAATCTTTTAAGGTGTATTATTAGTCCTAACCATAGTATTCTCATGTATCTGCTGCTGGAAAGGTTGCTGATGTATCTGCGCTGGCATCTTGGTACTGTGAAGCTGAGAACTATGATCAACCTATCATTGTCATAATTGATGATTTGGAGCAATGTTCCGGTGATGTGTTGGGAGAGCTTGTGATGATGCTGAGGTATTATGTCCCACGGCATCCGTGCATTTATTCCAGTCCTTCGGCGTATGCTTCCATCTTCCATGCTGATTCAAACTTTGAAAAGAAAAACAATGTTATTACATCAAACAAGGATTAAATACTTGTTTCAACTCACCAACCTATCCCATTATGATAGCTTTAGATTCAGTGCTCAGTTTTATCTGGGAAAGCATAGAGGCATATTATTGTTTTTTTTCTCGAACGACGCAGGAGAACTGCGTGTCATTTCATTAAGGTAGAGGCATATTATTGTAAAGCACCTCTTTAAATGTGTCTGTGCACCACGGAATTCAACTTACCTTATCTAAATTTTGTGAGAGGACTGTCAATTATAAATATAATATGTAGTTCAACTAAAAGCTCAAACCTATATATTTGTATGGACTTGAATTCAGCACTTGCATATAGTATATTTGCAGCTTAACGTCTGGTCTCTGTGTTGCAGTGAATGGGTAATTAAAATTCCGATCTTCTTCGTAATGGGGATAGCAACTACTCTTGATGCACCTAAGAAACTGCTCTCGTCAGAGGCTCTTCAACGATTAGAGCCCTGCAAACTTACCTTGGGGTCTCCCTCAGATAGAATGAATGCACTAGTTGAGGCCATCCTTGTCAAACCATGCGCTGGATTCTGCATCAGTCATGAAGTTGCGATGTTCCTCAGAAATTACTTCTTTAGGCATGATGGAACAATAACTTCTTTTATTAGTGCTCTCAAGGTTGGTGCTTAATATTATATTATTCTTCCTTCCCCTTTTATGTTAAAAATTGTCTTGTCTCTGTTTTCTCTATATGCTATGGGCAACTAGGTCTGAATCAAACATCAGCTTGCATGCAGTAAGCACTTCTCCATGGAACCTCTGAGCTTTTTGTGCATGGGAGTACTTGAGGAAGATTGTGAGGTTGCTGCTATTCCTACTCTGAAGATCATACAATATTAACTATTGATATGTTACTACTAGTAACGATAGTATAACTTTTAGTTTCTCCCATATTTATTGTCTAACTACTAATTCGGATATTTATATTCTGACTTCATTATCCAAATCTAACTTATGGTTGATTTACTACCACTTAGGAATTTTGGCGTGATAAATGTGAAGCACTACCTCAAGTGATACAGAAATATGCTTTTGTTCTTCCCTCATGTACAAGGTACAAGAGTTGACAACACAGTTCTCAATAAGTATTGTACTGTAATATTTTATTATAAAATTTGCATTGCAGTGCAACGAGCTCAAGCAATTCTAGCAATGACATGGTAAAAGGGTTGTCTAAGCTACAAAATTTGCAAAAGGTTTGGAGTTCTGTTCTCTTGGTAAGTTCCCGTATCTGTGGATTGTTGTATTTTTATGTCAAA
Source organism: Echinochloa crus-galli (assembly GCA_900205405.1). Taxonomy (NCBI): domain Eukaryota; kingdom Viridiplantae; phylum Streptophyta; class Magnoliopsida; order Poales; family Poaceae; genus Echinochloa; species Echinochloa crus-galli. Next base: position 461,465 of record OAMR01000623.1, read on the forward strand.
TTTGTCAGTCATCGCAAGTTGTTAAAATGAAATATGATCTAAAATGCCATAATAATGATATATTTGTTTCATACATTATTGTTATACAGTGCCTGTATGAAGCTGGAAGGCATGACAAAGTGCAGCTTTTGGATATTTTCTGTGAGGCAGTCAACCCAGATCTGCAAACTCAAAACGCATCAAACAGTGATGTGTTCGTCTCTAAAGTGAACAGTGAAAAGTTATCAGGAGTGAAGTCTGGATCTGATAAAGTATTTATGACCCAAGTAATTAATACCATAAGGTAAGATGTTAAAGGTTGGTTTCAGGATTTTGATGCCTGTCCTTGTCCTCGGTTCAGTTACGGCAGTAGTGGCAAATCTGCTTTAGTACCATTATATGAGCTGGATTGCTCGAGGATGTGATGCTAGTGCTTGATCAAGGGCTGAGGCAACATGCGTGCCAACCTGGGCTCAATTTCTGTTGAATCATTTGGACAGGAACTCTTTCCCTGGCCAAAGAAAGAAAATGAAGAAAAAGGCAGCTTATCTGAGGATGAGACTAAAAAAACTAGTTCCAAAAAAATGCTACTGTTAGATGTCAATATTATTACCTAGTGGAATCAGAGTGTTGCTGCTCCTATAAATACTGAGTCATTGACACTTATAAGCAATTTATTTTGTCATTTGAATAAATTTAAAGGAAGTACATTTTGCTGTAAGGTTTATTTCCATTTGTAATTATGTTCTTCTGGAGCATAAGAATGATCAAATGTGTTCTGGATCAGGTACCTGCCAACGGAAGCTTTATTACATGTCCTTGAAGTTTGGAGCATCCATTTACAGGGAATGGATGAGGTATGCTCACTTCTGCATTATATCTTCTGAAAAACAGTTCGGCGTGCATGCTAAACTGAGCTATCAGCTAGTATAACTGAAATCCTTTTAGTGTTCTCTTTCATATTGGATACTGTTTATTGGAAACTTGGAAAATACATAGGCCATCCAGTACCTTAATGTACCAGAGATTTATATTTTTATGTCATTTTGTTTCTCTATGTAAACCACAAGAACTTTTTTTTCTCTCTCCAAATTCACCAGTGAAGTTTGTCCATTTGATTATAGATATTTATGATGGGTTTTGCTATTTCTTATCTTTTATTTGTATTTCTTCTGAAAAAAGAAGCTTGTTTTGTTCTTTGATGTCCATGGTAGTTATTTTTCTTTTTTTTTTTTGGTTGAACTGCCCTCATAACATTTTTCCTCTGATAAACTTCTTTGACTAAATGGATACATTAGCCCTTAGTTTAGATGAAGTAACCAGATGTGAAGTTATGGCAAAGGTCAAACATAATAATAGTTGCAATATACAGTTGTGCTCATTCTCGGAGTGCTTATTGTAGAGAGATAGGATTGGGGCGAAACACCACACCCAGCAAGGGGGGTGATCTCTCATATATATAGCCAATATGGCTTGAGTTACAATGAAACAATCCTAGTATACAAGGTAAGCTATATCAGCTATACAAGGTAGGCTAAATCACCTATACAAGGTAAGCTACAATCAATTAGCTATACATTTCCTAATACCCGCCCGTAGTCGCAGCGGGAGGAGTGCGGACGCAAAGACTGGACCGAAACTCCGTGAAGCTGTACAGTGAGGCCCTTGGTCATGATGTCAGCGAACTGATGAGTGGAGGGAACATGAAGAACCCGGACCTGTCCAAGCGCCACCTTCTCGCGGACGAAGTGAATGTCGATCTCGATGTGCTGCGTGCGACGGTGGTGGACAGGATTGGCCGTCATGTAGACGGCACTCACGTTGTCACAATAGACAACGGTGGCGGAAGCGAGGGGAACGTGGAGCTCCTGAAGAAGCTGGCGGATCCAGCAGCACTCAGCGACGACGTGAGCTACCGCACGGTACTCAGCCTCGGCGCTGGACCTGGACACCGTGGTCTGACGCTTCGAAGACTACGATATCAGGTTGTCGCCGAGGAACACGCAGAAGCTGGAAGTCGAGCGTCGGGAGTCCGGACAGCCAGCCCAGTCGGCGTCGGAGTAGCCGGTCAGATTGTCGACGGGGCCGGTGCCGATGTGGAGACCGGAGGAGAGTGTGCCCTTCACGTAGCGCAGGATGCGCTTGACCAAGGCGAGATGAGGCTCGCGAGGGTCGTGCATGAAGAGGCACACCTGCTGGACGGCGTACGCCATGTCTAGGCGAGTCAGGGTGAGGTACTGAAGAGCACCCACCAGACTCCTGTAGTCGGAGCTGTCAGAGGCGGACAGCGAGGCGCCGTCCGTGGCCGAAAGCTTGGCCTGAGTGTCAACAGGAGTCGTTGTAGAGTGACACTCGGCCATGCAGGCGCGCTGGAGAAGATCCACGGCGTACTATCACTGGGACAGGAACAAGCCGTCACTCGAGCGCGTGACGGAGATGCCGAGGAAGTGGTGTAGGTCGCCGAGATCAATCATGGCGAACTCGGAGGCGGGTTTGGCCATGATCTGTTGAAGCAGCGTCGAGGACGAGGCGGTGAGGATGATATCGTCGACGTAGAGTAGTAAGTAGGCGAGGCTCGCGCCCTCTTTGAGCACAAAGAGGGAAGTGTCGGAGGCCGAGGCGACGAAGCCGTGCTGCCGAATTTAAGAGGCGAACCGCTGGTACCACGCTCGTGGCGCCTGCTTGAGCCCGTATAGGGACTTCTGCAGGTGGAAAACGTAGTCGGGGGTGGCAGGGTCGACGAAGCCAGGCGGCTGCTGGCAGTAGACAGTCTCGTCGAGGTGGCCGTGAAGAAAGGCGTTCTTCACGTCAAGCTGGTGAATGGGCCAGGCGCAGGAGGCAGCGATGCTGAGAACAGCCCGGATGGTCGCCGGTTTGACCACCGGGCTGAACGTCTCGTCGTAGTCGATGCCGTGCTGCTGGGAGAAGCCGCGGACGACCCAGCGCGCCTTGTGCCGAGCAAGAGTACCGTCGGAGTGGTACTTATGCTTGAAGATCCACTTCCCGGAGACGACGTTGGCACCAGGCGGTCGCGGGACAAAACGCCAGGTGCCGTCGATCAGGGCCTGGAACTCATCGGCCATGGCCGCGCGCAATTCGGGTCGGCGAGCCCGCTGCGGTAGTTCGACGGAACTGGCGACGGAACGATGGCAGCGAGCCCCTTGCACAGCATGCGAGGGATGACGCCAGACTGTGTGCGAGTCACAGGGGGCGCCGGCGGCGCAGGCGCAGGGGCAGGCGCTGGCGGCGCAGGAGGAGGCGCAGGGGCGGGCGCTCGAGGTCGACGGCTGTAGACGAGCATCGGAGGCGCCGAAGGGGGTCCGGTCGGGGGCGCTGGGCCAGACCCGCCCGGAGGGGTAGGTCCTGACGGGGGCACAAGACCACACCCGCCCGGACCTACTGGCTCGAAGGAGAGGGGCGGCTGCTCTACATTCGCCGAGAACGGAGCTACCGCGGGCGCCGAAGTAGAGGGGCGAGCTGCAGTGTTAGTAGAGCAAGGCATAATATCCACAGTATCATCATCAGTCAGGAATCAAGGGAAGAGGCTGGTGAAACTGGTTGAACGTCTGCAAAGGGAAAGTGCGTCTCGTCGAAGATGACGTGGCGAGAAATGATGACACGGCGAGTGGACAGGTCGAGGCAGCGATACCCCTTGTGAGCTGAAGGGTACCCGAGGAACAAGCAGGCGGCAGAGCGAGGAGCTAGTTTATGCGCAGAGGTGGCCCGGAGATTGGGGTATCAGAGACACCCAAAAACTCGCAGGTGGTCATAGCTAGGTGACTCGCGGTACAGGCGTGTGTAAGGGACCTCACTGTGAATAGAGGACGAGAGGCGCCTGTTGAGCAGATAAGCAGTCGCGAGAGCTTCGGCCCAGTAGGCCGCTGGCATGGACGCATGGAGCAGCAGGGTGCGCACGGAGTTGTTGAGCGTGCAAAGAACACGCTCGGCCTTGCCGTTTTGTGCAGACGTGTACGGACACGAGAGACGCAACACGGTGCTGTGGGCCGCCAGGAAGGTGGACGTGGCAGTGTTGACGAACTCCGTGCTGTTATCAGCCTGAAAACACTTAACGGGCGACCAAATTGAGTGCGAACATACGCTCTGATACCATGTAGAGAGATAGGATTGGGGGAAACACCACACCCAGCAAGGGGGGTGATTGATCTCTCATATATATAGCCAATATGGCTTGAGTTACAAGGAAACAATCCTAGTATACAAGGTAAGCTATATCAGCTATACAAGGTAGGCTAAATCACCTATACAAGGTAAGCTACAATCAATCAGCTATACATTTCTTAATACTTATTCCCTTTTTAGATTAATGACAAAGTGAAAGAGCTTCAGTCCACCACAATTGATGCAGATAGTGCAAGGGTCACAAAGGAAAAGTGGACTAGGTAAGTCCCTTCCCATATAAAATTTAATTGAAGAAGAAGACCAAACAAGAATAGTTGTACCGACATAACTAGTGTCGCCAAATCATTGGACATCCTAGTAATCAAACTGGCTAGTTTGGAATTCCTAATGTACAGTATTGTATTAGTAACATGAGGTTGAGTAAAACTCCAATATACTATATTTTTTATTAGCTGAAACTGTCTCAATACCATTCTTTTATGATGTATCAGGAGATCAACTGGCAGCACTGCAAATGTTATGGCTCCATTAAATGAAAAAGCTGCTGTGCTATTACAGGATGTTACCAGGTAAAATATATAGCAAAATTATTAACTCCGTATAATTAGACCTAGTTTTTCCCATGACCTGCAAGATATGAAATTTCACATTGAAACTGTGTTGAGATCATCATCGGCCTTTTAGTTATGTACGTGAACTAAGATTTTTTTATCATTTTAGTTTGGAAAATCTTTTTATTCAGTTCAATTTTTTCTCCCAGCATCTGAATTATGTACATTCAAGCAGGAAATATTTGGTGCCTGTTGAGTGTTTTCCTTTTCATGAAATCATCTGCTTCAAGAATGTTGGCATTCTCCAATCTGTAAGTGCCCTTCTGACTTACTAATTGATGTGTTAACTTATCTAGTCCTATTCTGAAAACAAAACTGGTGTTATCGTGTTATATTTAGTTATATAATGATAGTAAACCTTTAAAAGAACATTATCCTGATTTCTAGCATTGGATCTTAATCCAGGCACTGATTGGAAATCCAAGAAGAATGGTTCAGCTTGATCTACTGAAGTCACAGAGCCATCTGAAATGCTCTTGCTGCAGTAGGAGTGGAACTGCTGTGTCAGGATCATTGCATGACACATCAATTATGTAAGTCTATATATTCATTGAAGTAACGTTTGGACCATAAATGGTACTGTCCCATGAATCGCGGGGGTGGGGGGTTTGGCAAATGGTTTATTAAGATTCCTCTATCATACAATTCCGATAGAATATGTATGCTTTCAATTTTATCAAAAAAACTATTAAGGGAAAAAATGTTTATAAGGCGTGATCAGACTTTAACCATTCATTTATCTTATATCATATTGTTTATAGCTTTAAACTTATCATTATTAGAGGTTACACTTGATTACGAATTCAACCATGTCAAGTTTACATTATAAAAGTTAAAAATTGTTTGCTAAATTATTGGTCAAAGATTATAGAGTTTGAATCTTAATATACGTGTGTGCCTTACAAACAAAAACGAAGTATTGTTGAGATGAATTGTATCCTTTTGCTTTGCAGGTGCAATCTAGCCCAAGAATATGGTGATGTAATTAACCTTCATGATTGGTACATATCCTTTGAAGGAATTATCAACAGAACAAATTCAAAAGTTAAACGGAAATCATATGGTTCTCCCTCGAAGAAGAAATCAAAATCCACACCTCCGGAGGGTGAAGCTATGATCCAGTATCCTTCAACTATAAGCTGTCGATAAATATACTTCTATAGTGCTTCTATGCTCCCTCCGAAAATGGAAAATTCAAAGTCCGAAAGCATGATAAGAACCTAATACAGACAATCCACTATTATGCTACTCACCATGTATCTAGACAGTGTAACAAATTGTATCTAGACAGTGTAACGAATTGTAATTTGGAACAGAGGGAGTATTTCTGGAATTGTGCACTTAGTTTGTAGGAGAGCATGTAATTACTAATATTTTCCTCAAAATTATTGATTCATTGTACCTTATACATGATTCTAAGTCAATATAATCCTTGACATTATCCTCCAGAGCAAGGTTCTGCAGAGCTGTTACTGAGATGCAAATCACTGGTCTTCTTCGGATGCCAAGCAAGAGAAGGCCTGATCTAGTGCAGAGAATCGCCTTTGGTCCTTGACGGTTGTGTTGGCATGGTACACAGAGGTGAGGAATTCACATGCGGATTGGAATGGTCCAAGCTGAGCAAGTAGATTACCTAGTAACTAGTGGTGCTTTTCTAGCTCTAGGAGAGCTTTATTGTTTGTTGGAGTCAGCAGGCTCATGATAGTATGTTGTAAATTGAACCTCTGGAAGGCTCAACTTGTATGGGTACATGAAATGAATGAAGTGTCTTTGGAACCTTAGAATGTGAGCAGGGGCCACTTGGGAGCCACGGTTGCTGACCATATACCCGTAAGTTACTAGCTTTTCTTGCCACAGTTTATTTTAGCTCAATGCTGCTCCTCAGCTCCTGGTCATCGGTGCTTGTACTGTATAGTATGTAATCCTAGATCCTGAACAATTTTGTGAATGCAACTACATAACATGGTAAATTTCTCAAGTTATTTTAGTTAATAAATAATGTTGAGTTGAAACTTATCTAAGTTCGTGTGACTTCCATGTGTATATCCTGCACTCCAGCTTCCCCCTAATCAGGAAAGCAATTTATCTAACGACATGCCAGATAGGCAGAGAAGTAGCAGGTTGCTAGGACAAAATAATGAAGCATTTTGTGATGGAATATTGAGAAAAGAATAAGATTCGATGTTATTTATATTTATTATAAACTGGATAAAACATTGATGCTTCCCCTCTGCATATCTCAAGATAAGTTTTTGATTAACTTTATATTTTAAAGAAATACTCCCTCCGTCCCACAATAACATGCCGTTTTGGAAAATATCAGACAAATTAGTAGTCATAATAAATGATCATGTTACCCTTCATTGGAGTTACAAAAGTAGCATTAACTAGCTATTTGGTTGGCTCTATGTGTTTCTCTATGCACTTTTGTATTAATGTGTGCATCTCTAAAAGCTAAATAGACATTTTTTGTGGGACAAAATTTGGATGCTAAATAGCCTGTTATTGCGGGACGGAGGGAGTAACCGTTATATCAGTCAGACCACATGAAAGTTGTCTTTCAGCCAACCGGGAGCAAAATAGCAAAGAATCAGCAAGCAGCCAGATATTAATCACCATCATTACCATGTCAGCCTAGCAAACGGATGCCTCTTCACAAAATTCACAAAATCGAGGGGCATATGCATATACACAGGCCTAAATTTGGCATTGGCCTAAATACCACCTAGAAGAGCATGAAAATCATGTAAATGCTGCAGGACCACTGTAACAATAATTCAGAAACTGCCATCCGCTTTCTTGGTGATGGTCAAAATAAGACCAAAGTGGTCACTAGGGAAGACAGGCAGTTCAATCTTTTGGACCTCTTTCCGAACCTTCTTATCCTTGAAGTATGTGACGCCTGGTATCGCCTCCTTCCCGATCATCTCAATGCTGTCGATCTTGAAGTCTGCCAGCTTGCACAGAAACCGGTCCAATCTTTTCTGCAGCTTGCGGTTGCCTGACAGCATGCCGTTGGCCTTCGTGTCGTAGGTCCAGCCATCCTCTCCAGGCTTCAGCTCAACCCAAGCATCAGTCCACCCATCCAGCAAAGGGAAAGGGCCATCTTTTTTATCATCCCAGTTCATGTCCCCACAGAGTATGGCATTGTGGTAGCGTCCCAGAATTTCCAGGGATTTCTTTGCCTGATCTACACGTTCTTTGCTGTACATCTGATCCCACGTAGGAGGTGCAGGACACGGGCTCTCTAGGTGGGTTGTGGCTAACACCAAGTTTGTTATCTCTCCTGTTCTAACCCTTGCGATGCAAAGCTCCCTTCCCATTATGGAGTTGGAAAATGGGATGCATTTAGATGGCTCAACTGGCACTTTGCTCAGCTGCAATTTTTGAGGTTGAAACAAATCAGTAAATGTAAATGAACTAGAAAAATGATATATAGACCATAAAGGGAACAAAGCAGTAACACTAGGAGAAGAGCAAATTTGAGTAATCTAACTGTGAGAGGGATTAAACCGCATAGTGGCACCAGGTCAATGATCGCAAAATAGCTCAAGTTTTTCAACACTACTACAAATTGTGGGATAGTGAATGGTGATTTAGCTCCACAGTATTGAATGCCCCTGAAGTTGAACTATAGACTTGAGGTGAGTACAACCAGTAACCATGAGACCACATGAACCCCAACAAAAAATAATTTTTTTATATGAAACATGCAATCAAACTCTTGAAATTGACCAAAATATGTCGAAGCATTTGGAATTTGGATATATGAATATGGCAATATGTATACATCTTTAATTTGCTCCATATGTGGGCCTTACATAAACTGAAAATGTGTCTCAGAGGACATGAACAACTAACTTCCTTTGGCACAGTTAGAAAGTGTTTGTTCATGCAGGTTCTGTCGCAAGAAGTGAAAGCATTCATCCAGATGTTTGAATCATATCACACATGAAGTTCAAGAGAAGAACTACCTGCATGCAGAAATATGGCTTCAGAATAGCCATCTCATATGACAACAAGCATTCGTATTGTTGCCACCATTCAGATTTCTGCATAAGTAGATATATGTATGGTGTAACCTCCTGCAGTTCCACACATCAGATTCCACTGAGATGATGAAAAGAAAACAACGCATAGTTCAAATTGTTGACCTGGAAGCATATAAAGTCCGGGCTGTGGCGCTTAACAAGATCTCCAAGAGCATCCATCCTTCTGTTCAGTTCCATATCCTCCCGGAACCAGACATTGTAAGTCATGATTTTGAAGGTCTTATCCAAATGAATCTTAAGATCCGCTGCAGAAGCACAATTTGATTTTCATGTGACCATACCAAACAAAAATGCACAAGTAACTGCTTGAAACAAAATGAAGCCAGACAAAATAGCAAGTAACAACAAGGTCTACCCAAGTCATACATCCATTCTACTTAGTGGTTCACCATGCAAGATATATGGAGACATGGGCATATGCTATCTGAATAACGACTACCAATTGTCCACTGCCATAGCATTATTACTCATAATGGACCACTCTCAAGCTTACTACTTTACTATAATGCCTCATATGTAGCAATCTATCATGTCCCTTTTCAACGCATTTTGAGGGGGTCAGCAGTACTACTAACTTTATATTTTTCACCACAAGTGCCCGAAATATTGGAATTACAAAATCTAATTATGTTTCTCAAAAGATATGACAGCTAGAGAAGTAACATAACAGACCTCAATGCAGTATAGGACAATAAAATGGGCACATGGCGGAACGGAATGTAACAAAGCCTCCCAATCACCAGCGCAAGCAGAAAAATTCAAATCTATCGAACCCGCAATACAGTAGAGAGGACCGCAAGCAGAAACATCCAAATCTATCGAACCCGCAGTACAGTAGAGAGGGCCGCGCGAGCGAACCTTTCTTGGCAGCGGGTGCCTTGCGCTCCCCGCCCCGGTCCGCGCTATCGCAGAGCTCGACGACATCCGGTGACGCACCGCGCTCCCTCTTCCTTCCACATAGCCGGAGAGGGGGCGAGGCGGAGGCGTCGTCCACGACGATGGGGCTGTCGGCGTCGACCTCCACGGGTCGGTCCGCCTCCGCAACCGCCGGAGATAGACCCCTCTTGCCCCGCAGCCGCCGGGGCTTGGGCGACGCGGAGGCCACGACGATGGGGCTGTCGGCGTCGACCTCCACGGGGCGCTCCGCCTCCGCAACCGCCGGAGAGAGCTCCCTGTTCCTCCGCAACCTCCGGAACGCGGTCGATGCAGGGGCGGTGCCCACGACGGCGGGGCTGGGGGTGTCGACCTCCGAGGGGCGCGCGGCCTCGCATACCTCGCAGGAGTCGGAGGAGATGGGATTCAAAAGCGTGCACTGGGCGCAGGTCCACTCCGACGGGCCCGGGGAAGGCGGCGGCGAGCGGGAGGGGGAGGCCATGGTCGGGGCTCAGAGTCAGGCGGCGGCGGTGGCGGCGGCGCGGAAGGGGAAAAAAATGCAGTGCGCCCCTGGCGCACGGCCTTCTGGGTGCGCCCCCGCCTGATCAACCGCACAAATAAAATCCAACGACGCGCTTCTGACTCCGCAGACTGACGCACGCACGGCTCGGCTCCTGGCGCGGCACTCGGCTCCGCTCCGCTTCTGCTCGGCTCCAATACCAGGGCTGACACTAGCTGATTTGAAATGACTCACACAATATCGATTTTCCAAGAAATTAAGTCTCGAGACACTGTAAATATCCATTCCGACATTCCGTGAACAACAATTACCTATAGGAGATGCTCAAAAAAAAAAACAATTACCTATAGGATCGTAATTACTTGGAGAAACGCATGCCTATGCATCTATGCATATCCACATCTACACTAGAGCATTATAGCAAACACATGGTGTGCATGAATCACAGACAAACCTGCAGCGTCCGGGCTGCTGCGCCTCGCGGATAGCCTGCACGAGCACCACTGTCGCAAGTGCCTCGACGCTCCGGTTCCTAAGGCAGCTCGCAGAGGAACAATCCTCGAAGAGCTCGAAGGCGTGGTCGGCTATGTCGCTGTCCAGCCTGAGTATGCAGGCGACGTCAACGATCTGAAGGTAGGCGCGGAGGCTGTCGACGGAGACCATAGGCCCGGCGGGGTCCAGGTTGGAGGACGCAGCGGTGGAGTCGATGGCGAGCGCGCGTCCGAGCTCGGCGAGGAGGCCGGAGAAGGCGGAGGCGGAGACGAAGCCCACGGGGTGGAAGGAGTCCTCGTCATCTTCGCCGTCGGGGGAGGGGACGGGGGAGCCGAGCAGGGGTCTGCGGAGCGGAGCCAAGCATGCGTAGAAACGGAGCGGAGCCGAGCGTGCGTCTGTGCCGCGCCAGGAGCCGAGCCATGCGTGCGTCGGTCTGCGGAGCCAGGAGCACGTAGTTGGATTTTATTTGTGCGGCAGATCAGGCGGGGGCGCACCCAGGAGCCCGTGCGCCAGGGGAGCACTTCATTTTTTTCCTAAAAAGGGGTGGGCGTGGTGGCTTTTCGAATTTTGATTTTTGAATGGGAACGTGGCCGCTTTCGAACGCAAGACCACGGCCACGGCTGATCTGGACCGTCTGCTGAACCCGATCGGGATCGGACGAATCCTCCTTAACAATACGTTGGGTTTCCTTTGCTCGTGGAAAATGGTGTCGAGGATCTGTATATGGTTTTCGTGACGTGTTGCCTTGCTTGTATAACCTCTAAGATCTAGTTTCCTTGTAACTAGTGATTGACGCGCCCAGCGCGCGGCAGACAAAGATGTGATATCATATACTGAATTTATGGCATAAAAACATTATAATATGAACTTATTTATTAGGCTACAGATATGACATCACAAAGTTCACATAAATATAGATATTGTAATTCATACCGATCATATATCAACTTTTCTTATCTTTAGACCAAAGCTGCTTGCAATTTGTTGGTAATATTAGCATTGTTGGTTCCACAAAGTTACTCTGATTATTACTAAATATAAATAAAAAGGTAGATTTACAACTGAGAAGTGAGTTGGTGTTAGTACACGGAGTCAAGTATTCTGGATTTGTAAACTGGAGTATACCTGTAACTTCATTGGTTGTGTGGCTCAATGCTAGCCGTTATTAAAGGTGCACATTCATGTAATTTATATTCTTTGCACATACATAATATCTAAACATATATTAAGAGCAAGTACACAATAATAGAGGACAGGAGCATGTTATAACTTACCAGGATGATGTAGCTGTAGACATGCACATTGTCACTATGTTGAAATTAGTTCCTGACTTCGACCTAGAAGTAAAAAAGGGAGATTTCACAAACTTTAGGACAGGACAGGCAGGGCATGTCATGAATCTGAATAAATAGATTGAATCAAATGTGTATGGAATCAAACAAAACTACAAACAAATATAAAACCTTATGTTGATCAATCAGTAAATTGTGTATGTGAATATCACAATGATTATATTTGAACGTATACACATCTAGATGTGTATAAGAGACAGACCTAGCACTGTCAACAGAATAGCACAAAGACTTACTGCTACCATCATTGCACCTTCAACCTGGAAGGAAAACTCAAAAGTTGAAAAAAGAACATTCACGTAACAGTAGCTAAATGAAAAATAGTCAGCATGAAAGGGAAAAACAGGAAGCTATGCTTGATCTAAGAACAAAATACGTGCTTCCATAACACGCAGCTTCCTTAAATTGGTTTTGAAAAGTCTAGCTTTGCAATGTTTCTTCAAAGACCTTAGTACTTCACGAAATTTGCATTAAAAAGTAGAGTTTTAGAAATCGTAATGACAGAAATAGAGTTTCAAAGGGTCGTTATGGCTTTTCTCCTCGTCGGCCAAGAACATAAGTGGTCGTTAGTAAGGGTTTCCCTCTTGTTCCATAAAGAAAACATAAGTAAAATAAGTGAAAAAACATAGGAAATTTGGTTTATAGCATGAGAGCAATTCTAAATAGGTTTTATTTTTAGTTGACCGATATATCATGTCAGTTTTGTTATGAGGTTGTGGAGAAATAATAAAGACGGGAGTAAGAGGCTTAATTTGTGAAGAAAGTTTAATCTCGTCAATATACAACTACACTTTTTCTTTCGAGAATGAGTCAATATACAACTACATAACACATCATTCTCAATGCGAATACTCTTTTCCATTGGCTATTAACCAATACTCTTGGCCCGCATTGCCGCCTTAATCCCTCCCTCCACCTCGCCGTCACTAGAGCGCCTCGTTGGAAGCCTATACGCGAGGACGGTGGCAGCAGGGCCTCCTACTGCGAGCCTTCCTCTCCCAAAGGACTTCTTCCACCCCATTTGGATGCAGCCATGGCCGAGGAAGCTTCGGTGGCTGTAGCCAACTCTGCAGGATTCTAATGGCTGATCCAGCCCCTGCCCTTCTAGATCTGGTGCATCTTCCCTCTCTCCCCCATTTCCCTACATCTGGATGGTGATATTGGCTATGTGGCGACGGCAGTGGCGGTGGATCACGGCAGTGATAATGCATCGCTCGCCTTTCTGAAGGCGTCATTGGAAGTATCTCATTCTTTAGGTGAAAACATTTGAACTACCAGGTGGTTCTGGCGGTGGCGGTCGTATCGTGTCGTCACTCCCTCGTTGGTGGTGTCTCTATGGAGTTGCTGAGACCTGCGGTGTTGTGTTCGAGATCCGTCATATTCTGTGGCGGTAATGATTTCCTGTTTGGCTCTCATCTATAGTATGCCACAGCTGCAGATTGTGGTCGCCACAGTTGTGGCGCCCAAAAATACCGTGGAGAGAATTCTTTTATCTTCTGCATGTCTGACAGCATTAATTATTCAACCAAACAGCAACTAGAGCTTTGTGGCGTGCCCCAGTTGTAGCATGGCATTTTATGGCTAGGGGCCAAACATGCCATATGTCATCAATTATTTCTAAGTAGATGAGAGTTTTAAAGAATTGTTGTTGCATACGGATAACTCAAGTTTGAAATAAAGACGTGGAGGTGGGCTAGCTAAATGCTAAGAGTCATTTGGGCTAGCTAGGCCCATTTCAAATTTTTCTATGCTACGAGGTGGGTTAAAATGGGCCTAGCCAGCCGCGTGCGTATTTGCAACACACGGGAACTTGAGGCAAATGTGAATAAGATATGAGGTGGTTTTTCAGTTTTGCCACTTGAAAATTGATGACTAGCGGCTGAAACTGATAAAGCTGTTTGAAACTGAAGAAGTAATTTACTCCTCATTATTCCAGTGAATCAAAATGAGAGCACCTGCATTCACTCAACTTTATTTCCAGAGCATCTTCGTTTTTCTTTGGCAACTATAAAAGGAGCACGGGCACCCCCTCTTGCTTGATGACCAGAGCATAGATCGAGCTTTCCTTCCACTCTCTCGTGAGCACAGAGCTTTTACTTCTACCATCGCTTCCAAATCTTCCATGTCATAGTGTTTTCTGCGTCCGCAAAAAATCTGAAGAGCAGGCCTCTAGAATCCACTGCACACCCATCGTACGCGACCGATATTGCTGGTGATTAACAAAGTCTACGTCATCCACCAGGTGCACGAATCTAGTTCTCGTCTGCATTGCATCAAGTTCTACGGAGTACATGACATCGGCTTATAACAACTACACCTCGAGAAGGTTCGACCAGAATGTATACTGATATGATCCTCAGGTACAGTTATCTGACCTTTCTGTTAAAGAATTTTTTAGGTATTGTTCTACATGAACATTTTGCTGATCAGCAAAGATAGGACGGGTATATATTGAGTAATGCTGAATGCGCAATCTTTTTTACTCCTGTCGCGTGATTTACTGTGCGCTAACATGGGTTAAAATAAACCAAAAAAAGTCTTTAATTTCAACACTAAACGGATCCCGTTGACTCGTGAGATTAAAAGCCAGCTACGTCAAGCAGGTTTATTTACACGGTAGCCGTAGGTGACCTTGCCATTTCGCCATTGTTGTACTGTACAGCGAAAGTAGGACGCAAAGGGACTCCGAAGCACGAAGCAGATTGTAACACGGTGACCATACAGTAGAATGCATCTTTTTCCAATTTCAATCTCCGGTTGGTGACCACAGCAACGAGCTAGTGCCCCGCCACCTAAGCTCCCAGGCTCCCACAGATAGCTCGACACGTCGCACTCGCCCCGCCGACAGATGTCCACGTTTAACTGAACCGGCAGGCGCTTGGGTCCCCGTCCCGTCTGCGCGCATCTGGCAGGCTTATCCAAACCCTCCGTCCAGCAGGTCAGCAGTCGCCAGGGTACTACGGAGTATAAAATACAATGGCACCGCCAGCTCGCCACTCGCCGAGTCACCGGAGCTCCAGAGCAATCAGAGCAGAGGAGGGAAGTCAAAGCTGTGTGTGTGTAGTGCAAGCGAGCTTGCAGGGCTGCAATGGCGGACATAGCGCTGCTTGTGGTTGAGGAGTTCGAGCGCGGGACCAAGCAGAGGGCAGCAGCACTCAGGCGGCGGGCGAGCCAAGAAACGCCCGCCGGCGCCGGCGACGGCGACGGCTGCGATCGCCCTGCTCCCTGCGCCGCCGGTAGGAGCAGGCAGAGCGCGTGGGCAGCGGCGTCGGCGGCCGGGGCGGGCGTGGCGCGCGCGGAGGACGGCGGCGCGCTGGGGCTGGCCGCCGCCGACGGCTTCTTCTCCGCGTAGTAGCTGCTCGCTCTCGTGTCTTCTGGACGCTCGCTCTGTTGGTCTCGGTGTAACCCGTAGGAGGCACGCTGTCTTGATTTTTCTCTTCTTTTTCCATTTTTCTTTTGATTTGATTCGACTGCTGTAATGAGCTGTGAATACGTGGCGTCGTGCAAACCTTGAGCTGGAGGTTTGATTCTGGAGTTCGAATCTCGAATCACTTATTAGACAAAGTGTTCTTTTTTTAAACCGCAAACTACATTTCAAGAATACACCACCAAACATGCCCAGAGTTTTCTACAACGCAACGCTGCAGCTCCTTCATAGAGGAATTCTCCCACTTGGATGCCATGGACCGGGCCATAGTGGACAGCAAGAAACCATCTCATTGTGGGTGAGCCGTAAAATGATTCGACTTTGTGGGTCGTCGGACCACAAAGGGTACAGACCCACAAGGAGGAACAAGATAGCTAGGCGCTACCGGACAATGCACCACAATCCCGCATTTGGCAACCATTTTTAATCTATTTTATTTATTTATTTCTGGAAGAGCTTCTAAAATATCACCCGAGCGTCGTTTTTCCCCAGCAATGTGAATTATTCTATTGAACGTGCCAAGTAATTTCTGCAAAAGAAGATTGTACAACAGAAAGCTGCTCAAACCATTTCGGACAGAATGTGCCGGTATCTGCCGAAGTCCGACGTGGTCTTGAAACTCGGCGTGAACTCGGAGAAGAAGCTCAGCACCGCGGCCAGGTTCTGGGCGCTGTTGTTCGCCACGGCTTTCTCCAGAAACAGGGCGGGCTGCACGGTAATAACCTGGGCCAGATCCGATGCGACAAGAACGTTTCAGGAAACAAATGCAAGGGTGATTTGCTGGCAAGCAGCGAGAGTTGGAAGTACAAATAGGGGCATTGCCGCCCAGGTACCTTGTATTTCCTGGCGTAGCGTAGGGCTTCCAGGTAGCACCCGTCTTGAAGCAGTGCAGCGACATAGTCATGGTGCAGGCCCCGCTCCCTCAGCATGTCCAGTCCCAGTTTCCTTGTTTGAGTGTGCTGCTGACCCAGTTCCATGAGTTGCATTGGAGCGAGCTTGCAGGGCTGCAATGGCGGACATAGCGCTGCTTGTGGTTGAGGAGTTCGAGCGCGGGACCAAGCAGAGGGCAGCAGCACTCAGGCGGCGGGCGAGCCAAGAAACGCCCGCCGGCGCCGGCGACGGCGACGGCTGCGATCGCCCTGCTCCCTGCGCCGCCGGTAGGAGCAGGCAGAGCGCCGGGGCGGGCGTGGCGCGCGCCGAGGACGGGGGCGCGCTGGGGCTGGCCGCCGCCGACGGCTTCTTCTCCGCGTAGGAGCTGCTCGCTCTCGTGTCTTCTGGACGCTCGCTCTGTTGGTCTCGGTGTAACCCGTAGGAGGCACGCTGTCTTGATTTTTCTTTCTTTTCCATTTTTCTTTCGATTCGATTCGACTCCTTGTTGCCGTGTAATGTGCTGTGAATACGTGGCGTTGTGCAAACCTGGAGGTTTGATTCTGGAGTTCGAATCTCGAATCACTTAGGCCAAGTTTTTTTTACCGCAAACTACAGTTCAAGAATACACCACCAAACATGCCCAGCGTTCTCTACCCTTGTTACAACGCAACGCTGCAGCTCCTGCATACATGAATTCTCTCTCTTGGATGCCATGGACCGGGCTATAGTGGACAGCAAGAAACCATCTCATTGGGTGAGCCGTGAAAAGATTCGACTTTGTGGCTTGTGGGTCGTCGGACCACAAAGGGTACAGACCCACAAGGAGCCGGAGGTACAAGATAGCTAGGCGCTACCGGATAATGCACCACGATCCCTCCCTCATTTGACAACCATTTTTTATCTATTTTATTTATTTATTATTTATTTCTGGAAGAGCTTCCAAAATATCACCCGAGGAACGTTTCTCTCAAGCAATGTTAATTATTCTATAGAACGTGCCAAGTGATTTCTGCGAAAGAAGATTGTACAACAGAAAGCGGTTCAAACCATTTCGGACAGAATGTGCCGGTATCTGCCGAAGTCCGACGTGGTCTTGAAACTCGGCGTGAACTCGGAGAAGAAGCTCAGAACCGCGGCCAGGTTCTGGGCGCTGTTGTTCGCCACGGCTTTCTCCAGGAACAGGGCGGGCTGCACGGTAATAACCTGGGCCAGCCCTCACGTCAGTGATCCGATGCACAAGAACGTTTCAGGAAACAAATGCAAGGGTGATTCGCTGGCAAGCAGCGGAGAGGTGTAAGAACAAATAGAGGCATCGCCGCCCAGGTACCTTGTATTTCCTGGCGTAGCGTAGGGCTTCCAGGTAGCACCCGTCTTGAAGCAGTGCAGCGACATAGTCATGGTGCAGGCCCCGCTCCCTCAGCATGTCCAGTCCCAGTTTCCTTGTTTGAGTGTGCTGCTGACCCAGTTCCATGAGTTGCATTGCCAGTTCCTTGGATGGCTCCAGAATCTGCAGGGATTGAGCGTCAACCAAAATTAATACAGAACGGGCACGTGAATTCGCACTTGGTTCTGTATAATGTAGTAATAAGCTGACTGTGAACCATTAACTTTTGGGGAATTAATTAGAGGTACAAAAAACATGGTGGAGAGCTTTATAAAGTAACCCCAGTATTTTACAGAAATAGCTTAGTAATTCATGCTCGCAAAATCTGGTGGCCATATGAATCCCATCTGTTGAATGGACTCAAGGTCTCAATTATAGAAACAAGCAAAGAGGTCTGATTACACAGAATTCAGGTAAGTGTCCTTGTTATTAGACAAAAACTCAAAATCGAACTAAATCGAACACCATAGGGAACCAAGTGAAAAAATTCCAACTCTAAATGAAATTGCAAACCAGTATTTCCACCTTATTTCTTATGTGAATTGCCTCTCCTAGTTTCCAGTTTTGCAGAAATATCATTCAAAGGGAAAACTAGCTCATTAGCATCACAAACAAACATAATTATCATCTTTGAGTAAGATGATAGCACGTGCCTTGCAGCAGCTTCAAAATGAAGCTGCAGCAGTTGAAGAAGATGATTAGGAGTCCACATTACTTCCTTTTATTTGTATAAGTTGCTTGTTTTTTCTACCAGGAAACATGCAAATACAATTCAATATATATTTATATATACTCGCCGTATCGGCATATCCTTTGTTTTTGGGAATGACGTATTGCCATATCAGTATCCATAACCAGTATTGGTGAAACATAGCTCAATAGTGAACGATATAATCATCATTGAAAACTGAGAACAATAAACTGACCTTGTTTGATACAAACAATGCTATTTCAGCATAACGGTTGCTACGAGCTAGTAGCGTTGCTATCATCACATAAATGTTGGGTGGAGCCTTGAGCCCAGCCTTAGAGGCGCTGCAAGAAGGCAACAAAGTACTTTTTGTTCTTATTTTGTTTTGCCTTGAGATAAGATAGACGGGATGCACTACACAAATATTAATGCATACAACTGATGAAGTCAACTCAAGAAAATGAAAGATGAAAAAGGATGATGGCAATGATTTCTCAGAAAATGAATAAAATGGAGTGAATGGTTACATGGTCATATTGCACAGAAACACCATGCCGATTGTGGCACTATATTGCAGATTTATTATTCTTCTATATCATGAACAAGAGTATTGATAATCCTCAAGAATATATGCATACAAAATCAACAAGAAAATACCTCCGCAGAAACTCCATGATGACAGCAGTAAGATACGCAGGGTCACCCATCATTTCATCTTCCACAAGTGCAAAGACAGACTGGAACATCTCAATTGGAGAAATTGCCACACTTCCAGCATGTTGTCCATGCTGCATGGATGTGACTGAAGACAATGGTCTGCTATCTTCACCCACACCTGAAGTCCCCTGACTCGGCTCTCCTGATATGTTTGTAATCTCATCAGAATCTGAAGATGTATTTAAAGTTGCCCCGTCTATTCCATGATCAACTCTTGAATTTGCTTGCGCAGATCTATTTGCAACCCCACCTGCTTGGTCTGGGTTCACAGAAGGACTAGCTGTTGTTCCATGGCTTGTTTCCTGAGAAATCACATGAGAGCCTTCAACAGGTTGACCACCCAACTGTTGGTTTTGCTCATGTGTTCGCCTAACCCCAGGAAGACCGCCTCCCATTTTCATCAAGCGAGAGTAGGAATCAAGAACAACATCCATTGCCTTCGCAACCGTGGTTACCTGCCTCCTCTCCAGGATGATTGTACGAACTATAGCAAGGCATATCGTTTTAACCTGATATATAACAATCAACATATATTAGTAAGGTAGTGGTGATAATTGGACAAAATTGAACAACCAGATATGCTTATCAGCATAGTAAAACAGTATTACCATGCTTGGGTCACACTTCCGCCTCTGAAGGAATTCCAAAACTGAAGGAGCATCAGAACTACTAGCAGCAATAGCCTGTAATAGTTATGCATTAGAGAAAAACCGTATTTATTTACAAAGAAAATGCTGTAATCAAGAAATCAATTATTAGCAGCTTTCTTACCTCAAGGTCTAAATGGAGTTTCCACAAGAGCCCATTCTCAGCATCACAGATAAGGTCAGGAATGAGAAAGTTCCAACCATCTCCATAGATAGTTCCACCATATGCACTAGATTGACTATCTGCAATCTGGGATTGCCTACTATTGCTTGGCAGCCCTCTCACTAGCAGTGGAAGTGGTGCAGAAACTGGTGCATAAGAATCCGAGGACACATCATAAAGTATGACTACTTTTGCATCTATTTGATGAACCATAATTATGTTGTCAACCGCACTAACTGCAATTCTGCTTGAGTATGTAGGCAGAGTACACTGAAATTAAAAACTGTGAGTTAGGGGCTAGACATTCCTTGTAAATAAAGGAAATAGGGAAAATTAGTTCAGACCTGCTGTACAACAGCATCGCGATAAAAACGATATAAATTCAATGACATACTAACTCGGTCAAGCTGCAAGCAGTAAATCCTACCATAGCTGCAAAATTTGAGAAGTTAGTCGAAATGTTTTGCCAAAAGAAAAGGCAGCATAAACTTGATGGCTAATGTTTTGCCAAAAACTAAGAGAGCATACACTGTTACAATGTGAACATCATCTGCGGCTAGAACAGGCTTGTTGTTTGCTTCACTTTTAGACATCATCATCTCAAACTTTGGTATTTTGACAATCCCACCAGCAGAAAACTGAATGAAAAGGAAGGTAACGAAACTTAGCACACAACTAACATAAAAACAAAGTTTCTGTTTGGATGTTAAATACATAAAGAAAGGCTAACTCAAGAAATAATCACACTGAAGCAAAGTATTCAACCTGAATAAATATCAGCACTCAAAACAAAAAAGAGAACAAGTTGATTTCTGCAAAATTGATTGTTGTAAGAAATGTTTGACATGCTCAAGAGTAATGCATGAAGAAAACTCAGCTCAATACTGAGTTTAGAAAAACAAGGGGCAGCAGGCAAATATCATCAAGAGTAATATTAACACTGACACGATATACTGTCAAGGAGTGCCCTGAATTTGGGACAGATCCCCTAAAAGTTTGTTTATTGACACCATGTACACTTGCTTTCTTCCTATATTTTACAGTTACACAAAACATAGTAACAAAGCAGCAAGTTACCAGTCTTGCAACTAGAAAGCTTCCTTCCACATATTATCTATAAGATGTTTTACACTCTATAAATCATGGTTTTTAAAGCGGTAAGGCGAGGCGAGGCGACAAGCCACTGCCTGGACGCCTAGGCGCTTAAGGCGCGAGGCGAGGCGACGCCTTACCTATATAATATACCATGAAATATACATACACATACCTGTGGAAAAAGGAAAAACAAGAGGTCAATGGGCCTAAACATGAAAAAAAAAGGCCCATCATACCAGCCCAGCCGGACTCCCCACCCTATCCCTAGCTCCAGGCGCTCCTTCCGCTCCCTCGTTCTTTCCCCGACGCTGCCGCCGCCTCCCGCAGTCCGCTGCCCTTCCTCCTCCCCCTGCCTCCTCAGCCGCCCGCCTTCCCCTGCCTCCTCAGCCTCCGCCGCCACCTCCGGAGGCCATTACTGCCCCGGCCGACGTCCCAGCCACCTCCCTTTCTCTCTCTCCGGCGCCAAGGCGGAAGGATGGTAAGGCGACCCTGATGCCCAGGATTTTTCACCGCCTGGACGCCTAGGCGACGCAAGGCGACGCCTTAAAAACCATGCTATAAATAGTAAACTAAAATCTACAACACAAGAAAATGCCATGCTTCCACAAAGATGTTGAAAATTCTCAACTGGGGATCTAGTGATCTACCTTATACGACAGCCAGAACATCAGCCAGCATGTCACTCCAGGCATGGTTCAGGACAGTAAAATGCAAAAGTATCCCAAGCAAAGATAAGGAACTCTTTACTTGGAATTTGGAGGCTGTTGTCTCAAAATGGGTGACATTACCTGGTAACCAGTAAACATCGTGCATTGCATCCCAGAAGCAAGAAGAATCAGCCTACTTTCATGCGTGTAAAGATACCAGCTCACATTGAATTTCTTTGATTCCACCGAGCGAAAAGTATGGGACTGAGGCTCGTAGGCAAGCAGATCTAGGCCACTGCAACAGAAACTTATTGCATAAATAACTTAAGAATATGTTTCTCCTTTTAACATAGAACTAAAATTCACGGACTTGATGGCTGCTCTGAAGTTGACAACATGATTAGAACACAAATAATAACATGGCTTTATTGACCTAACTAATAAACAGATACTAGTTGCATGACTCTATAAAGGGGACTCATTGTAGACTATCTGTTCCTGAAGTTGTGGCTGCAACACATTCAAAGTACCTTGTTTTAACAAGTATGACATCACATGTAGGGCAATCTGTCCAGAAAAAGCCAAGAATAGTTTCTGAACCAGTTCTGCACTTTTTGCTACAGGTCTCCCCTGTTTCTCTATTTCTGAACTCAATTTCATGTCTGGAACGTTGAATCCCAATAACTTTGTGATCCAGGGAATATCGAACTGACAAGACAGATCCTTCATTAACTGGATCAGAATTTGGAGGTCCAGATGGAATAGATGGAGCTATTTTCCAGTACAAAATCTGCAGTATGGACAGATTAACTTTAGTGATAACCAGATTTCTAACGGAAATGGAATATCAGCTGATTAAATGTTCATATACCCGATCAGTTGTTGGAGCTATAAGGAACTTATTCGCATCATCATAGAACAGACCCCGGATGTCTGGTATATCACATCGCAGTGGAGGGTGTTGTACATAAGCATGAGACAGAGCCCCAGGAGTGCCCAAACCACCTTGCATCTGATTGCCCAGCATTTTTTGTCTCCCCAAGTTTCTCAGACTGCTTGTTTATTCAAGCAAATGACGTCCTACTTTTCAAGATGACTGAAACTAGAAAGGAATGTGTTGTCAACATGGTACAGTTTTTTGTACTACATGAGAAATTTATAACAAAGTACCATGGTATCAAATATTTTCC
Source organism: Echinochloa crus-galli (assembly GCA_900205405.1). Lineage (NCBI taxonomy): Eukaryota > Viridiplantae > Streptophyta > Magnoliopsida > Poales > Poaceae > Echinochloa > Echinochloa crus-galli. Next base: position 484,315 of record OAMR01000623.1, read on the forward strand.
TTTGGTTTAAATTTTAAAACAAAGAGCCAGATTCTCACCTGAAATCCACAGCGATCACACCAGAAGAGATTAATATCAAAACTCCTACAGATATGCAACCTCAAGCTTTGTTCTTAACCTTTCACAACAGAAGAGACAGCACAGTTACAATTGATGACTCATAAACAGCAAAGAGGAAAATAGCTCATGTTTCAGATATAAGAACATCGTACAGGTTCCAAACCCTGAAGTAAAATAGATATTTGATCTTTGAATAAGGGCTGACTCGACCAATGGACCAAAATATTGAGGGCAATGCAATAGAAACCAATAATCCCACATGATCTAGAAATCAGGAGAAACAGTCAGCCAAAGACCCCTTGCCCTTGGCATATAAATTGTTTGCTTCTAACGTTAGGATTTAATTGAACAAATTTACTAATAAAACCATAATTCCCTCTTACAGTTGGACTGAACCTCAACAGTGTAGTGTTTTCATGTATAGACCTTTGTTTCTAGAGGACCTATAAAAAAAGAAGACTAGCTCATTTAGGAGAAAATGAACCCTTGCACCCTTGCATACAAATTGGGCACTGAAGTACATGCATGTAAGTTTATGTATCTATTTGACCATATATATATTTGTTGGCAGAGAAAATTACCACGGTCTGCATGCATGCTCTGAGTGCTAGAAACTCCTTAGAACACATATTATGTTCAATCTCAGGGACCTTCGCAGCTATGCATCTCCCATAATCTTTTGCCTACATTTACATAATCAAAACAAGAACATGCACATCATAAGTAGGGCAAAGACAAGGCAAGTAGGCACTAGATCTTTCAAAATGAGGCATTCTTCATTAAGCATACAACCAAGACATTTGGTAATGTGTACTGTATGACATAACTAAGATAAGGAGGTGTAGCAAGTTCAATAAACTTCAAAGCCTGTAAATAATTGCCATTTATCTGGAAGGATGTTTTCCCATTTAGGCACATACTTCAAAGCCTGTAACTAAGACAGGGAGGTGCAACATGCTATAATACTTATAAAAGGCTTTAGATTGGGCTGATTCATAGGTTAACATTGCACATTTCTATAACAAACAAGGCTGTATTTTCCTAGATGAGACACTTGGCCATTGATCACAGCAGTAATAAATTGCTGCATGAGGATTTTGGCTGCACATACTCTCAAACTGTATCAGGATTGGCACTGGGTTCCAGAAGTGCAATCCGATGCTCTAATGACAATGTGATAGGAACCACAAGGAAACTACTATTACGGCGAACAACAAACTAGCAAACATCCACGAGCACTCTAAGCAGCAAATCGGCAATCTATAACAGTATTCGAAGTTAGAACAACCAGCAAACATCCAGGAGCACTCTAAGCAGAAAATTGGCAATCTATAATGGTATACCGTTAGACCAGACAAACTAGACCCCAAAGCCGCGCAACTCCACTAAATCTAGGACACCAGAGTGCCGGAGCACATGAGCAACGAACTGCTGACCACAAATCACCACAGGGTCAATTCAATTTCCCATGCCTAAACCGGGATAATCAGCAACCCATAAGCCTAGCGTGCACAGAACTCGACGCTGAAGCCGAGTCGAGCACCGAGCAGATCGAATCACGAGCCATCACCACGGAAGCATACACAGAAGGGAGGTTAGCAGCGGGAGAGCGAGACGCACCTGGGACGCGCAGGATGCGAGGATCCGGGCGAGAGCGGGGGAGGATGCCGCCGGCTTCCGCTCCTTCATCCGAGCCCCAGCCGGGTACTCAGGCCACCATGCCCAGCACAGGTTTCACAGCAGGGGGCGCCGACTCTCCCCGGAGGTGCGGCGAAACTCGAGGGGGCTTTCGCCGCCGGAGGAGGTCGGGGTGGAGCGGCGGCCGAGGAGCTGGATGCGTGCGATGGGGGGTTTCGTGGGGCGAGCTCGTGCCGGCCCGGCGTTCGCCGCTTACCTGCCGGTGGTCTCCGCCGGGGAGTGGTGGATGGGATTGGAGGGAGCTTTGGGCTAGGCTGGGCCGTTTCGGTGGCGTTGCGGCGGTTCGTTTGTTGAGCCGAAAGACGCGTTCAGGGCCCAAGAAATGAAAAAAACGGGGCAGCGCAGAAGATGCCGCTCGGGGCCCAGCCTAGGAAGAAGAGAAAACTGGGAAAGAAATGAAATTGCTCTACAATGTAAAGTATCCTCAAAATGGCTATGGCCTGGAATAAGAAAACAACTTAATTTTTTTACATAAGAAATATATGTAAATATTATAGTCTCTGTACGAACAGCTCTCCACTGTAACTAGAATTGTCACACACATCTTGGCTCTTAATTTTAAAGACAACGATTGTATCCAACTATACAATATACATATATATGCAGCTGGACCGTATCTTTTTTATATGAGCTATCAGCTATACCATGACACTATATATACCGCATCTTCCCATTCATGGCTTCCTGTTTATTATTGCGTCGTACTCCGTAGTAGTTGGAAGTTGCAAGGGATGGAAATGTTAAACAAATTAGCACGTGGTAATGTTTCTAATACATTATTTCACGTGATTATCGACTCCTCGTAGTTGAGAGAATATTCGTGAGGACAAATACAATTGATATTACGATCAGGCCGATATAATGTTCCCTTAGTACTCAAACAGCTAGCCAGCACTGCCTTCCATACGTCAAACGTGCCATCTTTTCGGACGATCAATCATTCTAAGATCTCTTCGGAACAGCAAAGGAACGTGTTTAATTTTGATTAGAAAGGCTGATGGTGATAGTCTCTCTACACTGTAAATTTGTAATTAGGTCGTGTGAAGCTAGATAATGTTCAACAGTGTCCACCGGATATATGACGATGACTTTGATCGTATAAGCACATTCTTCATAGTATTTTATTCTTTTGGGACAGTGTGAGAAGGGAAAGTTGAATGTGGCAATCTTTTTTATTATGACGATAACTTTGATCGTATATAAGCACATTCTCCATAGTATTTAATCTATTCTTTTGGAGCAGTGTGAGAAGGGAAAGTTGAATGTGGCATTTTTTTTTTGAAACGACAATACAAACACACAGATGTTCACACAATCACACGTATGCAACCAGTTAAATTATGGAATAAAAAAAAAGCACAAACACTTGCGGTAAGTCGAGAGTTGAACCCAGATGAGCAAATTAAATTCCACCACAAAGAACTTTTCCAATCTACAATCAGTTCAGTTGAATGTGGCAATCTTGCATAATACATACATCTACTTATTACGTGCTCCTCTTTTTGAGAAGCTTATATAAAGAAACTAAGATAACATTCGTCAAATTGGAGTACTACACTTCCTTGGTCGAGTTTTATCCCAATATATTTTCTTAATGTAAGACACATAGTCATGTACCCTTTTTCCTTCCTACTGGGTTCTTGGAAGTAGCTTTTGGTGAGGCATGGGTACATACAAAATGTAGCTAGTGACTAAGGGAGTGTGCCTAATATGAACGAATTTCTAAGGGCAAGTACAACGGGTCGGCGAGACCCGTCGCCATGCAAGAAAATTTCGCAGAAAACCCTCCGCACGCACGTCGCTGAGGCCTGGTCGTCGCCTCGCTCGTCTACGAGCGGAGCTCGTGCTCCAAGGACCGAGCAACGACCTCGTGCGCGTTGTAGCATCCGCTGCGGGGAGACGACGGCGGTGGAGATCCCTTGTGCGCGGGGGAAGGATTCGCGCCACCACGACCGTAGAGCAGAGGGAGTAGAGGAGCTCGAAGCTTACCTCCAGCGGCCGGCCTCCTCCTCACCCGCGGCCGGCCTCCTCCTCGTCGTCGGCCGCCTCCTTGCCACGCCGGCCGCGCGTGGGAGCCCCGCCGCGGGGGCCTCGTCCGTCGTTCCTCGCCGAGATGGAGAGGGAGGGGGAGGGGGAGAAAGAGATGAGCGTGCTCTGGTTGGGGGAAGAGAGGGGAGGTGAAGAGATAAGGTTGGGCCATTGCCCACTTGTCAGCCACATATTTCAATGTACCGATGTATACAACAAAAACAACTATAAAAATCAAGTATGCAGTAGATCACCATGAGTTTGTGTGGCAGTAGTTGTCTGTTCAGCGGTCTATTTGTGTCAAAAAGACAGCAGCTGTCTCCACCGTTGTACTTGCTCTAATGATGTACACAAACTTGCCGAAATGAGTTATAGTAGAATAGTTCATCTTATCATAAATCTATACTATAAAGAGAATTAGATTTGAAACCATTTCTCACCAACAAAAGGCCCATCCCCACCTATACCCCCCTCACAGAGGACCCACCTGGAAGGAAAACATCGCAACAAAATCACAACAAACACATCAAAAGAGGGGGACATTCCCAAGTGTTTTTCCCTCAAAACCTCAAAACTTTTTTCACCAACCCTACCCATGCCCGCGTTCTGTTCCACACGCGAGGACCGCTCACCCCCACCCACCCCCACCCCCAGGGCAATCAAGCATGCCTCCCCAGTCCCCTCCTAAACCCTAACTCGCGGGTGCCCCGCCTCCTCCCGCCGCCACCCCCGCGTCGCACCCCCGCCTTCCCTCCCGGCGCCGCTCTTCCGCCTCCCACCACCGCCTCGCCGTCCGAGATTGTCGCCGCCGCCGTCGTTGCACCGCTGGGGATCATCGCTGCCACCGCCGTCGCGCCGAGCGGGATCGTCGCCGCCGCCGTCACGCCACGATCTCCTCGGTGGCCGCCGCCTTCCGCCGCACCAGCCCGCTTCTCTCAGGTAAGGATCCCCTCTCCCCGGATCTCTATCCCCTGGCGGCGTCTGGCGCTCATTGTCATCGAGTGCTGGTGACCGCGACCATCTCATTGGGTGAGCCGTGAAAAGATTCGACTTTGTGGCTTGTGGGTCGTCGGACCACAAAGGGTACAGACCCACAAGGAGCCGGAGGTACAAGATAGCTAGGTG
>OAMR01000623.1:529888-563574 GCA_900205405.1 Echinochloa crus-galli
GCCAAAATGTTGTTGTATATTTATATCATTTGAAATTTAAAATTTAAAATTAAATTTTAGGACATTAAACGACTTCAAATAAAAAATTTTCCAACTACAAAGTTGTAGATCGTATTGAGGACTATAATGTTAATATAAAATCTGTCCTCATTTGAGTTTGTATGCATCAAATTCAGATGAACTTTGACTGGAGAAAATTTAGAGGCTTGGAAAAAAGTTAAAAGATGAACACGCTCAATGTCAAGGTGTCGTGGACTGAAGACCTATTTCAACCAGTAGTGTGAACTTTTGTTTTGGATCCTTCGATCTAGCACTAAAAGTTCAATCCACAGGTTTCCCACATAAGTTTTCGCCGAAAATAAAATTCAACCAGTTTTGGGAACTTTTGTTTGTTTATTCTTTTATCCCCAAATTTTAACAAGTCAAAAAATAGGTAAAAGAGTTTCTAATGTTTTGGTAAAAAATGTGAGACATGGGTAATTTTTGTTAGAAAACTAAATGGTGGCCAGAATTTTAGTATGCCTATATTTTGATATGCTAAAATTTTGGTACCAACCGAACCCACTTTAAACCATCTCGCGACGACGGATGGCAGGCCAAGACAACGGGAGGGAGCCGAGGCAGGCACCGGGCCGCGCGGTGTACAGCGGCGACAGTGGACGGCGACGAGCGAGCCGCGAGCCTGCGACACACAGGCCTTTTTTTTTTTGAGGCGAGCTTATGGGCCAATATGGGCTGAACCGATCAAGTCGCTCGTTTCTCGATGGGGCCGTTGGATGCCGAATGGATGGCCAGCAGCAACCAACGTCCCTTCTGATGTACTGTAGCAACTAGAGAGGAACCGGATTCCCGTCGAGAGGACACTGAAGTCTATACAGCCGTCTTCCTGCGACCGCGAGCTCTCGCCGCCGCCGGCAACAAGAGCGAGAAGTTGCGATCGGGGAGGCCAAGAGAGATGTGAGATGCTAGCGCGGCGACAGATTCTTCCTTTATTCCGTCCTGCGTCAACCTCGTCGTTTGTGACCCGCCCCCTCACCACTCCGCACACCACCTGTTCGACGGAATGCCTGACCGTCGCTCGAGCAACAAGGCGCCGGCGGAGCGCGGCGGAGACCCGTTCCACGCGCTCCCGGACTCCGTCGTGCAGCACGTTCTTGGCTTCCTGCCGGCGCTGGATGCTGTTCGGACCTGCGTGCTCGCCCGGCGCTGGCGCCCACTGTGGAGGTCCGCGCCGCGTCTGAGCATCGTCGACTCCGAGGCGCTACGGTACCCCGGCAGCCTCAACAGGTTCGTCAGACAAGCGCTGCTCCTCCGCGAACCCGGCGCAACTCTAGACGAGTGCGAGATCGATCTCCGGAGGATCTTGCCAGTGGACAGTAGGTGCGTCGACCTCTGGATACGCCATGGTTCGATGTGCCGTGTACAGGTGCTGCAAGTGCGCTTCTATGATGAAGAGCGTGTTGAACTGGCGGACTGGCCTCTCTTGTCCGGGCGCCTGGTCAAATTAGAGCTTCATGGTCTTGCTCTGGGAGAAAGCTTTCTTGATTTTTCAAGCTGCCCAGTGTTGGAGGATTTGAAGATTACCAATTGCCAACTCGCTGCTGATAAGATCTTGTCTGGATCCTTGAAACATCTTAAAATTACAGGCTGTGAACTCTGCTGGCAGTTTGTCCCAACTCACATTTCTGCTCAGAGTCTTATTTCACTGCAGCTAGATGACTATGTCGGAGTAACTCCTATTCTTGAAAGCATGCCGTCACTGGAAAAAGCATCTATCAAGATTGGCCAAAACAATGAGCATTACTGTCACTTCTGTGATAACGGTAGCTCTGGAGAATGTACTTGTGACATGTGTATCATATATTATAATGGCAATGGTAGCAAAAATGATGTCTGTTTTCTTCTTGGAGGTTTGTCAAGTGCGACATATTTGGAATTGAAAGCTTCCTCTGAAATGGTACGTTTACTCTTCGTTTCAGCTTGCTTACTCAAATTCTGAATGATCTCATCATGCTATGCTGCCTGAATTAAATCTTTAACTGTAATTACTACATTGCTCTTTTCACAGGTTACATTCAAAAGGGATCTGAGATGTTGTCCTACATTTGTTAATCTAAAAACTTTGATACTCAATGACTGGTGTTTGGTTGCCCACCGGCATATGCTACTCTGTTTTCTCCAACACACACCAAATCTCGAGAAACTTATTCTTCAACTCTGTAAGGTACATATGTCTTCTAAATATGATTGATGTTGCCTTTTTAGAACAATAAATGCAGGATTTGATCTATCAAAATATTATATTTGCTGCAGAAACCCAAACTTTCTGCGGAAATGGAAGGCAGCAATCCTATGATACAATCACTTACACTGAGACAGCTTAAGATAGTTGAAGTTAAATGTCCTATAATCGATGAAAGTGTTCAAATCATTTTGAAGATATTGCGTGCATGCAGCAGTTGCCTCTGTCAATTTATCGTCCAAGAGATTTGAAACATAAGTTTAATTGAAGTTTCTTAACATTTTCAAACCTCATATTTGTGTAGTTTATCTTTCTTGTATAAAGTTGTAAACCTCCCAAAGTACACTTTTGCAGAAAAAATACCAGTTTCTGGGATGACATATGAGCAGGAAAAATAATCTTTAGCTTCAGACTTAATATTTCTCTTGTAGACAACTGAATGTTCCTGAGTTGTTTGACAAAGGCTGGCACTGTATCAAATTCAGATGAACTTTGACTGGAGAAAATTTAGAGGCTTGGAAAAAAGTTAAAAGATGAACACGCTCAATGTCAAGGTGTCGTGGACTGAAGACCTATTTCAACCAGTAGTGTGAACTTTTGTTTTGGATCCTTCGATCTAGCACTAAAAGTTCAATCCACAGGTTTCCCACATAAGTTTTCGCCGAAAATAAAATTCAACCAGTTTTGGGAACTTTTGTTTGTTTATCCTTTTATCTAGCACTAAAAGTTCAATCTACAGGTTTCCCACATAAGTTTTGCCGAAAATAAAATTCAACCCAGGTGTTCTTATGTTACTTCATAGAAACTTTGCCCAGAATGGGGTGGAAATGTGATGATAAATGTTGACAAGGAGTCAGTTGACCATTTATATTTTCATAGTCTATTGGCAAGATTCATTTGGAATGCAATTTCTGTGGCTTTTGGATTGCCTCTGAAACCAATACCTTCCTCACTGCTTTGTGATGACTGGATTAAGAATTTTCATGGGGCAACCAAAATGCTGGTAGGCTGTTTGGGAGAGCTCCGCTCCAAGTTTTTCAGCTCCGCTTTAAAATTCTTTAGTCAAACACGTTCAACTCTAACAACTCCTTCCGAAAAAAGTGGAGCTCGAGGCCAACTCCAGGTTTTATTTGGAGCTCCTCAAGAGGTGCTCCAAAAATAGTTCTACATGGAGTTAAGAGAAAATTACCCACCAATGCCACTGTTACACGCCTCCTCCCGTACTGGTTCGCTTTCTTCTTTCTATCCCGCGCTCCGTTCCTCCCAATCCTTGTTTTTTTTTTCCAATCCAGCCGCCCAGGCAAGCAAACCTTACAATTCCAACCAACTGGAGCTCTCTGCGACCATGGAAATTGGCAAAACGGATAGATCTTGGGTTGGGCTGCTGCGGCGGCCATGCTGCTCCACCATTGTAGACCTCACTGGCAAGGTCCCCAAGGCTCCTCCCTGCATGGCTGCTGTTCTAGTGTGTCTGCCTAGTACCGATGGAAGGTGAATTGGATGCATCATTTGCACCATGATCAAATTACACACTTCGTGTAACTGTATAACTAAAAATCAAAGGTAATCTAGTACGTCTAGATCAATCGTAGCATCGGCCAGAGATCATGGGGCACCGTAGCTTTTTGAATGCCAAGAGTATACAATACTTCCATTGTTGATCTTTACTGGGCTAAGCACTTCACTGTCTAGCCCTTTTCCTTGAAGTCGTTGTAGGAGGTGCTAGAATAATAATTATATATATGTAACCGTAATCTTACGATTTCAAGAGCTCGTGCCATGTTGATAGCCAAACAGATTGAACAGTTCCATGCCTTTTTAGAGTTAGTAAGGTGGAGCTGAAAAAGATGGAGTTTGTGGAGCGGAGCTAATTTTTTTTGAGGTGGAGCTCTCCCAAACATGGCTATAAGGAGAGGAGTTGAGAGAGAAAGGCATGAACAATATGAACAATAATTTTCCAAACTAATATAACCTCTGGTCAATCCATCTACACCTCTATTCCCCTTTCATCAATTCCCTAACCCCGCTACCACTCTGCTATCAAACGTTTATGTCAGAAGAAATTTGGGTAGATAAAGATGATCTCACTAAATTAGGTTTCACTTAAATCCCTCCGTATCATAATTAGATGACGTTTAGGACAGCGACACGGTCTCCAAAGCACAACTTCGACTCCTATTTTCTATAGAAAATATTTATTAGAAAGTTATATATGTATACTTTTATGAAAGTAATTTTCAAGACAAATCTATTGATATGATTTTCACATTTCTAAACTCAACGGCTTAAAAGTTATTAATGATTTATATTCCCAAGGTTTGACCCAAACCTTGTCCAAAACGTCATCTAATTGTGATACGGAGGGAGTATTGTTTCTAGTAGGAAACATGCAAACATTAAAACATTGAAAATATGCAATTCAATCTCGAGTATCGGGAAAGCTCATTCTTTAAACTGTCTATATAAAATCCATAAACGCACGCTTGTAACCAAAGATATTTTGGGAATCAATTTGGCAAGTAAGATGCTCACGGCATGATAAAAATGTACGGCCGGTCCCTAAACTCTCAAATTGACCGTTTAGGTCCTCAAACTTGTTCGGTTGTGTCATTTCGGTCCCTAAACTTGCAAACCATCCGTTCAAGTTCTCAAACTTGTTCGGTTGTGTCATTTCGGTCCCTAAACTTGTAAACCATCCGTTCAAGTTCTCAAACTTGTTCGGTTGTATCACATCGGTCCTCAAACTTGGTTTTGAATCTCATCTGGGCCAACACAGGGTGATCTAAAATCTTTATATCAAAAAATAATTCTTACTTTTTTCATACGAACTCGAATGAAGACGAACTTTATATCAAAGTTTTAGTCCTCAACGCGATCTACAACTTTGTAGTTGAAAAGTTTTTGAATATAAACTGTTTAGGTGCCAAAATGTTGTTGTATATTTATACCATTTGAAATTTAAAATTTAAAATTAAATTTTAGGACATTAAACGACTTCAAATAAAAAATTTTCCAACTACAAAGTTGTAGATCGTATTGAGGACTATAATGTTAATATAAAATCTGTCCTCATTTGAGTTTGTATGAAAAAAGTATGAATTATTGATATAAAGTTTTTAGATCATCCTGTGTTGGCCCAGATGAGACTTAAAATCAAGTTTGAGAACCGATGTGATACAACGGAACAAGTTTGACAACTTGAATGGATAATTTGCAACTTTAGGGACCGAAATGACACAACCGAACAAGTTTGAGGACCTAAACGGTCAATTTGAGAGTTTAGGGACCGGAACGATACATCCACGATAGTTTAAGGACCGGCCGTACACTTTACTCTATATTAAACATATGTCACTAGATTTTTTTTCCTGGCGACACAAACCACAGGGTTTTACACCTTATTAGTTTGACCTCGTCCAGCATTTCTCTTTCAAGTAACACAGGAATGCGGACAGAATTAATGGCAAGAGGCGCATCTTTGCGGACCCTGTGGAACTATACGACGCAATTGTTTGCATTTCACTCCGTAGTAAGCAGTCAAATTCTACAATCAGATGCTAGTCAAACATCTTAGTAATAATGATCAAACAGTTGTTATCAATAATGATATTTGCAAACGTCATCAATAATTTAGTAGGAGAAAGAGACAAACTAATATTTCATAACAATACAACAGGTGCATCACAGGGTCAATTTGATACGCCAAAATATTGGAATATATAAATCCACATCTCTCAATGAACACCACCAAAACTGAAATTAAACGAGCAATCACGTACGACAGGATGAACCTACTAGCTGGCCAGTCCGGCACGAGACAACAATAATGCAACAGAGATGGATCGTGGATCGATCAGTAATTGTTGGTGCCGTTGAAGCTGAGGAGCTTCCACGTCTTGGACTCGGAGCCCGGGATGCCCCAGACCGTGGAGACGTACTGGCCGGCGGCGCCGGTGCCGTTGGTGGCGGTGAGCACCATCCAGTAGTAGTTGGCGCCGCCCCCCGCCGGCATGGACCAGCACTGCGACGTGCTCACGTAGCTCATCGGGATCATGTGGGCGATCTTGTACACGTTCACCGCGAACTTGCCCACCTGCTGGATGAAGTAGCTGCTCACGTCCTCCTGGGTCGTGTACCCCGCCGGCGGCGACAGGGTGGCCACCGCGGCGGCCGCGAGGAGGAGAGCCACGGCGAGCACAGCAGCGACGACCGCCGACGATTGCTTCATGGCTGCTGCTCGATCCTGTACGTACGTATATAAGCGGCTAGGGCTAGCTCGATCTCGTACGCACGTACAGGTACAGAGCGCTGTGCTAGCGATCGAGCTGCTGTTGCTGGTGAGCTCGATCGATGTGGTGGCGTGGAAGTGGCAGACGATGCCTCGGCTATATATAGCCGTCAAAAGGCAGCCTGCAGGTGGGTCTAGAGCGAGGTATCATCTAGCTGCTAGCCGCGTCTAGCTAGGGTTGCCAAAATCAGGAAGCTTCCGTTGCACTATTCTCGTACGTCGATCGGAGCAACACGTACACAATGCAAGCTGGAGTGTGAAGAAGTGTGTGTACCTCGCTCCTCCATCCGTTCTACGAGGTGCCACCAGCTGGACACATATGTTTCTTCTTCAGCACCGATCGACGCATCACGCAACGTTGGTGGTTGTGATCGAGGACGACGTGGAGATTGGCGCGGGCGAGCTTGTTGTTTAGTCTCCAGGTTTACGCGGTTCGCTGGTTGTGCTGCCGGGGCAGGGTGTCGCGCGGAATAACGAAGCCGCCGGGCACGAGCGTTCGAAGCGCCGATCGAGCTGCTGAGCCCCGCCGGTCAACCGCTTCTAACTGGGCGGCGCATCGGCCGCGACGCCGCGCGCCGGTGCAGGAGGAGCGGCGATCGATGTGCGGCGGAGCGCGCGCGGTGGAGGCGAGATAGCTAGCTAGCTGGCCATGCATGTCGGCGAGGCGGATCAATAATCTGGTGTCATCTGGTTCAGGTGTGGAAGCCTCAATTTTTTTGTGATGGTCCATCGAATGAACTTTTTTTTAGAATTACATAGTATAACGTAAACGCTCACACACACGTAAACTCACCCATAATTCCATAAAAATACACATACGCAAACCCTATCTCTATGAGCACTTCCAATGGACTGAGCACCCGGCAAATCTGGAGATTTTTGAAGTCAACATTAGCACCTCGTTATCGACGGGAACGCCGCTTACCACTTAACACATAACGCCAGAAAATCATTGGGAAACGTGCTTCACATACATCATCTTTAGCTAGCTTCAATTTGGCCTGGCCCAAAAGTCAAACTTGCACGTACTCGATCGGCCTAGGACGATGTAAAAATAGCTTTGAATATAATTGACCCGCCCACTAGATCTCCACCATCTATTGCGGCCGGGTTTACTGTGCTTAGCGGTCAAATTGATACTGTATGTATATAGGACCACGCAATTTGAAGAGTTAATTCTGGCAGTGTGTTGGCAGCTATACCTAGTAGCGTGCTCGATCGCTGTGTATGGACGACGCATATTCATCCATCAACTGTCAGTGTCAACGATTATTTGATTCAGAGCTCGAGGTAATACAGACTAATAAGGAGCCATTAACTTTTCTGCGCACGTTATTGGCTATTCCCTCCGTCCCTAAATACTAACTGTCTTTCTCACTTCCCGAGAAATAACTTTGATTAATTTTATATTAAAATATATTAATATTTATGGTGCATAATTAGTATCATTGTATAGATCTTTTGATCTAGTTTTTTAATAAAATTAATCAAAGTTATTTCTCGGGAAGTGAGAAAGACAGTTAGTATTTAGGGACGGAGGGAATAGCCAATAACGTGCGCAGAAAAGTTAATGGCCTGTCTCTTATACACATCTAGATGTGTATAAGAGACAGGCCATTAACTTTTCTGCGCACGTTATTGGCTATTCCCTCCGTCCCTAAATACTAACTGTCTTTCTCACTTCCCGAGAAATAACTTTGATTAATTTTATTAAAAAACTAGATCAAAAGATCTATACAATGATACTAATTATGCACCATAAATATTAATATATTTTAATATAAAATTAATCAAAGTTATTTCTCGGGAAGTGAGAAAGACAGTTAGTATTTAGGGACGGAGGGAATAGCCAATAACGTGCGCAGAAAAGTTAATGGCCTGTCTCTTATACACATCTAGATGTGTATAAGAGACAGGCCATTAACTTTTCTGCGCACGTTATTGGCTATTCCCTCCGTCCCTAAATACTAACTGTCTTTCTCACTTCCCGAGAAATAACTTTGATTAATTTTATTAAAAAACTAGATCAAAAGATCTATACAATGATACTAATTATGCACCATAAATATTAATATATTTTAATATAAAATTAATCAAAGTTATTTCTCGGGAAGTGAGAAAGACAGTTAGTATTTAGGGACGGAGGGAATAGCCAATAACGTGCGCAGAAAAGTTAATGGCCTGTCTCTTATACACATCTAGATGTGTATAAGAGACAGGCCATTAACTTTTCTGCGCACGTTATTGGCTATTCCCTCCGTCCCTAAATACTAACTGTCTTTCTCACTTCCCGAGAAATAACTTTGATTAATTTTATTAAAAAACTAGATCAAAAGATCTATACAATGATACTAATTATGCACCATAAATATTAATATATTTTAATATAAAATTAATCAAAGTTATTTCTCGGGAAGTGAGAAAGACAGTTAGTATTTAGGGACGGAGGGAATAGCCAATAACGTGCGCAGAAAAGTTAATGGCCTGTCTCTTATACACATCTAGATGTGTATAAGAGACAGGCCATTAACTTTTCTGCGCACGTTATTGGCTATTCCCTCCGTCCCTAAATACTAACTGTCTTTCTCACTTCCCGAGAAATAACTTTGATTAATTTTATTAAAAAACTAGATCAAAAGATCTATACAATGATACTAATTATGCACCATAAATATTAATATATTTTAATATAAAATTAATCAAAGTTATTTCTCGGGAAGTGAGAAAGACAGTTAGTATTTAGGGACGGAGGGAATAGCCAATAACGTGCGCAGAAAAGTTAATGGCCTGTCTCTTATACACATCTAGATGTGTATAAGAGACAGGGGGTTACTTTAGATTACTTTTATCATATCACTAGTGGGTATTTTTTAAAAAATAACAGAACAAGTCCAATGGTTATTATTATGAATAATGATTAGAGCACACCAAAATGGTGGTATGTTTCTAATTCTTGTGAGAACGTCTAAAATTTATTTTTTTCTAATGTGTCTCATGAGGATCAATGTGGAGACTTTTAAAAAAAACATACCATAATTAGTAATACTAAGATTCTAAAAATTAATTATCTCAACACATACAAAAGCATACACAATGCAACTTCCATCTAGTTTTGTATTAGAATTAGTTTTGTAAGTGTTTCTATCCCCATTGCTACAAAACTTTTGTACTTAGGTTTTAGTCCATCAAACCACACAATGTAAATGAAAACAAAAGTAAGTGTAATATTTTAAATACGAACACAATGAATTTTTAGCAGTGTAATGAAAAATTATTTGTTTTCCTCTAATTCTCTTTGGATTGGATACCCTTCCACAACGACCGCGAACAATAATGTTTGCCAACATGCCGTTATTGACAGTATTATCATAGTAGATAAAGTTACTTTGTATTTTTCTCCACTTGGAGATGGTGTGCTGCTTGTTTAGGATCAACTTTGTCTATTAGTAATATCATCACACTCTCTCTGTTCACTCCTAAGCAGCTCTAGCATTTGGTATTAGTTAAAAAGGCTTTCGGAAAAGGAAAATGGCTAAGTTGGGACGGCGTGATGGGACCTGGCTATTGCACGGCCGGCCGTACTATAAACCTTCCGCACGCACACCCTTTTTTGGGAAAGTAGTGATTCTGACAGCACGCACACCCTTTTTTGGGAAAGATAGTGATTCTGACAGCAAGTTACTTTCCATTTCCGCAATATAATGATTATGCACTATACAAAATATTAAATTAAACCACCTACAAAGCACGTAACACAGGAAAAATTGCCAGGACCATAAAAAGCACATATACATGATCACCGATCTGCTCACGTTCAAATACATTGCAATTAGGGTGCTATATTACAGAAACAAATTTGCCTCCCCTTTTTGTTGAACGTCCTGATTTCACTGGGCTGCACATGCATCTCAAGAAACAGGACATATACATGATCACCGATTTGCTCACGTTCAAATACATTACAATTAGGGTGCTATATTACACAAACAAATTTGCCTCCCCTTTTCGCTGAACGTCCTGGTTTCACGGGGCTGCACATGCATCTCATAGAACATGGCACTACTAGCATACACAAAATAACGGACGAGCTCCTCCATGACCTATTGACCTACCATGGAACGAGGAAAGAAAAGACCAAATCAGTTAGCATGAGCATAAAAAGACTAACAAAACTAAGATGGATGAGGTGAAAGACTAACTTGTGCATACTAATAATCAATAGAGGCATTCCAAATAAAAAGGTCCTCAGAAATGCCTAGGCGAATGCATTGTTTGCTTGTCTGTAACAAAAGAAATACCTAACTAAAAGCATTAACTTGCCTAATACTAATAATGAACATTGATGAAACAGATATAGCATCACTCAGATGGAATAGATATGGCACATACCGAGCAGTAGTAATAAGATAGTAGTAATTAGATTGTTTGCCGGCGGCCTTTTGGAAATCTATAGCTTCTACCGAACGGACCACTGAAACATGGAACAAACTACTGAAGCAGCACCAGCCCACCAGTCCGGCAATCCATCATGGCTAGGGGTGGTAAAGGGCCCTTACTTTTATACTAGAAATTTTAAGGATCGTGCCGGATTAGAACAGGCCATAATAATACTAGTTTTTAAAATAAATTTTATTAGGACCAAGTTAGATCGTAAAAAACAAACGGGCCATGATCCATTGCCATCCCTAATCACGGCCCAAGTGCCCAAGTGCCCCAGCCGGCCAGCCCCCAACACTTTTTTCCACATCGAGCAGCCTCCCCACCA
Organism: Echinochloa crus-galli; assembly: GCA_900205405.1. Lineage (NCBI taxonomy): Eukaryota > Viridiplantae > Streptophyta > Magnoliopsida > Poales > Poaceae > Echinochloa > Echinochloa crus-galli. The sequence goes on from OAMR01000623.1 coordinate 541,184, forward strand.
TCCCCCGTTCCCCACCCTCGCAACGGCGGCGCGGGGCTCGGCAGGCAGAAGCAGCGCAGCGTTCGGCGGGCAGCGGCGGCGCAGGGCGCAGGCGAGCATGGCGCAGGGCCGCAGGCGAGTGGCAAGCCAAACGGATGTGGAAGCATGGCCGCGGCCGCAATAACGAGCTCGAGTACGTGCTTGCTTTCTTGTGTCTCATCCAATACATGTTTGCTCGCTTTCTTTTTTGGAGGCGACTAGAGGGAGAGCCCTCTCCAGATAGTCTTATCTAGAGAGCCCCCAAATATGGCAATTCTATATATGGACGGAACAAAAAAAAAAGGAAAGATAGCTCCCGCCGGGCTCTCCGGTGCCCGCATGCTTGCCGCCAATGCCGCGTGAGGGGGTGTGCACCCGAAGCATGCCAAAAAAAGCGATAATGCCCCATGGATACCGATGAGAGAACAAAAAAGCGCGGGAAAACAAGCAGCGGAGAAAATTTAAACAAAGGCCAAACCTGAGATTAAAGTGGCAACAATCGTACCCAGCCTAAAATAAACATTGAGACAGAAACCTGGAGATCAGAAATCATTTCAGGCACCGCCACTGCAGAGGCGATGGAAGAAACAACCATGGATCAAGACAAAAAATTCAAAAGCCCAAGGTAGAAGTGAGGATAATAACATGCACATCCAAGAATCATGGCTGATTGAACAACAAGGTCCATATGTGTATCGATTTTGACCCTAATCTTAGAAAAATCCATCCAAAAAATTTCAAGAGCAAGGATTACATATTCAGAAAGTTTTACCAGAGCATTAACCACGTAGAATTTCAGATTCTAGAACAATATCTTATAATAGAATATACATGCTTATTTTTGCATGTTTTCCATTTTGAACAAGTTAAATTGAGAGTCTGCATGTAAATAAGTGGCCCTTCCCTCTCCTTCTCCTAGGTCTCAAATTATGATATGTATCTGATACAAGACAAAAAGGATAAAAAAATAAGAAGAACCTCAACAGAAAATTAGTGACTTGAAAAAACATGACAGAAATTAATTTGCATTATGTGTAAAAGAAAGGGTAGATATATAGTTGCAAAATTTCAACTAGATGCAGAATCTAGAAAACCTTAGATATTATTTACTTGTAAAGGAAAAAATGAGAAAAGTTACTTGCTTGTATACAAAAAAATGAGAAAAGTTATTTGATGTTCAAATATAAACTTGAGTAGCTACTTTATTAGGATAGTAAAAGGTGATTTAAGTTACTTTTTATATTGAAGTGTGATTAAAAAAGTTACTTGTAACAAAACTAAGAATATAACAAAGCTACTTATTTAAGAACAAGAAATAGGATAAGTTACTTCACACTGGTGGTACTTCATACCTTTCTGAAAAAAGTAATACATACACGCATACTAGATATTTTAGTTGGATGTTTATGTGTGCTACAAGAAAGATGATATACATACATGTAAAAAAATAAGAAGCATAGTTACAGAATATGTATTCGAAAAAGGAAAGAAATAAGCTACTTTATATATCAAGCACGGTAGTTGTAAATGTTACTTTGTAATTCATATATTTGGGTTAGCTTTCATTCTTTAAAAACTTCACCATGCAGTTGGAAAGTCTTGCACACAGTAGAAAAATAGTTGAACTCCCTCGCTTGCAAACCAAGAACAGTTCATCAGTCAATTGAACAAAAGTATGATGACATAACAGTTCATCTAAAATGTTGAGTCAAGACCATCACACCACCACATGAGAATTACAGGGTCGCAAAAAGCAAAATCAAAAGACAATCTTGTGGTTTACCTCCATGACCACATACCAGGTCGGGTGGGGTTTTGATCAACAGCAAATAGACCTAACACTACCCATCGACAGTAATTAATTGATAGCTCTATATGGTGAAAGGTAAAAATACCAATAACCATAAAGGGAGACATGCGGTAGGTATGGCTTCAGAATATACTAGTTTCAATGTTTGTATGTGTGTCATACCCAATATATGTTGACATGAAAAAGGTATAACTAGGAAAAAGGTCACAAGAAGTAAATCATGGATGCAGTAATAAAAAATTAGGTATTGCATGCACACAATCCATAAAATAAGAACAAATCACCAGATCATGCACAAATAATGTAAATAATCATACATAAATCCAAACTATACTAACAAGTCACATATGTTACATCCTAATTCACATAGGAGCCAAAAAGGAACATTAAAACTGAAAAGTGAAGCGAATGCGAAACATGGTACCTTCAAGCAGGAGGTCAAAGAGCTATTGTGAGAGGTGCTAATGACCAAAACGGATACTATATGAACACAAAATGAAGTGAAAACAAATGACCAAATAATGAAGGTACATAGTGCAAGACTCATACATTAATTCAAAACCATTGCGATGTCACACCCCAAAATTTTTCGATTTTGGGTTGTGAATTTTAAGAATAATTAATATAATATTTTTCTCAATTTTCTAAAATTTTTCCAATCTTTATATAATTTCCTGGGAATTTAGTACAGGAAAATGCTATTTTCTAAATTAAAATAAAAATAACATAGGTTAAATGTTGTGTGTTGCATTCATGCTGGCTGCATTGAGTTTTGGTTGTGTGCAATTCAAATCAGAATTTAAATCTAATTTAAATTCGAGTTTGAGTTGCATTAGTTTGAGCCCAGGAAAAGTTGTTTCGGCCCGGGTCCGTTTTTGCCCCTCAAACTTTCTGCTCGGCCCGCCTTTCCTCCCCCTCTCTTCTTTTCATCGAGCGGCCCAGCAGCCTCCGCCTTCGCCCGCTTACGGCCCAGCAGGCCCATCCTGCAGCTCGCCCCGCTCCAGCCCAGCTCGGCCCACCGCTCCTCCCTGCGCCAGGCGCTGTGCGCCGCCCCCGCCCCCTCGGCGTGCGTGCCCCGTCCTCTGTTTGCGCCACCTCGACAACCGACTCCAGCCGCAGCCCCCCCTCGGCCCTACATAGGACGTCGCCCCCCGCCGCTCCTCGGCACCAACCCAGCCACCGCCTCCGCAGCGCCTCCTCCCCTGAACATCGCCGCCGGCCGACCGAGCGCCACCGCCAGCGCCATTGGAGCCTATTCGCCGTCCTCGGACCAAGACGCCGCCTCCACGAGCTCCCCCTCGCCGAGTCGCGTCCGCTCCGCTGGTCCTCGTCGCCGCCCGACCGCCGGAGGCCTCCGCCCACGGGAGGACCTCGCCGCCGGTCTCTGCCTCCGCCGGCCTCCAAAATCCGGCCGTCTCTTTGCGTACCCGCCGCCGGTGAGCACCTCCACATGATCCCCTCCCTCTGCTCTCTCGTTTGCGCTAGCCCTCGACCACCCTAGGCCACCACGGCGCCGGCGAGCCAAGCCGCCAGGAGCGCCGGCGAGCTTTTCTTCCCCCTGCGCTGGTTGCATTTAGGCCCCTAGAGAATCCTGAAACCATAGATCCATTCCTTGTGTCTTGGCAATTTTATTGAAAACCCCCTGGAAGATTTCGCCTTAACACATTAACCCAGCCGAGCCCTCTTTTGCAGATCTAACCCCGACCTCTGACCTTTTTGCAAGCCCTGTTCGCTGAGTCTCTGGAGTCTTCCTAGGTAACCCCTGTAATCTACGGTTAATTACGCATAGGTCCCTGTTGTGTTGTTTTAAGCATAGATGACGCGTTTTAGCTCCGATTTAATCCGTTCTTGTTGCGTTAGCTTTATATCAACTTAAACTACGTGTTAGCACAGACATTTATCATGTTATTAATTTATGAATTTTATTTAATATTTATTTGACTAAGCATTGATTAATATCAACATAAATATGTTTCTATCATAATATTGATTAGTTCAACACGGTTCATAAAGTTATTCGATTAGATGCTCTCACATGCTTCATTTCAAGTTAATGTTTTAATATGAACAAATTGTACTTCAATATTTATAATTATAATGTGACTAAGTTCCACTCCGGCTTTTCTAAAGATTTAATTATAATTTGTGTTGACTTTGGATAGGCTATTTCTCTTAAATAACCCTCAAAAATTATTTTATTTAATTAAAATATGTCCAGCACATAGTTTTGTTTATTTAATCAGCAAATCTTCAATCTCCCGATAGTTGTATCTTCTCAAACGCTGCTTCGTTTTCAGTAATTCTTGCGCTAACGTGACCGTGGAACCGAGCCCTAGCCTCCAGTGCGCTCTTTTAAAGCTTTTCTTTTGATTGGTGTACTGTTCTTAGTTGTATATTGTTTGTCTGCTTGTTTAGCTACTTGTGTGCTCGATGATTGCTGCGACTAGAAGGAACACGTTTCAAGTGCTATCAAGGAGAAGAGCTTCAAGATCAAGAATTGAAGACTATGAGTAATTGTACTGGATTTGAGGCAAGTTATAGCACGAACAATCCTTGCTACCTACACACCTTTAATACATTAATTACTGCATATTGCATGTGTCTAATTTGTTGCCCATTAAGGTTGTACCTAGATTTATTTATCATGTACCTTGATTGACCTGGGTTTATGCATATGGGTAGAACCTTTGCTATGCGCAGCTACTGTCACCTTTACTTGTAGTTGTTAATCTTGACTTAATGGTTCACTTCTACATAAAGTTAAAATTTGCTTTTTAGCAACATGATTAAGGGAACTAGGGCGTCAGCTGCGTGCCAGGCCCTAGTGTCTCTCCGTAAGGACTGGTTCTTAAAGCGGCAACCCAGGAGCCAGTCGTCACCACCAGGACTATAATGGCTCTGGTCTTGGACAAGTAGCTTGTACGGCTCTAGCTTGACAGTAGTTGCCGACGGGCCGACGACGTTATGGGAAGCACTCGTGAGAGTATGGTTTGATCCACCGAGGACGGGAGATCCGTCGGCTATGTCCCTGTGAGGCATGTCCCGTGTGGGAGTCTCAGAGATTGAGAACTCCACACGTTGCGCTATTTATTTTGTTGTTGTATGTCCAACCTTTATTCTTATAGCTAGTCTAGGCTCAAAAAATATAATAGAAAAACAAAGATCAATACAAATATAGAAGTACATCTAAAACCAATTCAATGGTTCCTCTTAAAAATGCTATTGCAGTTAAGCCGTGTCAAGCCTTTTTGAGCCTTCATACCTGTGCTATACTTGCTAAGTAAGACATTTACTTACACTTGCTATTACTCGACATTCCGGGATGGGTAACAGATGGAGTGCTACTAAGCTGTGGTCAACCAGTCGGTGTCCTTGTGGTCTGCGGCCTCGCCTTCGAGTTGAAGATTAGACTTCCGCTGTGTATGTGCTAACTCTGATTTAAATTATCTTTATTACGAGCATATGTACTCAACAATAGTAAAATTATTCTTTATAGTTCAAATCAGTGACAAGTTACTTTCTATCTCTTGTAAAACACTGGTAAGTTACTTCCTAAAGACACATAAGTAGTGACAAGTTACTTCCTGATTGATATTAGGAAGGGATGGGCAAACTTATCACCAGGTTTAGAAAATACTGACCTACAGAGCACGAGTGCTACTTCTCAGATTTTGTGTGTTCCTTCGGTAAAATTAGTATAGTTATCTTTCTTAGATTTTGTCACACAAGTACTGATCAATCACAAAGCCTTAAGGGCAGGTGATCGCATAGATCAAACAACAACAGTTAAAGGTAAAAGGGACTTTCAGGGCAATAGCATGACTACATTCAACACAGTGAAATGTGAAGGAAATGTGAAACATAGTACCTTCAAGCATAGGCAGATCAAACAGCTATTGTGAGAGGTGCGGATGAAAAAAAGAATAATGCATGAAAAAAAGTAAAAACAATGCACGTACATAGTGCAACACTTGTACAGAAATTCAAAATCATACTGACAAGTCGCATCTATTAATTTTTAAGACAAATAGGAGTTGTTGTAAAGAAGAAACTAGAACAAAAATGGAAAAAATAGTTACATATTCTGAAATGCAAAAGAAGAAGAAAAGTTAGTTACTGTATCATATATATTAATCCTAAGTTACTTCCTGTGTCATATAAAATTGGTGAATAGTTACTTCCTGTAATATAAATGAGCACATGTTTGTAGTCCGTCAAGTCACCCAAGATTTCACAACTCAACAACCATATTCACCAGAAAACCGTAGAATACTCATCAAGCAAACCAAAAATAACAGGCTAAATGCATAGAAATTGCTCTTGGTTTAAATACATAAACAGTTTAAGGGACACAGACTTAGGCACGGAAAAAGCTACTATGATTTCACCCATGATCATATACCAATTTGGTGGATTTTTATCAGCAGAGTCTACGATTTGCGTGATTATTAGGTTCTATTTTGTTAGTCAGACCTATTAATCACTAATATAACAAACTTCCCAGTGTAATGATTAAGGATATTGTGAAAAGACAAACTACATAAATTTAAAATGAAATTGACCGAACCTGATATTAGCCAAGAATCTGATCGATGTATAGAATGTAGCAATCTGCTTGCAGAGTTATAGAAGTTGTTGCTGTTGTCCTTGCCCTGCACATAAAAAGAACCATCAATATATAGATGTTGTACCTGCACACGAAATCACACAGTAGCACATGAAGGACTAGTCTCACTAGTTATTAACTAGTCCAACTGCACATACCACTCAAACCTGGAGATTATAGGGTTCACTGGTTCAGCTAGCTGAAATCATCATCAGCTTTGCAAAAAGAGGGAACACCTTAACAACTTCAACCCACAAACCACTTGTATTTCAACTCAGTCACAAGTTACTACCTAAATTGACATAGGAGCCAAAAAAATGAACATATTTCTTTCATTTGTGTTTCAACTCAGTCACAAGTTACTACCTAAATTGACATAGGAGCCAAAAAAATGAACATATTTCTTTCATTTGTGTTTCAACTCAGTCACAAGTTACTACCTAAATTGACATAGGAGCCAAAAAAATGAACATATTTCTTTCATTTGTGTTTCAACTCAGTCACAAGTTACTACCTAAATTGACATAGGAGCCAAAAAAATGAACATATTTCTTTCATTTGTGTTTCAACTCAGTCACAAGTTACTACCTAAATTGACATAGGAGCCAAAAAAATGAACATATTTCTTTCATTTGTGTTTCAACTCAGTCACAAGTTACTACCTAAATTGACATAGGAGCCAAAAAAATGAACATATTTCTTTCATTTGTGTTTCAACTCAGTCACAAGTTACTACCTAAATTGACATAGGAGCCAAAAAAATGAACATATTTCTTTCATTTGTGTTTCAACTCAGTCACAAGTTACTACCTAAATTGACATAGGAGCCAAAAAAATGAACATATTTCTTTCATTTGTGTTTCAACTCAGTCACAAGTTACTACCTAAATTGACATAGGAGCCAAAAAAATGAACATATTTCTTTCATTTGTGTTTCAACTCAGTCACAAGTTACTACCTAAATTGACATAGGAGCCAAAAAAATGAACATATTTCTTTCATTTGTGTTTCAACTCAGTCACAAGTTACTACCTAAATTGACATAGGAGCCAAAAAAATGAACATATTTCTTTCATTTGTGTTTCAACTCAGTCACAAGTTACTACCTAAATTGACATAGGAGCCAAAAAAATGAACATATTTCTTTCATTTGTGTTTCAACTCAGTCACAAGTTACTACCTAAATTGACATAGGAGCCAAAAAAATGAACATATTTCTTTCATTTGTGTTTCAACTCAGTCACAAGTTACTACCTAAATTGACATAGGAGCCAAAAAAATGAACATATTTCTTTCATTTGTGTTTCAACTCAGTCACAAGTTACTACCTAAATTGACATAGGAGCCAAAAAAATGAACATATTTCTTTCATTTGTGTTTCAACTCAGTCACAAGTTACTACCTAAATTGACATAGGAGCCAAAAAAATGAACATATTTCTTTCATTTGTGTTTCAACTCAGTCACAAGTTACTACCTAAATTGACATAGGAGCCAAAAAAATGAACATATTTCTTTCATTTGTGTTTCAACTCAGTCACAAGTTACTACCTAAATTGACATAGGAGCCAAAAAAATGAACATATTTCTTTCATTTGTGTTTCAACTCAGTCACAAGTTACTACCTAAATTGACATAGGAGCCAAAAAAATGAACATATTTCTTTCATTTGTGTTTCAACTCAGTCACAAGTTACTACCTAAATTGACATAGGAGCCAAAAAAATGAACATATTTCTTTCATTTGTGTTTCAACTCAGTCACAAGTTACTACCTAAATTGACATAGGAGCCAAAAAAATGAACATATTTCTTTCATTTGTGTTTCAACTCAGTCACAAGTTACTACCTAAATTGACATAGGAGCCAAAAAAATGAACATATTTCTTTCATTTGTGTTTCAACTCAGTCACAAGTTACTACCTAAATTGACATAGGAGCCAAAAAAATGAACATATTTCTTTCATTTGTGTTTCAACTCAGTCACAAGTTACTTTCTAAATCATATAAAATGCTAACAAGTTACTTCATAAAGACACCTAGTAGTGACTAGTTACTTTCTTGTTCACATAAAAAATATTGGGGTGTTTGGGGGGGGTACTGACCTACAATAACAAGTACTTATCAGATTTTGCTTGTTTATTTAGTAAAAAATAATATAGTACTATTTGTCCAATTTTGTTACACATTTAAGAACTGGCCAATAATACAATAACGAGACTAACGATATAGATCAAAGACAACAATTTTAATATGCCCTAAAACCACAGCAAAAAAGATATTTAGGGTAGTAGCATAACTAAGCATATTGTTCTTAATCAAAGAACCAAACATTTCATAACAACCAACCTAATATGATGGATTATCCAAAAAAATAGGTTTACTAAGTTCTATTAGTCAAAAGTACATGACATATTCAAGTTATGTTAAACACAGGAAAATTCATATACATGAGCTACCCTATACACAAAGAGTAGACATAAGTTATACGACACAGAACAAAATTCCAATAAAACAATATATAAGGGCAACATAAATCTTAGTACCTTAAAGCAGGGGACAGATCGAAGACCTATCATGAGAGGCATGAACAACAACAAGATCGGGTGCTGCATGAATAAAGATAGAGTAAAAAACAAATGAGAAAATCATGCATGCACATAGTTAGCGCTCTTACAAAAAATTCCAACTACAGTGACACGTCACATAAGTTACTTCCTAAGCTGCATAGGAGCACAACTTTATTGATCAGATTAACAACGGTAAATAGTTACTTTCTATCTCATATGAAATACTGAATAGTTACTTTCTAAGTCCCTTAAGTAGTGACAAATTACTTCCTAATTCACATTAAAAAGGAATAAGTTGTGTCAACTTTAAACTATGATTAGCACATTATTAGAAATCACATAGCAATCGTATCTAGATATTCACAAGCGTCGCATCCTTGATAGTCACAGGTTTAACTTAGCACTCAGGCACAAATTCACAACATAGAAAAATACACCCCAATTATCCAGTATAATTATGATGATGCTTTCATTTAGAGGACCGCTATATTTCTTTGTGCATGACGATGAAAGAAATTATTCACCCCATATTGCTGATACATGAGAACAAAGAAAAATGTTGGGCACGTTAGTTAAACTATACGTGCGGACTAGTCATTTAGTTGCTGCAGCCTATTGCTCCAATTCAGTAAAACTAATATAGTTTTATTTCACAGACATAGTCAGACATAAGTACTGACCTACACAATCACAAGGACAGAGGTGCAACTGATCGCATAGATCGAACAATAATAATTTAAGATACTTTAAATCTACAACAAAAGGGACATTCAGAGTAATAGCATCACTACATCATTCATGAAAAAATCACCCACCACCGGGCAGCCGGGCGCGTCGCCTCCAAGCACCAAGAAGCACGCGAGGAATGAAAGCTTGGATTAATGGCCTCAACGCACCTGTCACAGGATTTGCTGAAGGAGCTGCCTCCCGTGTCGCCTCGACGAAGCTGCCGCCTCCCGCGAGATACGTCAAAGCGGCCTCCCGTGCCGCCTCATCCGAGCCACAGTGAGGAAGCCACCGTGGCTTCCTGCGCGGCCTCGACGAGGCCGTCGTCTCGCACACCATGCCCACCAAACGGCAGGTCTCGCCGCATCACCTCGCTTCTCCGAATTGACGAGCAGCAGAAATGGAAGGGGAAAGGATATGTTCTCTCTCCTCGATGAACTCTGAAGTCCCTTCGCGTCCACTCATTCACACGGCTGGGTGGGTCTCCTTTGGATAAGTATCTAGGGTGTCGGTGTGCGTTGGATTGGAAATGATGGCTGATGGGGAGGGCTCTCGTGATAAGCTTATCGCCTGTTCGTTTGGATTGTTTCCAGCGAGCCAACAGTGTTTTTCTTTCAGCGAAAACCAGCGCCAGTCACCAGCCACCAACCAGCCAGCAGTGTTCTTCTCTCAGCAAAACCAGCACCAGCCACCAGCCCTCTTCATATAGATTTTGGGTTCTTGTTTCCCTTCCATGCTTGCTTGTTTGACTTGGAATTTGGGTGGCGCCGGGTATCAGGCCGAAAAAGAGAGGACATTTGGGCTGAAAGTTTGTTTCAGTTGGGCCAAACTGACAAATTTGATAGGCCGAGCGCTTGCTGGCCCCATCACCGAAGTACCGAATCAAACGATGCGTCCGCCACCGCCTTCCAGCCTGCTGGCTCTCCTCACCGCCGGCAACCCGCCGCCGCTCCGCCGCCTCCTGCAGATCCACGCGCACCTCCTCGTCTCCGGCATCCTCTCCTCCCAATCCGCCTTCCACTTCGGCCCCCGCCTCGTCTCCGCCTTCGCACTCTCCGACCTCGCCTCTCCGCGTCCGCTCCTCCACGCGCTCGCCCTCCTCGCATCACTCCCCTCCCCGCCGGACTCCGCGTCCCCCTACAATGCCGCCCTCCGCGCTCTCTCCCTCTGCCCGCACCAGAACCTCCTGGACCGCCACTGCCTCCCGCTCTACCGCGCCCTCCTCCGCTCTGGCTCCGCGCGTCCTGACCACCTCACCTTCCCATTCCTCATCAAGGCCTGCGCGCGCATGCGGGAGTGCTTCTACAGTGGCGGCGCGGTGCTTGCGCACGTTACCAGGCTTGGCTTCAACTCGGACGTCTTTGTGGTGAATGCTGCTATGCACTACTGGTCTGTCTGTGGGTCGGTGGTGGACGCCCGCAAGTTGTTCGATGAAAGTCCCGTGAGGGATGTGGTCTCGTGGAACACGCTCATCGGTGGGTATGTGCGGAGGGGCCTCCCTCGAGAGGCGCTGGAGGTGTTTTGGAGGATGGTGGAGGAAGGAACAGTGAGGCCGGATGAGGTTACGATGATTGGGGCTGTATCTGGGTGTGCGCAGCTGGGTGATTTGGAACTTGGGAAGAAGCTCCATGAGTTTGTGGAGAGTAATGGGGTGAGGCGCACTGTAAGGCTGATGAATGCGGTGATGGATATGTATGTCAAGTGCGGCAGTCTAGAGCTGGTGAAGTCGGTGTTTGAAAGAATGGATACCAGAACTGTAGTTTCTTGGACAACAATGATTGTGGGGCATGCAAGGCTTGGGACGATGGAGGATGCACAGAAGGTATTTGATGAGATGCCCGAAAAGGATGCATTCCCATGGAATGCTCTGATGGGCGGTTATGTACAGAATAAGCAGGGCAAGGAAGCTATTGCATTGTTTCATGAGATGCAGGAAGCAAAGGTGGTTCCGAATCAGATCACGATGGTCAATCTCCTATCTGCTTGTTCTCAGCTTGGAGCATTAGAAATGGGGATGTGGATTCACCATTACATTGATAGACATCGGCTTTCTCTTACTGTTGCTCTTGGCACATCTCTAGTTGACATGTATGCAAAGTGTGGCAACATCAAGAAAGCCATTTGTATTTTCAAAGAGGTCCCGGAGAAAAATGCTCTGACTTGGACAGCAATGATTTGTGGTTTGGCAAATCATGGGCACGCAGATAAGGCCATACAACACTTCCGGAGAATGATAGAGATTGGGTTACAGCCGGATGAGATTACATTCATAGGAGTTCTCTCTGCGTGTTGTCATGCTGGTTTGGTTGAAGAAGGTCGGAAATTTTTCTCCCTAATGGACTCAAAATACCACCTCAAGAGGAAAATGAAACATTATTCATGCATGGTAGATTTATTAGGCAGAGCAGGGCTTTTAGATGAAGCAGAAGAGCTAGTAAACACCATGCCTATGAATCCTGATGCTGTAGTTTGGGGTGCTCTCTTCTTTGCTTGTAGGATGCATGGTAATATCGCTCTTGGTGAAAAGGCAGCAATGAAATTGGTAGAACTTGATCCAAGTGATAGTGGAATCTATGTGCTACTGGCTAATATGTATGCAGAGGCAAATATGAGGAAGAAAGCTGACAAAGTGAGGGCTATGATGAGACATTTGGGAGTGGAGAAGGTTCCTGGATGTAGTTGCATTGAGCTGAATGGTGTTGTTCATGAATTTATTGTGAAGGATAAGTCACATGTGGACACTAATGCGATTTATGACTGCTTACATGAGATCACACTACAAATAAGGCACACCGCAAGCATGATTGACATTTCAGCTACTTGCTTAATGTAGCACTTTTAACCGAGAAACTACTGATCTGGCTCTAAAAGGTGGTATGCCAGTTGTTGCACAAGCACAACTCAATCATGTGATGAATTTTGTGCCAGCTGCCAAGGCAATGTGTCCAGTGAAGTGGAAATATGCTATTTGAAATTTGAGTCACCTCGAGCATTTCTGGTCCCTTTGCAGCTTGCAAGTTAACTAAGATAATGATTTTGCATGTTAATGGAGCTAGTGATGTCCATGACAGATGCTCAAGGGAGTACAAGATATTAGAAGGTATTCTTTCATTGTAACCTTGTAGCATTGTAAAACCCTGAACTTCTAGTTATCTTCCTGCTTTTAACTTTCGTCCCAATCCTGTAAATTCTTGTCATGACCTAACTCGCTAGGGTGGCATCTTATCGCAGTCCCATTCATTATTGTCTGTGTAGAACAGTGATAAAAGAGAGCAGCAGCTGGCAAGCTGTGTGCCTGTATGTTCATAAGGTCTCGAACTCTGGAAGCTCGCCTGAAATTCTTTATGTTCTTACTCAACTTGCATTTCTGCTAATTTTCATATAGGTGCTAGATATTGGTTGAATGGTTAAAGATGCACCACATATCCTGCAAACTGACGAAGTACTTATTTGCTAGTGAAAAAGATCAGACAAGTATTCATATTTTTCACACTATCAATGGGTACTTTAGGGAACTCTATTTTTCTGATAACAACGCATGATCCTCCGTGTCTTGCAGATTAAGGATTTTAGTATGTAATTGCCACACATGGAGGCACAGGCCACAGTCTCAAAGGCACTTGCACTGTCGTCTCTCAACTACCGCAGTTGTCTTCTGGTAAATATCTTACCTTAATATGTAAATAAATACATGCAAATATGTATTGATGATTTGCAACACATAATGCTGCATTATGAAATTCTAGAATTATGGCTACTGTTGGTGGTTGCATTCTTATTCTTGAATCCCTTATTATTGTGATGCCAACTGATTCTATCTTTTGTCTTGATGGGAAACTTGTATCAAGTGCTTTTAAAAAATGGAAGCACTCGAGTGTTTAAATCTTCAGTCAGCATTGATTTCTTTTCCTAAAAACTCAATATTTCCTCACATTTTGATGATAGGCCAGCCTTTGTGCCAGCAGGAGGATTAGCATGTATATAACTTTGTGCTGCAATTGCTGAAGTTTCATAAGTTCTCTTTCTGAAACACATGACTAATTGACCCTAGCACTGGGGGTTTCAAAATTAAGATACTTCAACTAAACCGAACTAGTTGCAAGAATTAAGGATAACTTATAGCATATTACAATTAGTTTGGTGAAGTCAGGCAACAATTTATTGTAATTGTAAGTATAGTAGTGTGGGGATAATTGACGTTAGATTTGACTTCTGCCATAGGCAGAACATAATTTTCCAAGCACAGGTAAAAATTGCCTAAACTTCACATGTGGCAATCGTGAAAACACTGAAGGGGCTTCATATTCAATTCAATGACATTACTCCATCACATTTTGGCAGGAATGAACAAACACGAAATACGTATGCAAATGGATTTATGATCCCTTACTTTGCCACACTTCGCGTCTCACAAAGTACACAAATTCTCGCATTTGTTTTTCTATCATATATTTTCACCACTTTCATTTCCATAGAACACACAATGTATTTTGTTGTTTACAAGGACAAGAATAGTTAACGCAGAAGAAACTAGGTTATCTTTTGACTCAGTTGCAGAGTGCCAAGTTGCCAGACTTTAGCATCACAAGAGTCTGCATAGAAAAGTTTGCACCTCCTGATTCCTCACCGCTTCCCCAGGTTGCCAGGTAGTCATCGCCCAGGCACTAGATCTGTCGGCGGCGGCTTCTCCTCCATGACATCTTCTTGATCGAGCCTAAACTGACAGAGTCAACGGGATCAGACAGCGGACGGCAGTTCCAATTCAGACGATTCTCATATCATCCCCACCCATCCCTTGGCTGCCGCTACAACTCTGGGAACGTGACCATAGAGGGCGATGGATAAAGACAGGCTCTGAATGTCTGAATGTCAACTTAAACGTTCATGCCCTCTCTTTCATCCTTGCAGAGTCTCCTCCTCAACCTGCCTTTGCCTCCATGCCGAATCACCATGCCTCCCAATTGTTCAATGAAATGCTCCAGTGTGCTTGTTTATCAAAGAAAGCAACATGCCTGCTGCAGTTAGTACGCTGGAGGTATAACATCAAACACTGATATTTTCCAACCCATTGTGGGTGCAAGTGAGACCACTACATCGTTGGTGATTGGTAAGTTTATCCTTTGCTGATTTTCTGTCAAAAAAATTATTAGCTTTGCTGGAATTAAGGAATTTCTAACATTGTCCTTGAGTACAAACAGATTCGAAGTGTATACAGCAGGGGCTTCCATCTTACAAGCTAATTCTTACTCCAAGATGGGCAAGCTTCAGCTAATGCATGTGAATTCCTTTCTGAGCAGCACAATTGATGTTTGTTTTCTATTTTTTCAATACACATGCTGTGCTAGATGACATAAAAATTTGGCATGGGTATTTAAGCTCATAACAGTCAAAACAAAAATGAGTGACAAGATGGGTACTCTGCTTATGTTAGGATTGGTGATTTACACCAGTTCAATCAAAGCAATGGATCAAAATAACATCATTATATGTTTTGTACACCTACAATCTATGTCGATAATGGCACCAAACTACCAATCAAATATTCATCAATTTGATTCTCTTTTGCAGTGACCTGGCACATCGACAGATGTCACTACAAAGAAAAAGGAGAAGAAAGGACTCATAAGTACCTATCTTGAGACTAATTAGCATCAGCTTTCTCCAGTTGATTATTCCAATATCAGTGATGCGCCTGGAAAATCCTTTAGAAGAGGTACTGTGCAGGCAGGGTCAATACCATGAGGACAACAGAGTCAACTAAAAGAAAATCTTCTGATTTCTCCGTGGGTGATGCTGCTGCAGCGCGCCCTAAGATTAGTAAGGATGTCTCGCATGCTCGTTTGGAACCAAGAGAATTGGAAAAGCATAAAGCTACATCACTAACTGTTGACTATGCACATAAGTCAAAAACCAGCAAGACATATGATTACATTTATTTAGCTTACTGGGATAAATGCACTTCACTGCAACTTGATTTCCAACAAAGAAAAGCAAGCAGTGAAAATCAAAATCAATCAAATAGAATCCATGGCAAAGAGAAATATGTAGCAACTGAATATCCTGGCATGACTATGGGTAGTGTTGTATATTCTACACAAACAACGTAAGAGTTCTATTCTCATATACTTCATATTCTCCTTGTGGGCAAAAAGAGAGCCTTCTACCCACGTCTCATAGAATCATATTCTATTTACCTGTATCGCAAAAGATTTTATATGTTCTAACTCAACATTTTCTGTGTCAGCACTCAATTGTCAGTAGGGAGGGTTCAGGCACTAGACCAAAAAGGTAGCAGGCTTGAGGGAGCTATTGGGGGCCTCCAGAAGATTGTTGCTGAATGTGAGTTATAGTATTCCGGCTGATTGCTGCAATCTTTCTATGGACAAAGTAGTGATGCAAATAATTTTAGATGCTTGAAATTCTTGTTGCAGATGAACCACCAACAATTGATATTAATGATATAGATCTAAAGTGACAGACATCAGTTAAAAGACGGTTGCCTCAAGAAGCAAAGCAAAAGTTCAAGGTTACACGGTTATCGGTATGTGACACCTGAGCCAAATTTACTTCAGATTCTCACAAATAGTTGCACTTAACTTCTTATATTGTAAAAGTTATCTCGGTACCTCATAGGGTCATACAACTCTGAACAACACAATGTTATTAAGAAGAATTGAAACACTAGCTTCTATCCATAAAAATATCATAGTGTTAGACTTCTCAAAACATCCATAATTAGTTTGTTAGCTGTAGGTTGTAGCATCTTGATATAACTGAAAATTTTGAGTATGATGCAGGAATGGCTTCTGGTATTACTGAATTTTATGAATTCAACACGTGTTCTTTCGGGGAAAAAGATTCCTTGAAATTTACTATTGTTTCCTCAAAAGAAAAATCTATTACAATTATGCCGATAGCAAAGAGTAGTGCCTATTCGGAGAGCATAACACTGTTTGGCATGAACAGTGCATGTAACATGCAGAGTTTTTTAAAATGTTAGCAGAAATGAAGACAAATCATGTGCCAAATTTCTGAAGTCTTTGGTGATCTATAAAATGCTGACGCCACATTTGATGCAATATTACGGAGTGATTGATTCCTTGTTTTAACCTGTCTTGCAATAGCCACATGGTAATAGAATTTTTTCCCACGTTCCACTGGGCTAAAGATCTCTTAAATTTGACGGAGAATCAATGTTTGGGCTAAAGATCTCTTAAATTTGACGGAGGATCAATATTTGTATCGTACGAATATACATCTGTATTGTAAATAATTACTCAGAAGTTCCACTGGGTTAGCCCAAGTTGGCGCGGCAACGCCGCGACCTGGGTTTCTAGTTTATGTTCATTTCCGGAATGCATTATCATTACTGTACAATGTTTGCTCCTACATTCAAATTCATCCATCCAACTTACATATAATACTAGCTAATAGGTTTGTGTTTTCCAATTGTGCAGCAATTTCAGCCCTCAATCTTCTTTCGGCTTGACTTCCTGCAAAAGTTTCCTTGAAGCCCTTCACCGTGCTGTCATCCTGTATACAGTGTACGGTGTCAATGAAATGAAGGCTGTGGCACAAACAAAGAACATCCAAAACTGTACAAGAGTATTACCAATCCTGTGAATAAAGGTGCTGGTTTCCCTATCCTGTGGCCTGATGGTATGAGATCCCATGGCCTTTTTGCTTTGTCTCTCTCTCCTTTTTCATCAGAAAATGATAGGTGCTCTTCTGGACATAGATTCAGCTGCTGGAGGACCTAAATAAGATATTAACAAAGGTGTAGATTCAAATGGAGAATGTATTCCCAAATATAAGTAGTAGCATCATTGGCCATCAAATCAGGGACAAACCTCTTTTGAGAAGGATGGCATGAAAGGCTCCAGCAAACAAGCCAGGAGGTACACAAGGCCAACGGAAGTCTTCATCACAGTAGCGCAAACAGGTGGATCTTGTTTGTAAAGCTTCCAAAACTGACTTGCCTGCATATCCATGAAGGAATTTAGTGAACTCTTGCGTGATTTAATCAATGCATAAACAAACTCTCGATAACAAGGAACCGAGGGCTTACTTGCAGGTATGCATTTCCCTCACTGGAAATGGCCATTGCAATCTTTAGCCCTTGTTTTAGTTTGACCTGTAATAGTTGATATTACGTGAATACACCAGGTTGATAGCAGTTCAATTTCAGATTATTGACATGTACAACTTGACTGGTTCAAAATCATTTCATTACCTTGTCCATCGCATCTATATACTGGTCAACCAATGTACTAATAGTTTCTGAAATCTTTTGTGTGAGTGGATGTGACCCTGCATTTGTTGCAGGAGGTATGATGGAACCATATCCAGCTCCTGCGACAGCAGTTCAGTGTCATAAGTGAGATGATCATAGATGAGAGGGACAACAGATGCAGACCACTGATGCATGCCATGATGAATCCACAAGCATATTCAAATCAGTAAGATGATTCTTGTCTACTAACCCTCTGGTTTTGCAATGAAGCTTAGCACTCGATTAATGAAGTTGCCCAAATTGTTTACCAACTCGTTGTTGAGCTTGGCTTGCAAATCTGCCCAAGTGAATTGTGTATCTGATGCCTGAAAGTTAGAGGGTAATTTAACAGAATTATCTTCGTTATGTATAGAGTATACGTGCATAAAGATATACATCAGATCTGTTTTGTAATTAATCTAAAATCTAACCTCAGGACGATTGGTAAGCAAGTAGTATCGCCAGACTTCAGGAGGAATATTTGTGTCTCTTGCATCATTGCCAAAGATTCCAATGCCCTTATTCTTGGCAAATTTTCCTGTATGTGCCAGTAGGAAGTTTAGCCTGTAAGTTTTCAGGTGGAACTAGACCAGAACAATTGCAAAACAGTAAATCAAGTGGTGAATGGTGATACCTGATTCGTAGTTTAGATATTCAGTCACACTGATTGCCTTGAGCAAAGTCCAATTTTCGCCAGCTCCCAGTAGCGTGGAGGGGAACATGACCTGAGAAATCATTTCATTGTATGTATAAAGTAAGATCCCATGCATGAAAAGGAAAGTTAAAGTCACAATAAAGTTTCTCATTTGCACATGTAGCACAAACATAGTAAGTTTCTCAAAGATCGATGCACTCTTGGTTGTAATGCAAGTCTCCAAGAGTTATCATATACCGTGTGGAATGGAACATTGTCTTTGCCCATGAACTGGTACAATTCGACATTCTCAGGGTTCTTCCACCACTTCTCCCATTCAGGGGTGTAGCACGCCGTGATGGAGATGTACCCGATCGGCGCGTCAAACCAGACATAGAACACCTTTTTTTTTTGAACAACCATTTGATTCAAACTTGAATGTCACAAATTAGACTGAAAAAATATATCAAAATTCGCTGCATGCGTTGAAGGATAACTGACCTTGTCTTTGTACTTGTCGTGTGGCACAGGGACGCCCCATTTGAGGTCCCTTGTGATGCACCGAGGCTTGAGCCCTCCCTTGAGCCAAGCATTGGTCACACGGACGGCGTTCTGGCTCCAAGACCCATCTCCAGAGGCCCCGTCGATGAACCTCTCCAGCTTCTCCTTCAACAGGGGAAGCTCCAAGAACAGGTGATCGGTGTCCCGGACGCAGGGCGTGCTCCCGCATACCTGAAGAGTGGCCGGAGTTCAGCAGGAAAGAAAGGAAGCACAAAGGTTGAGCATGGTGAAACTAGCAGAAGCACCTATATACCTTGCATTTGGGATTGATCAGCTCCACCGAGTTGAGCAATTCCCCCACATTTTTCGCACTGGTCGCCGCGGGCGGATTCGTAGCCGCACCCCTCCACGGGGCAGGAGCCCTCGACGAGCCTGTCGGCCAGGAACCTCCCGCACGAGCCGCCGCAGTAGTGCTGCTGGATGGTCTTCTCCGAGAGCCAGCCGTTGTCCAGCAGCCGGCGGAACACGCCGTGGCAGATCTCCGTCTGCTGCGGCGTGGAGGTGCGGCCGAAGTGGTCGAAGCTGATGCCGAACCAGCGGTAGACCTCCCCGTGGAGCGCGTGGTAGCGGTCGCAGATCTCCCGCGGCGAGCAGCCCTCCTGCAGCGCCCGGGCCTCGATGGCGGTGCCGTACCGGCGAGCAGCCCTCCTGCAGCGCCCGGGCCTCGGTGGCGGTGCCGTACTCGTCGGTGCCGCCGACGAAGAGCACGTAGTGGCCGCGGAGGCGGCAGCAGCGCGCGTAGGCGTCGGCGCTGAGGACGCAGCCGACGAGGTTGCCCAGGTGCGGCACGTTGTTCACGTACGGCAGCGCGCTCGTCACCAGCACGTTGCGCCGCCCGGCCACCGGCAGCACCGCCGCCGCCGCCGGCTCTGTCATATTCAATTCGGACGTACGACGCTGCTTTTGCTTGGCCGAACAACACTGGATCGCCGCCCCACGCCTTTGTTCGACTCGCTTGCAGCTTGCGACGATTCCCGGTTGGCCTCTGTATTTATCGGCCGCTTGTTTGTCGATGACTTGACTGACTCCCGGTCCGGGGGAGGCTTCTTGGCACGCAAGGAAGCAGGGAAGACGCGTCATGATGCTCAGATTGGACAGCCCAAGTTGGCCCACGAAGTATTAGGTGCAATTTCATACTGTATTTGGTGCTCAGATTGGACTGGCAACGGCAGATTGGTGCACACGTTAGTTACACAAATGACTGCTGCTTCGTCGGATCATGATCCGATCATGCTGTGCTGGAGGCAGATTACGGCTTGCCGTGGCCGGAAATGGAGACGCAAGCCATTTAGGTATGAAATTATGTGGGAATCCCATGAAGAATTTTTATCTTTGCTGGGACAGAAATGGCTGGAGAAGGGAAGAGCGCATTCCCTAGAAGAACAGAAGAACAAGCTTGCAGCGGTGGCTGGTAGTTTGAGCGAACGGGGAACTCACACATTTGGACATGTAAGGAATGAGCTGAAAGTTCTCAACGCAGAGTTAGAACGGTTCAGGTCTGATCCATATCGGGCAGGACCATCGCATACTGAAATCAAAGTAGTTAACAAAATAATGGAACTTAGGACATTCTCAATGGCCATTTCATATTTATATTTTCAAGGATACCACATAAGCAAAAGTTCATTTAATTCATAGGCCCTGTTTAGTTCCCTTGAAAAGGGAAAATTTCTCTCTCCAAACTTCACTATTCACCTATCACATCAAATCACATCAAATCTCTCTCCTTATGCATGAACCACTAAATGTGGGTAAATAAAAAAACTAAGTACATGGTTTTGATGTACACGATGAGACGAATCTTTTGAGCCTAGTTAGGTCATGGTAGGACAACGATTACCACAAACAAACGAAAAGTGCTACAGTGCGCTACAGTGTCCGATGTGACATTTTCACCAAACTTCATTTTCACTTTTCGGGAAGTGAACACCGCCCAGGATCCAAAGGGATTTGGAATCCATCCACCATAACATACGTGCAGTGGAATATGGCCGGGGAGGAGACTTTCTGTAACCTGAACAAAGTAGAGCTCAGAGGGCCGGGCTGATGATGATGCAAGCCACTGGACTTGATTAATTGTAGCGGCTACATCAGCTGGTGGTGCATGCTTGTTTAGTCGTTCACGGTAAGCTATTGCTTGCTAGCTGCTGTTACCGGTAAGCTGTGCGTCTGAATCTCTTGTCTCTTTGAGGGAAGCTACTACTTGCATCGTTGACATTGGACAGTGAAGGCTGCTGGTTTCGTAATAATGCATGCGTCTGTGTGAGCAGGTGATCAACGGCTATGCTTGCTGCTCTGTCTATAAATCAGTTTGTTTTAAGAAAGATATGAACCATTCTTCCTACTTCCCCTCTTAAACAAGGCTCTTGCGATATGCGCCTGGTTTCAACTTATGATAGGCAGATCTTGTAAAATAATCACTATGATAATTCCGTGTCAGCATATATAATTGCTTTTTCTCTGCGGATGGATGTTTGATTGTTGACTGAATTATAAGGGCTGGAGAGCGTGTAAGCAGAATGCGTACAGGTTTGTCTAAAAAAAAGAATGCGTACAGGTTGGTGCTTGGCACTAGAGCCAGCAGTCCAGCACACGTGGGCGGCACGCAGCTTGCAAAGGCGATCCCTCCGTTGCAAATTGACGGGACAACTTGTCAAATTAATTAATCGTGACGTCAACAAGATCCCAACTTTTTTTTTGATACTTACAAGATCCCAACTTTATTTCGCTAGCTCGCCTCAACTTTCTACAACTCTTCAGACTGAAAACATGGTACGTTCAGACTTGAGACATGATTCAGACACACAGATTCACCAAACACCAGAGATCATAAATCCACGCTCCCGGGGAAAACAAAGCATTCAGAAACACGACTAATGCAAATAAATCTACGTACAGAGGCTCATGGTTTTGCGCACACCGAGATGATTCTCGATCTGCATTTGAGCCTTACAGATACTCCGTATGCCAACATCGGAATTAGAAAATCCGCAATTGCTGATTGTTTTAATAACCATCTCCTTTTTGTATTGAACCTTCCATCTTGCGGATCCTGCAGAATCGCAATTAACAATATTCTTCGGTAACCAGGCCGGTCAGTCCACCTGAAAGTACGACCCGGTCTCATGCAGCTGCAGCTTCATCAATTCCGACCATCAGTATAATGGTGTGCGTGCAAGCGCACTAAGCAGCAACCA
>OAMR01000623.1:564955-584408 GCA_900205405.1 Echinochloa crus-galli
TGGTAACGCAACCAAGTACGGGCGCGTGATCTTCCTATATATATGTAAGCCTATGTAGACGGTAGGGTAAGACAGATAAGCCATGTATCATCCCTACTTGTAAACTCTCCTCAATAGTGATTGTCTTCCGTGGTTTTTTTGTATGGGTTTTTCCACGTTAAACCGTGTCTCGTGTTCGATCTTGTTTCGCATTATTTGCTAACAATTGCAACTTGGTGCCCTTCCCTCTCTGCAGTGCAGGACGCGTGCTCCGCCCATCAGGATTCAGGATCAGCTGATTTCTCGATCCCAGTTCACTCCCAAGTCCCACACGACGCCATCATTCTTCTTGGGCTCGCAAATCTGCGCCATCTTCTTCATCCTCGTAACTCTTGATGTGCCTATGATCATTTGCATTGCATGCACGTGTAACATCCGCAGTTACAAGAATCTCACGCCACTTTCCCTGACTATCATGATTGTGCTTGCGTATGGTATGCTGCTACACCCAGCGACCCAAACTGCACTCGGTTTTCCTGCTCAAGCTCAATACAGCGGCCACTCTTTCAGAGTTTCAGTTCAGTACTCGGACGGCGTATACCACAAGTTCAGAATTTGACGCCTATTACTTAACTCTACCACTCTCTTTGCAGAATTTTTAGTATGCCTAAAGTGGCAGTCCTCTTATGCGTTGGCCCTGTTTAGTTCACTTGAAAAGGCAAAAATTCTCTCTCCAAACTTTACTATTCACCTATCACATCAAATCTTTCTCCTCGTGCATGAAATAGTAAACGTGGGTAAATAAAAAAACTAGTTGCATGGTTTTGATGTACACGACGAGACGAATCTTTTGAGCCTAGTTAGGTCATGGTAGGACAACGATTACCACAAACAAACGAAAAGTGCTACAGTACGCTGCAGTGCACGATGTGACATTTTCACCAAACTTCACACTCTCTTTTTCCAAACTAAACACCGCCATAGTTGAAATAGCCCTCTCACAATGTAAAGTTTCATTATTTGTTGTTTCCAAGACTACGTGCAAGATACAGACTCTCTTAAAAATAGTGTACACATGATTTCACCACCACGAAACTCAATTCATCTCTCTTCATTTATTCTTTACCACATCACCAAAAAGCTGACATGGCACTGTATTAATGCTGATGAAACCCTCACTGAGAATGACCAATAGTGTACACAGGATTTCGCCACCACGAAACTCAATTCATCTCTCTTCATTTATTCTTTGCCACATCATCAAAAAAGCTGACATGGCACTGTATTTAATGCTGATGAAACTCTCACTGAGAATGGCCAGATGATGCGGA
Organism: Echinochloa crus-galli; assembly: GCA_900205405.1. Lineage (NCBI taxonomy): Eukaryota > Viridiplantae > Streptophyta > Magnoliopsida > Poales > Poaceae > Echinochloa > Echinochloa crus-galli. The sequence goes on from OAMR01000623.1 coordinate 566,266, forward strand.
GACAATGCTCTAGAATTATGTGGTTGTTTGCCGGTGACAAGAACACACTGATTCTTGCACCTCCGAGCAAGTCTTAGGCGGAGGAAGAACCGAATCACCAAGTTAAGGAGACGGATGGCGAACTCACAGAAAAGGATGATCAGATGGGAGAAATGACGTCAGCATTCTATAAGGCGCTCTATTCCACCGAGGGCACCACAGATATGGATCAGGTGCTATGGACAGTTCCGACAAAAGTTACAGCAGTGATGATCGAGAAACTACTGGCAGCTTTGGACAAGAATGAAGTGAGGACCACATTATTTCAAGGAAAAATTTGCTACAAGACATGCAAAGTTGAGCGTGTTTGCTGAACCGTTGACCGCGTTATATGCTGGTGGACACTCTCATTTTGTGCTAATTTGCTGGAAGACATCGACTCGATTAGAATAATATTTTTTGGCTGGGGAAGGGAGAGAAATGTGAGGAAATGTCTGTTTTGCCCTTGGCCCAATCTTTCTTCCTCCTGTCTCTCATCTCTTTTTTTTCTTTTCTATCTCCCATCTCCGGGCCAGGGGCGGACCCACGTTAGGCCCAGTGAGGGCCGAGGCCCACACTCATTTTTTCTTGTTCAGTGGAGTTTGGGTCTATTTCCCTGTAGCAATCGAGGCCCAACAAGTAGCAGGCCCTCACTCAGTTTTTGGGCTAGGTCCGCCCCTGCTCCGGGCCATGTGTCTGGCCTCCCCACAGGTGACGCGGCGCAGCTGGGCGGGGGTGTGACCCGCGCGGACGAGCGCAGGATGCCGGTGCGGCGAGGCAGGCGCCCGTGCAGAGCCGGGGAGTGTCTGGCGGGTGCGCGCGAGGATGCATGGAGAGGAAGAAGCGCAGGGCGTCGGTGAGATTGGAGCCTTAGAGGTGGCCTGATGCAGAGCTGCCGCGCCACGCGCCTGCTCTGTGCGGTGCCGCCCGCCGTGGTCAGCTCCGTGCTTCGGCGGCTATCACTCTCGCTCCGGGGCCTGCGCTTCAGCCGCGCCGCCAACCTCGAGGGCGCAGGCGCGTGCGAGGTGCTCGCCCTCTCCTGCTGCCGGTTCGCCCCCGCTAGTGCAGTAGTGCTTCATCGGCGCTCACCGTCGACGTGCCGTGCTCCCAGCTCAGGGTGCTGGAGCTGGAGCTGGAGCTGGAGCTGGAGCTCACCGGGTGCCGCATGGAGAGGGTCAATCTGGTCCGGGCGCCGGAGCTGGAGCAGCTGCATGTGAAACGTGAGGCGTGGTCCTCCGAAGCTAGCCCACTGACATTTGGATTTGGTCCGGCCGGCCTCAGCGCCGTCCCTCATCAACCAAGCGTGGATGGACTCAAGGTTTGTGAGGCTGGTCGGCTGGTCGTGGATGGAGCGCGCCGTGAACCTGGAGCTGCTGGTGTTAGACGCCCGCGATTAAATGCTCGGACTGCGTCACGGCCAAGGAGTAGGACACCCGTCCCTTGTTCTGTCCAAGTTATTTTCAGACAACAAGGATGGCAACCATGCGTGCGGGGATGAAAGAAGAGAGGGAAGGAAGAAAGATATGACAAATGGGGCCAAGGGCAAAACGGAAATTTCCTCATATTTCTCTCTCCTTCCAGCCGAAAAATATTATTCTAATCGAGGCGGTGTCTTCCAGCAAATTAGCACAAAATGAGAGTGTCCACCAGCATATAACACGGTCAACGGTGTGTCTCAGCAAACGCGCTCCACTTTGCATGTCCTGCAGCAAATTTTCCCTTATTTCAAATCTTCCCTACTAAGGCACCAGGGCAGATGGTATGCCAGCACACTTCTTTCAACGCCACTGGGAACTTTGCGGTGATGAGGTGACAGTTTTAGTTTTGCGAGTATAAAGGGGAGAGGATGACCCAGCAGCCATCAATGGCACATGAGCTTGCTATGATTGTGTTGTCATGAATCACCAAAAGAGGGAGATTGTAAAAAAAAACATGGCATCATATGCCGTGGTTTGTGATTTTGGTGATTTTATGACAACACAGTCATTGGGGCTAACAAGTTCATCAAGAATGAATATTTTTAGGACTTCATAGGTTCCAATGATAAAATACAAAAATAAAGCCATCGAAGTCAACACAATGAGAGGAATGAATTGGACATGTCCCGCAAATAATTATATGTTGGTTTGATCGATGGATTTTTGGACAAACATGTATAGAACTTTTTTTTGAACGAACATGTATAGAACTTGTCAAGCTTTACATAAAGTCAAAGTTCATCAAAATTGGATTACAAGGGAAAAATTATGCATAAAATACGAAGTATACATAAAGGGTGACAGAAAAGTCCTACGGTAGCACCAAGGCATTAAGTGAAGATCGGACTGCAAATATGATAAAATAAGATGGATTTCTATATAATGTTGTATATCATTTCATAAACTTTCCATAGAGTACAAGGTCATCAAAATCGGAGTTTGGGACAATGAGTTATGCACAAAATACGAAGTGCAGAAAACATATGTACCATATAATCCAAATGTACCTTTAGATGATCCGGCGGTAGCACCGGATTATCCAATAATGGTTGAAGGATTGATAGAGCAAAACCTTTTATAAGTTTCAATGTTGAACACCGTATTATTCAACGGTAGAAAATTTACATGGTAAGAATAAATGGAGAATTATCTGGGGCTTAAACTTAGTTGCACTGGATCATGCAATGGTGCATTGGATCATTCGATGGTCTTGTATGTCACCGGAAAAGACACACCAATAATGGTCGGGTTTCCCTTTAGTGTAACCAGATCATCTGATGGTCATCATAATATAGCAATGGATCATTCGGTGCGTTACTAGCCGTTTGGGGGTAACGGTTCCTTTCAATTGTTGGGCTATTTAGGCCTGTTTGAAACAGCTCCAACTCCAAATTCCAGACTAGATTTACATTTTCTATGCTAAATTAGAATACTTTAAATATTAATATTTAGTATAAACTATAAATGAAATGATTCACCTAAATAGTATCTATGTACCCTAGTTCCAAATCTAAGATTTTTTGGAACTCCTAATACCTAGTTCCAAGAACTCCATAGATTTTCTGGATTTGGAGGTATGCCAAACAGGGCCTTATACCCCATCCATATCACCCATCTAGAGTTACCAGAGTGTGTAGATGCCAATTGGAGTGCAAGACACATCAAGAACACATCCAAGCCACCAAAGTTCTAAGATTGATCATCAAAGGGAACTAGCACACAATCAGAGAGTGATTAGTGCTAGAAAAGCCTAAAGAGAGAGAGATTGCAAGGCATAGTTGCCTTGTGCTTGGTTCATGAAATGAACCGTCCTTGTAAGCTCGGTGCGTCTTACACTTGGATTCTTGAGCGGCTCTCTGATAAATCTTGGACCCTTTGGCTTGGTGTGGACCAGCGTCGACGACCGTGTATGGGGGATGAGGAGACCTCTTCCTCTGTGGAGAAGCTCCATAGTGAAGAAAGCGTCAAGGTGACCAAAAGAAATGGAGTGATAAGCCTTACCTTAGTGGCAAGTTCCTCACCCGGCTTACCATGAACCTTAGTGGCGAGCCCAGGACTTTAACCAGAAGGGACTTGGTGACCCGGAGCATACCGTTCGTGGAGTCCAACATGGACTAGGGGTGGCATTTTCCTATCAATACCATGGGAAAAATTCTTGTGCCGATTTTACATCTTTATAACCTAGTCCTTTATGTTTGCTCATTTCATCTTGCTGCTTGAATGCCTTTACTTTGTTAGAGTAGAATATTTCTAGGATTGGCTCTAGATTGCAAAACTCTTTGTGGGTGGTAGATATCACTAGTAAAACTTAGATGCATATCTAGATAGTACGATCTAGTTTATGTTTTGTGCAAAATAATGAAAGCCAAAGGTTAACATTTTTAGATAGCCTAATCCACCCCTTTATTCTCTTAGGCTATATGAGCACTGATCCCCTTTCACTGACTCCATTGCTTGCTGGCCAGTAGAATGGCTTCTTAGAAGACAAGTTAACTGGCCGGGACTAGTGGAGGTCAGGTGCGCTACCACAATTAATTTGGTCCCAGAAGCCCTGAAGCACCTATGTTGTTGATTCTAGATTAAGGTGATATATGAATGAAACTCAAGTGGGCATTTGCGTGTGACTAACTTTGTTTTCCTGGAATATATTATTCTAAGTCACTCAAATACAAATAAAGTACATTGGCAAGGAAATTAGAATGAATGGAGCCCCTTCAATGCTCTTTAAGGCATCAAATGATCATTTATGGAGGTTAATGACTTGTCTAAATATGTAATGTTGGTTCTGAGTTCTCAGTCGCTCCCAGAACCAGCAGTACATAAAAGTAACTGGGTTGAATCAATGAAATTCACAGTATCATTTTCGGAATTCCAAACGCCATCCCCCTAAAAAGGGGCGCTAGGACCTTCTTTTATAGGGGGACTTGTACAACACAAAATACAAGTTTTCCCTCCCAATAGGACCCATCGACAAGCCATTACAGGAGTTTACTAACCGACCATTACCAAGGACAAAAGAGACATCTTACATACATGACGTACACCATTTGACTACTGCCTAAAGTTTACATGACGTGATCACCAATCTGATAAAGTAAAGACTTACTTTACACTCTCTACCCCCAACAAAGACCTTCGATGAGCTTACTCCCGCTCCTCACAGCCTTGATCGAAGGTGCCAGTAAGATTGAAAGACTCCCGAGAGATTCCCAGCGACCTTCGCCTGTCTTTCTCTCCTTCATGTTCCCATCTATGAGCTGCTTCACCTTCGTTCCTTTTGGCTGGCTCCACCTTCGTCACGGGCCTACTCCATAACATCTCGATGCTCTTGAACTCGAAGGTCACCCCAGCCTTGTCTCTACGTTCCAAATCTTTGGGTTACCTTCGATCGTAATTTCATCCCCTGTATCGTGTCGAACCTTCGTCTTAACCGAGGTCCGTGCTATTGTCGGAGGTAAGGCCTTTCTAAAATTCGGCCCCCAACAGAAGCCTCTCGATTGTTCGGATCGAATCCCGGGCCGTTGCAATCGTTCCTCCTAGAATTTCGTCCTCTTAATAAAGGTCGTCACCTCCGAACAATTGTTACGGCCCCACGGAATTTGACCATTAGAGCGAAAGTCCCTTTTGAATTTTGACCGTCGGAGCGAAGGTCCTTATCATGCCTATATAAAGGCGGGTGCGATAGAAAGAAAATCTTTCTACCGTTTGACAGCGACCCCTCGGCAATCCACTTTTTTCTTCCTCGAAAATCGCGCCCGACCTTCGCTCGTTCCCTTCTTTGGCTTTGCTGCAGAGCCTTTGTTGGCTGACACCCCTTGCTCAAGTTAGTTTCTGTCCTTGGCCGACCCTTCGTACTTTGCTTTGTTTTTGTGACCTTTTCTTATGCTGACTACTTTGTTGCAGGCTGGCGCGAGTTATGCGTACTGCTCGCGAGATGACTGCTGAAGAGATTGCGGCTCGCGATGCCGCTGCCGCTCAAGCTGCTGCTGCTGCTCAGGATGCCGCTGCTCTTCCAGGACAAATTCAAGCTGCGGCTCCTGAGGTTCCAAGTACTTTGGCCGGCACCGGGCCTACTGGGTCCGTGGAAGGGGCTGGTACTTCCCGTGAAGCTGATGTCTCTGAATCTAGGGGCGCCAGCGACGAAGATGCTTCCCAGAAAGATGCCATGGAAGTGGATCATGAAGGAGAAGACCTTTCTTTGATTCAGGCCGACGTTGGTGACTTGATTCCATGTAAACGCGCCTACGAAAAAACCACTCGGTTCGGAGCTTCTTTAGTTTCTGGCAATACACTTGGCTTTTATGAAGACAAGGGTTATCTCAAGAAAGGTCAGGGTCGCCATCCTGGCAGTGAAGAATATCCTACCCCTCGAGCCCACGAAGCCGTCGTGTTCCGTGACTTCTTTCTAGTTGGTCTGCGGTTTCCTTGCGATCCCCTTGTCAGCGCTATTCTAAAGCGCTACCAGATCAGTCTGCATCATCTTACCCCTAGTGGTGTCAGCCAGTTGGTAAAGTATTTCTATGCTGTGCGGAGCCAGAACGTTGAGGTTGATGCTGATGCCTTTTGTAGACTCTACGAAGTTCACCACCAGGTGAAAAAGATTTCTTTCCCTGGAGATCCCGAAACTTATAATGCACAATTCGGTTGCTTGACCTTTCGTGCTCGCCGGGCCAACAAGGCCCTTTCGAAGCTTCAGCTCGTGCCTGCGCAGAAGAATAAGTGGGAGAATGACTGGCATCGTTATTGGTTTTATGTGAGCATTCCCGGTAGCCCGGCAGACGTTGCAGCCGAAGGCCTGAAGAACTACTACGAGCTGCACAGCAAGGTGGAACTGATGACCATAGTACACTCTCCCCTTTCAACTACAGCAGGCTGTTTGAGGAGAATATTCAGGCCTTTTGAGTCATCTGCGCTCTGTGCACTGGTTGCGACTTATATGAGGAAATGGTTGTTGCAAGCGTGTTTCCTTTGTCACCCGGTTGGAGGCCTCCGATGCTGAAGAAGCTCAATCTGGCAAGCGTTGGTGATTTCTTCGCCCCTGACTTTGGCGTGAAGAAACCCGCTGATATTTCCGATGGCATCTTTGTTGAGGATATCGAGCGCAGGGTGGTTGATATATTGGGGTATTTTACCCCAGAAGAGTGTCGAGCTGCTGAGGAGATTCTTTGCCACAATGGGCGTCTCAACCGTGTTTTTGAGGTGATGGGTGTCCGATACGATCCTCGGCCGAAACCTGCGAAGGCTGGCAAGCGATTCCAACATGTAATTCAACCTGGTGCTGAGCCCGTTGGTCGGACTGCGAAGAAGACCACTCAGAAGGTGAAGGCTGCAGAGAAGCGTAAACGTGACGCTGCTGCAGATCAGCGCACCAAACGTTTGAAGGTCGTGGTTGTTGACGAGCCATATATGATGGATACCGTTGGAGGAAAAGCCATTTTGACGACTGAAGGTTCTGCGCCAGCTCCTGAGGCCGTTGATGCTTCCTTAGCCGCTTCGTCTCCGCAACTGCCAATTGCTGCTGGGAATCTAACTATGAGGCCCGAAGCTACTGCCATAGAACATGAAAGCTTAAACACCAATATTCCCCTTGCCGAACTGGAGCTGGGTGAAACATATCTTGCGGATTGGCCGAACTTTGGACTTCATGACCAAACTCGCCCTCCTGCTGGTCTTCGCATTGCTGATGTTTTCGAAGAAGAGGAGGAAGAAATTGAATATGATGACCTGTTCACTCCCCTTGGAAGCCCTCGTGCTCGCTCTCACGCTGATGTCTTGCCTGATCAAGGTCTGTCTACCGAAGCTGAGAATCCGGCTGCTCCAAGCTGCCCTAATATTGAGCCAAAGGTACCTGAATCTCGCGCTCTAGAACCGACGCCCTCGGAAGCTGCTCCGAAAGTTGGTGCTCTAGCCTTGATCGGTACCTCCAGCCCTGGACCACATGGGACTCAAGCCAGAGGCGAGTCTATCCCGCTACCTACTGCTGTGCCGCTGCCTCCTTCGCCAGCTTACAATTTCTTTAGCAATGTGGAACAATTCCATGGCTCCTCTTGTGACGTTGATATTACCGGTACTAGAGGCGATTCTTCTTACAGTTCTAACGGGTTTCGCCCTTATCGGCTCCTGCCTCCCTCCCCTGTGGAAAGTGGCTCTGGTTCTGAGCTTGCATTATTTTGCACAGGTGATTCTTCGGATGTTCGAGTCATCGCTCCCCCTGGCAGCCAACTTCCGGAGACCGAGATTGGCAGGGATGCGGCTCTCTCTGTGAGAGTCGAAGGTGCCTCTGTTGTCCGCCCTGGTCAACCTGACGCTCCTGGAGCTTCGCAAGCGTTTGCCCATCCAGAAAGCCCCAGCGCTTCATCAGGTCGCTCCTTCGATCTTTATGATCATTTGGCTGATTACTCCGCATACCTATGGTCGGCTATCGAAGATAGTAATCCTGATATTTATGCTCGCTTCGTAGATTACGAGAACGAGATGAACAAACTTCATCTTGAAGGCATTCTCCAAGACGTTGTTAAGAACGCATTCCGGGTACATGCATCTGTCTCTTGCATTTTCTTCCCCTCTTCCTCTTCTTGGAATCTTTTTGACTCATGTGCGCCCTTTTCTTTGTCTTAGACGTTTGCTGGCATCCGAATCATGGACAAAAAGCTGATTGCCCGGGAAAAAATAGTTCGCGACGTGACAGACGCTTATGATCGCATGAAGCTTGAGCAGGAGGAAATGCGGTCCGAGCGCGATAAACTGAAGAAAGATTTTGACGAAGCCGTCCAGACACGGGAATGCTTGGAGAAGAACAACGGAGAGATTCGCCAGCGTGTAGAAGAACTGGATAGCCAACTTTCCGCTGCTAAGCTACGAGCTGAAGAGGTTGAGGCTTTGCGGAAGCGCTACGAAGAACTGGAGTTATCTTCGAAAGGCTCAGAGAAGGAAAAACGTGATCTTGAGGCTGAAATAGCCGCTCTTCGCACACAAGCTACCTCCGATGCTTCTCTTGTTTCTTCTTTGAAAGACGAGCTCAAATGATCCCAGGCTCAGCTAACCACCAAAACTTCTGAGAATGCCCGGTTGCATGATGACATTAAGTTGATGAAAGGGGCTATGGATCACTCCCAAGCTTTGGTCGCTGAGCGAGGTTTGCAAGTCTATAGGAACTATCAAGAAGCACTTCGTCAATTCGGCGCTGAACCCTTACCCTTTCCCGAAGGTGGTGGTGAAGCCCGATTCTTTAACTGGTTGGATTATGAGTTCACGTCTCTGCCCGGTGTCATGGGGTCTGTTGGCGACCACGCCGCCAACGTGAGTTGCGGGAATCTCCTGTCCATGCTGGAGAAGGAAGGATGTACCCATTTCAAGACCTTTGGTAAAAACTATCGTTTCACTGCCGCCGAGACTCCGGACCAAGCTTCCAACTTAGTTAAGGCCGTGAGAAGTATTTTCATGCGCCAATTCTGGCAAATGTACGGCCGCGACACAGCTCGTCGTTATGCTGCTGAGAGCCTGCAGAAGGTGTGTTGTCGCCTCGTATATTCCTCTTGGCACTTCTTTGTTCACAACTAACCCTAGCTGTTTTTGCGCAGAAAAAGATGCTGCAAGCTTGTGAAGATCAAGCTCGCAGACAAGCTACCACGGCTGGCACCGGAACCCCCACGGGCGAAGCTGCAACTTCATCGAAGGTCCCTGAATCTGCTGCTAGGCAGTGATTGCTGTAATAGGATAGATCTTTTAAACACTTTGTTAACCCCATCCGTTGTAATGAACACCTTTATCTGCGCAGGCTCCTGAAGGAGGGCCTGCGCAGCTCGTTCTTCCTCGTACTGTACGTAACGGGGCTTTGTGCGTTACTAGAACAGCGCTGAGCGTTTATCAGAAACGCTTTCCTGATGCCGGCTTTCCTTCTTTCTGGAGCTATTGTTGTCGGAGCTTCGCGGAACACTCTTCCCTTATTGACCTGAGCTTTCATTCTTCTAATACTCATTCGGTGATGCGCCTTCCCAACCTCGAAGCTGCCTCTGGACCCTGTGAAGGCCGTGAAGACTTTGAAGACTTCTATTATGCCTACAACTTGCGCCGCGATCCTACTGACCGCGCTTACGTTGTTGAACTTTCATTTTAAGTCACTGTTTGAATATGTCCGTGTAAACTGTTACTCATTGAACTTTAAGTCCTTATAAACCCTGAGAATTTTGCTCGGAGCTTAACATAGCTTTTTCTCGCTTAAAGATTTTGTAAACTAGCTTCGCATGATTTTTTGACATTTCAAGGTCGTAGCCTCTGGCGTTTCTTGCGGGGCTTATTTTGTTCGCGAGCTCCTCAATGAGCTTTTGGAAAGTGCCACCTCCCCTTTCTTAGCGAGGCGAGCCAAAATAAACCGTCCGAAGCTTAGCATAGCTTTCTTTCGCTTAAAAATTTTGTAACAACTCATTCATCGAAGTTGGAGGCTCTCTTGCAAAGAAATTTGCGCAAGGTCCTATTCTAAGACCCTTGATACAAGCCTCTCCTTAATGAGCTTTTGGAAAGCGTCACCTCCCCTTTCTTAACGAGGCGAGCCAAAATAAACCGTCCGAAGCTTAGCATAGCTTTCTTTCGCTTAAAAATTTTGTAAGCTAGCTTCGAATGATTTTTTGAGATATCGAAGTCACAGCCTCTGGCGCTTCTTGCGGGGCTTATTTTGTTCGCGAGCTCCTTAATGAGCTTTTGGAAAGCGTCACCTCCCCTTTCTTAACGAGGCGAGCCAAAATAAACCGTCCGAAGCTTAGCATAGCTTTCTTTCGCTTAAAAATTTTGTAAGCTAGCTTCGAATGATTTTTTGAGATATCGAAGTCACAGCCTCTGGCGCTTCTTGTGGGGCTTATTTTGTTCGCGAGCTCCTTAATGAGCTTTTGGAAAGCGTCACCTCCCCTTTCTTAGCGAGGCGAGCCAAAATAAACCGTTCGAAGCTTAGCATAGCTTTCTTTCGCTTAAAAATTTTGTAAGCTAGCTTCGAATGATTTTTTGAGATATCGAAGTCATAGCCTCTGGCGCTTTTTGCCGGGCTTATTTTGTTCGCGAGCTCCTTACTTTGAACGCGATGCATGCTAAGTTCTAATCAGTTTCGCCTTAGTGATCTCTGATAGAACTTGGTCTCTTTGCCGAATCTGCGACCCTCGCTGAAGGTTGCTTTTTCGGCCACAACACATTTCTTCGGGGAATCTGTTGCTTTATAACTTAGCATGTGTACAAAGGTGCTCGCCTCATTAAAAACCTCACCCCCGTAATGGGGTTTCCCCTGTGAGGAAAAGAGTACGAGACCTAAATTTGAAAATGAAAGAGAAACCTAGAAAAGAAAGCTACGATATTTTGCTTCTTTACACGTAGAACCTTCTGAGGTTATCCACATTCCAGGAATGCGGCAATTCGTTACCTTCTTCGTCTGACAAATAGAAAGACCCTGGCCTGTTGCTTCTGCTGACCAGGAATGGACCTTCCCAACTTTCTTGCAACTTCCCTGTTTTACCTTGCTTTAGCTTCAGAACATAGTCTCCTAATGCTATATCTTTTCTTACCACTTTCTTGTCTCTCCACTTCTTGGTCTCTTTTTGATATTTGTTGAGATTCGCTGCAGCTTGAAGCCTTTCACCTTCGACTAGATCTTTGTCCCTGCCTTCGCTGTTTTCCTCTTGGTTGAGGCTCGCTCTGCTGCTTTTGAATCTTAGCTCTTCAGGTGACATTGCCTCTTCTCCAAACAGTAATTTGAAAGGCGTGAATTGTGTTGTCCTAGACTTTGTTGTATTGTGAGACCAGACCACCTTGGTTAGCTCATCTGTCCACTTGCTCTTTTTCAGTTCCACCAGCCTTTTCTTGACGCCTTCGAAAATGACGCCATTGGCTCTTTCGACCGCCCCGTTTGACTGCGGGTGATATACCGATGCGAACTTTGGGATTGTACCGATCGAATGACAAAATTCTTTGAACACTTCGCTGTCGAATTGCTTTCCATTATCAACTGTCACTTCTCTAGGTACACCGAAACGACAGACAATGTTTTGCCAGAAGAACTTCTTGATTGATTCGGCTGTGATATTTACTAACGGCTTAGCTTCTATCCATTTGGTGAAATATTCTACTGCCACTACCGCGAACTTGTAATTGCCCTGCGCCGTTGGTAATGGCCCTACGATGTCAATTCCCCACCTCTGCAACGACCATGTCGGAGAGATTAGCTGGGTGGCAGCTCCTGGAGTTCTTTGCTGCTTTGCGAATTTTTGGCAAGCTTCGCATGTTTTGACTATTTGCTGCGCGTCCCTTAATGACATTGGCCAATAGAACCCTTGCCTGAAAGCCTTTCCCGCTAAGGCTCTGGGACCAATGTGTGATCCACACCATCCGCTATGGATCTCTTTTAGCAATTCTATGCCTTCTTCCTGAGCTATGCATTTGAGAAGAGGAGCTGTGACACCCAATTTGAACAGCTCGTCTGCGACTAAGGTATAACTCCGGCACCTTTGCTCCATTCTTTTGGTTTCGGACGTGGACTCGGGCTCGCATTTTCCTCTCAAGAAAGCAATGATGGGAGCTCTCCAATCTTCGCCCTGAATCGCTAGCACCCAGGATACCGAAATTGGCTTTTCTTTTACTGAGGGGCCCTTTAATATCTCGAAGAATACATCTGGGGGCAGTTTTTCTTTTCTTGCTGCTGCTTTGGCCAAGGCGTCTGCCTCCCCGTTCTGGCTTCTAGGCCAAAACTCTACGGTGTAACCTTTGAACTGCCTCTCCATCCTTCTCACCATCTCCAAATACTTGATCAGCTCTGGGTTTCTGGCCAAGCTCTCTTTTTCTACTTGATCAGTGATGACCTGAGAATCCGTCCTTACTGTGCAAACTTTTGCTCCCAATGCCCTTGCTTTTCGCAACCCAAGCAATAACGCCTCATATTCTGCCACATTATTTGAGCATTTGTCTTCCTCTTTGTAAAAAATCCAATTTTACTGCGTATCGCAGCTTCGCTCCATTAGGTGATGTGATCACGGCCGTAGCCCCCGCGCCATCTCTCCCCCAGGCTCCATCGCAAGTAATGAACCACTCTGGTTCTGGCTTGATTTGTTGGTCCGAGCCCGGCGAAGTCCAATCTGCTACGAAATCGGCTAACACCTGGGACTTAATTGCCGTTCTTTTCTCGTATACCACTGGGAGGCTAGACATTTCAGCCGCCCATTTACGAATGCGACTTGGAGCCTCTTTGTTGTTGAATATTTCTTTGAGAGGTTGATCCGAAAGAACCACCACCTTATGCGCTCCGAAATAATGCCTCAGCTTTCTTGAACTCATAACCACTGCGTATACTATTTTTTCGAGCTCCGAATATGCCTTCTTGGAATCTGTCAAAGCTTCCGAGATGAAATATACCGGTGATTGGGCTTTTACACCCTGGATTTCCTTTTCTTGTACTAATGCTGCGCTTACGGCTGACTCTGTTGCCGCCAGATAAAGGAATAATGTTGCGCCAGGCTCAGGTGGTGACATGATGGTCAAGTGATGTAAATAATCCTTTAACTCTTGGAACGCCTCCTTTTGCTCTGGTCCCCAACTAAACTTGGCTGCTGACTTTAACGTTTTAAAAAACGGTAAGCTTCGCTCTGCGGACTTGGCGATGAACCTATTCAATGCTGCAATTCTTCCCGTGAGCTTTTGCACGTCATTTCTTGTTTTTGGCTCTTCCATGTTGATTAGGGCTCTGACCTTGTCTCTATTAGCTTCGATTCCCTTTACTGATACCAGACAGCCTAAGATCTTTCCTTTTCTTACACCGAAGACACATTTCTCAGGATTTAACTTCAAACCTGCCGCTCTCATGTTGGCGAAGGTTTCTGCTAGATCAGTTACATGGTCTGATCTTGCTTTACTTTTTACAACAATATCGTCCACATATGCCAACAAATTCCTTGGGATTTGATCTTTGAATACTACCTTCGACATTCTGGAAAACGTATTGGTATCTTTTCTTTGTCTACCTTTTCCTTCTGATTGAGGTCTGCCACTTCTGCTTGATTCAAGATGTGCACGCTACGATGCCCGGGGGTTTCACCTTTCTCTATGTTTCTAGCCATCTGCTGGTTCTTACGAAGCAATAAGTCCCTGAAGGTGTGATGAAACTTGTGCACTCTTCGTCTTCCTTTTTCATCCATATTTGTTGATATCCTGAGAAACAGTCCAGCAATGATAACATTTCGCTATTGGCAGCTTCGTCCACCACTCTAGCGACTGCCTCGAACTTGTTTAGAAACCCCCGACCAAAAATTGCTAAGTATGGGAAGTAAATATCCACCACATCGAAGGTTACATATTCTGTTCTTGCATTTGACAAATCTCCGAAAGAGACTGGCAACTCGATCTTTCCCAAGACTGGCACTCTTTTTCCCCCGAAACCGCAGAGAGGATTATCAGCTGGCTGCAACGCCGCTCGGTCTAGCTTCATTTCTGTGGAGGTACTTGCAAAAATGATATCAGCAGAGCTTCCGGTGTCCACCAAGATTCTTCCTATTTTCCATCTGGCTATGTTGGCCTCGATGACTAAGGCATCGTTGTGAGGGAAATTTGTGAGTTTGAGGGCTTGCTCAGTGAATGTGATTGGCATGTGAGACCATCGCGATCTGACCATTGGACCTTCAACTGAAATGTTGTTAACACTTCTGAAATAGTCCTGCCTTTGCCTCTTGCTTTGAAATTGCATGGATGATCCCCCTGAAATGGGCATGATCATCCCTACCGTTGGCAAACAACTCGCTTGGTTGCCTTTGTCCTCTTCTTTTGGGTTTTGCAATGTCTCAATTTCGTTGAAGGTGAGATTGACCATGGGTGGGACCGAAGCTGTTTGATTGCTTCGTAAGGGTGGTAACTGAGCCGGCTGGTAAGAGAATGCCTGAACGTTTCTTGCCGATGGCTGAGCAAAGGATGCCTGTGGGCCATTCTGAAAATTTTGGTGGGATGCCCAATTTACGCTTTGACAGATTGAGGGAGCTGTGCCTTCTGTTTGAGCTTTTTCTTCCGCCATTCTCTCCAAGATCTTTTTGCTTTCAGGACAAAACTTCGTTCCATGCCCTGCTTCTCCCCCATGAAATATGCAATAATATTTTCTTTCTTCTTGAGGCTGTCTCCCTCGTCCTCGGCCTCTGCCTATGTTGAACTTTCCTCCTCTGCTTCCACCATTGTCCCTCTCACTGCTCTTCCAATTCTCTCATTCATCGAAGTTGGAGGCTCTCTTGCAAAGAAATTTGCGCAAGGTCCTATTCTGAGACCCTTGATACAAGCCTCAATTGCTACCTCGTCCGGTACCTTCGGTGCTTGAGCCCTGAGCTGGATGAACCGTTGGAAGTAGGACTGCAAAGGTTCCCTCTCTCCCTGAATACAATTGAACAAATCGCTACTATTGAGCGAATCCCTTTTTATCCCTTTGAAGTTTTCGAGAAACTTGCTTCTTAAATCTTGCCAAGATTGAATGGACAAGGGCTTCAGCAAGGAATACCAGTTTAGCGCTATGCCTTCACATGCTATGATAAAAGACTTGGCTAAGACTGTATCGTCACCACCTGTCGAAGCTATGGCCGCTTCGTAAGCCATGAGAAAGTGCCTGGCGAGTATCAATTATAGGATCTTAGTCATTTATTTCTGTGCGTTGGAGGCCATGCTGCTAGCTGCAGACAGGGTGCTAATGGATCAGCATTGTCTATTGGTCTGGAGATTATGGTGCTTCTGAATGGATTTGAGATGTCTAACGCTGTTGGAGTTCCGAATAAGTGTTGTTCTCGAGCCTCAAAAGTTCCGCCTATGGAGTCCAGCTCCGATTGCTTCTTGGTCATTGCTTGCAATTCTGCCTGCAACCTTGCCAATCTTGCCTTTGTTGCTGTGAGCTCCTGCTTGACTGCCATAGCACGCTGTGAGCTATACATTGCATGTGTCATGTGCAAGTCACATGTCCATCTGTCGTTTCAACTGGTATACTGCTTTTGCAACTCATGCTCTGCTCACACCTGAAAGCAGTAGCTTAGCCTATCGCATGCTAATCTGACGATATTAGGTGCATGTCAATTTTTCTGTGTATCACTGGTAGACCTTATGGCCAGGCTAATGTGCCACATTTGATTTTTAGATAGAAGTGTATTGTACTCAAAGAAGAACATGATGTTTTGAATAAATCTATGGACTTTTCCTGTAAACTAATCCTTTGATGCTCTTTAGATCCATATCTCCATGCATAACTCTCTAAAAATAAGGATGAGTGATGAGAACAGAATTTTGTAATAGGTACCCGAACGTATGAGTGATGGGTCTGTCTTATTATTGCTGAAAATTCAAACTCATAGAAGAATAGAAGTGGGCACTACATACAACCTGAGTATCATAATGTTAAGATAATTAAGTTCTATCATTCAAAGAAGGCCGGTCTAGCAGTTATCCACCACATACAATACACTGAGACCGTCAATTTCCCAATCATCATATAGATATCTTTTTCTTGTAGTGAACCCGCTTCTTGATTTGTTGCATAAATTTATTACAAAGAAAATTTCATAGTTGGTTAAGAACCCAAATGATTGTTAAAAGATGACAAGAAAAAATATACTGATTGGCCTATTCCAGAACAATTTTATTATCTAATCAAGATTTTATTATTGCTTAACACAGTATACTATTTTGCCTATTCCATAACCATATAATTTCCTACTCAATAACCATGTTTTTCCTAGTGAGGTATGTTGTAAAGAAAGGAAATTCCTTACCTATGCAAGTACCACTTCATTGACACCCGGTCTACAGAATCCAAGCTAACAGTTACCTTTGCTGCACACGACAAAAGGGTGAAAAAGAAAGAAACATTAGATATTGTAGAGGATCATTGATGGAAGCACTTCAATAGAATTATCAATGTAACCATGAGAAAAATTCTAGCAAGACCAAAGGATTAGTAAAAAGGCAATTTTGTAATAGCACCAAAATAGACTGAGTTGCATGGTGACATGGATATTAAAACCTTGCTTACAGATTCATAGAAAATCCATGGTCAACCAAAAAGTGCCTTGAATAAAAATGCCAATCCAATTTGTTTGTATGCAGGATTCAGAGGGACTAATCCTATGCAGAAAAATCCTTCTAGCTAATCATTACCGATGACTCTAGAACTTGATCTGCATTTTAAGCACATATCATCATGTCTGCCAATCCAATTTATAACAACGAGGATATCGAGCAAAGCCTTCATGAAGCAAACACAGTGTAGAAATGAACTTGCAGTCAGCAAATTCCTGCAGCCTAATCTGTACCTGAAGTCAGCAAGCATATTATTTCTCCTAACTAATAACACTACTTTGTCTATCAAAGAATAAAATATTGCCCAACTAATAGCATTACTTTGCCCAACTGTGATTTGTACTTTGCCTAACCAAGAATAACACTACGGCGAACTGAGAACACTACTCATATATTCCTACAAAAATTATAGATTCCATTTGAGAGGGTTAGTGAGATGCACCATGCACGGGTACTTCCTAAGAACAGTGCCCAAACAATGCCACAGAGAAATGCTCGGTACAGCACAGGAACATTATTGATCTCCTTCACTGATTGAAAAAAAATGAAACCCCCTCTATGTCCATTCTTACTAATTTGCCACACCGATCCGGGCTGTTCCATCAGCAAAGGGCAAGCAAGAGTAAAAAATAACCAAACTCAATTCATAAATGGATATTTTAACTTGATCTTCAAAAAGAACAATGAAAATGTGAATGATCTGTAACACTCTAAATGAATCCTGACATCCAAATAACTCACATCACAAAATGCAACTCCTCGCTACCATTCAAGGTAGTAAACCAAGCTTAGTTGAAGTGCGACATCTAAACAAACATTTGATTCTTCTATGAACAAAACTTCCATACATGAAAAGAAAAACCAACCCTATGCATCCCAGCTTCAAAAACAAAGAAAAAGAAAGCCAACAGATGACCTCACCTTCCTGTCATCCTGTGCACGGCCTCCCTATGGCTCTCTGATTTCCAATCCCGCTGTATCAGAAACATAAAAAACAATCAAGCTTGCAGAGTGTCAATCAATTAAGAGGAAATTCATAGCACAACGCAATAAGCTTTCATTTAAACTGAACAGTGAAGCATTCTGATACATGACATTTTAGGAATGAGATCAGTAGCAAAAATATCAGATCAAAAACATATGAGATTTCTGCACCTATCACAAATTACATATGAGAAATAATATCTAATATCAAAGCTGGATTACCCCAAAGTGTATAGCTAGAAGCAATTCATTACCACATCGGAGCCACTAAGACAATGCTCACAAGCCGGCAGAGTGGCGCGTGGACGCCGGCGTTGACGCTACCGCTGGTGCTCCTCCAGACAACGTCGAGATCCGACTCGCAGCCTCACGGAAAGTTGCTGCCGTCGCCGCTCCATTGTGGGCATACATCCATGCCGACGCTTGAGGCTCCCGCGACCTGTGTGCGCGCCGCCTCGGGGCCTCGTCGGGGTCGAACTTCCCACTGTGCCCGCCCAACGAGAGAAGCTGTCGTCCAACCGCGCTGCTTCGCTTCGCCTTCAAGGTCCGGCCGGGTGCACGGCAGATCCGTGCCGAGCTCCGCCACCTCGCCGTCTCAGC
>OAMR01000623.1:628446-670578 GCA_900205405.1 Echinochloa crus-galli
GATGGAGCGGAGAACTCACGGATTGTCTTGGTTGCCATCCTCGATGTAGCCTGGTCAACGATGGGAAGGACTGGGTTCGTCGGAAGGAGTTGCTTTTGAGGAGGTACAACACGGGGTCGTACTTTCCTCATAAGTGACTCCGGATTTTCTTGGAAGTTTGACGGTAGTTGGAAACCAGTCATGCACTGCTCTGTTCCACAAAGACCAACGAACAGAGCAAGGATAAACCCTCTTGAGGAACGGCCTTCCAAGAATGAGGGGCGTCCTTGTGTCAACTTTCATGTCAAGTACCACGAAATCCACAGGGACAAAGAACTCCCGGATTTTCACCGGAATGTCCTCGGCTATCCCCGCGGGATGGCGGATTGACTGGTCCGCTAGCTGCAAATACATAGTTGTAGGGGACAAGGAAGAATGATCGAGTTTATCGTACACTACCTTGGGCATGACGCTGACACTTGCTCCAAGGTCGCACAACAGGGCTGGTTGAAGTGTTGATCCGATCGAGCATGTGATGGTAGGACATCCTGGGTCCTTCTTCTTCTCTGTGAGATTATTTAAAATGGCCGCTGCAAGCTTCTGTTAGCTTTATTACCTCGGTGGTCGGCAGGGCTCGTTTGTGGTTGAGGATGTCCTTCAAGTACTTGGCATAGGTGGGAACCTGCATAGCCTCAAGTAATGGAATATTGACATATAATTTACGAATTACCTCAACAAACTTGCTGAATTGTTCGTCCACCGTTGGTTTGTGGGATCGTCTGGGGAATGGCAGCACAGCGGGATCGTAGAATTCATGAGGGGCCGTCTTCGTCTCCTTCCGAGAGTTATTCTTTTATGGTTCAGCTGCGGCCTCCTCCTCTTCGCTATCACTGTCTGTGGTGGCTGCTTTCTTACCTGCATCGTTAGGATATGGCGCGTCCCGAGTGGTCTTACCCCCTCTCGTGGTAACCGCTTTAACCTTTTCATGAGGAAAACTCCCCGCCACAGATGAAGGTAAAGAAGCAGCTAACTGAGCAACTTGAGTTTCTATCATTTTATTGAAGCTCAGTTGATTTTTCATGGCAGAAGCGAATGATTCCATCCTAGAGTCTATGTTTCCAGAGTTTTATCACTAGCAGAAAGCTTTTTGTTGACATTTTCAGTTATTTTCATCTGGCCAAACACAAGATCTCTAAGAGACAGCTGATTATTGAAAGACTGAAATTGTTACCTTGTTGAGGCCTCTCAAAAGGGAGGTTTGGGCGCGGATTCCAGCCTTGGTTGCCGTAGTTGTTCGGTCGGTACCCGTTGTTGTTGGAGTTGTTGACGTAGTGGGCATCTTCTCGCGTTTCGGGGCAGTCATTCCCCGAATGGCCAGTGTTGCCACAGACTTCGCAGGTCATGCGAGCGTCCATGGCTTGCACCGTTTCTTGAGCAGGGGCCTCCAGTTTCTTCATCAGGAGGTCCATCTTGGCAGCGAGCATGTCCAGAGCTTCAACTTGGTGAACTCCTCGGGTCTTTGGTTGAGTCCGGTCATCGGACCAGCCTTGGTTCTCAACCATCTTCTCTATGAGGTCCTTCACACGACTCTCCTCAAGAGAGAACAACGAGCCTCTAGCAGCAGCGATCCAGGTACTCACGGGCAGAGCTTCATAGCCCGTGATAGAAGGTTTGGATTATGAACCAACTCTGCATACCATGGTGAGGACAAGCAGAAATATAGTCCTGGAGGCGATCCCATGCCTCCGGGACTGTTTCATCTTTTAGCTGCTGGAAACTAGCTATTTTGTTCCGGAGGGCGTTGGTTTTCCCAACCGGAAAGAATTTTAGCAAGAAAGCGCTAGTGCATTTATCCCAGGAGTCTATAGCCTCGCGGTTAGCATAAAACCATTGCTTCGCCTTGCCTAATAATGAGAATGGGAATAAACGAAGGCGAATGGCATCAATACTTACTCAGCGAATGGTGAAGGTGTTGCAAATCTCTAGGAAATGCTGGAGATGAGCATTGGCATCTTCGTGTGGCTTGCCGCAGAATGGGCTAGCCTGTACCATGTTGATGAGGGCTGGCTTCAGCTCGAAGCTACCATCTTCGACTGGCGGAGCTGGTCCGACACGCACGTTCTCGCTCGATGGAGCGGAGAACTCACTGATCGTCTTGGTTGCCATCCTCGATGTAGTCTGGTCGACGACGGGAAGGACTGGGTTCGTCGGAAGGGGTTGCTTCTGAGGAGGTACAACACGGGGTTGTACTTTCCTCACAAGTGACTCCGGATTTTCTTGGGAGTTTGACGGTAGTTGGAAACCAGTCATGCACTGCTCTGTTCCACAAAGACCAACGAACAGAGCAAGGGTAAACCCGCTTGAGTAGCGGTACTCAACTAAGATAGCCAAATACAGCAATTCAAAAGTAATCTAGCCAAAGACTTCCCCGGCAACGGCGCCAGAAATGCTTGTTGGCACTTCTTACGATCCAATATCAGAATTGAGAATCCTGGTACTGGGGTAAGGAGTGTTTCAGTGGTTTTCCTTATGGCTTAGTAAAATATAGAAATATTCTGCAAGCGCACAGAATCACCGCTGTAGCACTTCACCTGGGAGTATCCCGAGGTATCGTAATTTATATGGTGACAAAGTAGGGTAGCATAATTTCTTAAATAATACCTTAGACATGATGTTGAAGCTTGCCCCTAGATCGCAGAGTGCATCATCAATGCGACGATTCCAGATCGCGCACTGAATGATGGGCACTCCGGGATCTTCCTTCCTATCATGCAGCCATGTTGTGTGATTATTGGTGTGAGTGCAGCCATTTTAGTGGGGTAGACATGTTTGGTGCTGGTTGGTGGTGATGGTAAATAAATGGAGATGTTCTAGAAGGATGAAAATGATAGAATTACCAATTACATTCACCCTAGGTAAAATTTCAGCATGTGACCATTTATTTAAACCAAGCTTGCAAAATTTCTACTCTCTCTCAAATTATTTACTCAGGTGGTTCGATTATTTTGGAAAGGGAAACATGCAAATGCAATTGGAAATTTAAAATTTGGAAGGGAAATATGAGATACATACCGGTTATCCTCGCGGCGAGCGCTCAGCTTTTAAGTCCGCGAGCGGGACTTCTCCTGTCTTCAGGTGCTCTTGTCATCGTCCGGTCCCGGAGTGGATGACTCGGACGATGCAACCTTCTTCCGCCACATCTTCTTGTTTCTTCTTCTTTGTCGGTGCGGTGGATCGGTGTCTCTGATGAGCTTTGTGGCTCGGATGTCAACTTCATTGACCTGCTCCAGGTTAGTGAATCTTGATTTGTTCAGTACTACTGAGAGCATTTCTCCAGCCTGGGTTTGAATGCAAACTTCTCTTCCTTGCCGTTGATTTCAGAGTGATTTTTCCGGCTCCTACGTCGATGTTTGCGTTGGCGGTGCTCAGAATGGGCTTCCAAGAATGAGGGCGTCCTTGTGTCGACTTCCATGTCAAGCACCACGAAATCCACAGGGACAAAGAACTCCCGGATTTTCACCGAATGTCCTCGGCTATCCCCGCGGGTGGCGGATTGACTGGTCCGCTAGCTGCAAATACATAGTTGTAGGGGACAAGGAAGAATGATCGAGTTTATCGTACACTACCTTGGGCATGACGCTGACACTTGCTCCAAGGTCGCACAGGGCTTGGTTGAAGTGTTGATCCGATCGAGCATGTGATGGTAGGACATCCTGGGTCCTTCTTCTTCTCTGGGAGATTATTTAAAATAGCTGCGCTGCAAGCTTCTGTTAGCTTTATTACCTCGGTGGTCGGCAGGGCTCGTTTGTGGTTGAGGATGTCCTTCAGGTACTTGGCGTAGGTGGGAACCTGCATAGCCTCAAGTAATGGAATATTGACATATAATTTACGAATTACCTCAACAAACTTGCTGAATTGTTCGTCCACCGTTGGTTTGTGGGATCGTCTGGGGAATGGCAGCACAGCGGGATCGTAGAATTCATGAGGGGCCGTCTTCGTCTCCTTCTGAGAGTTTCTTCTGTGGTTCGGCTGCGGCCCTCCTCCTCTTCGCTATCACTGTCTGTGGTGCTGCTTTCTTACCTGCATCGTTAGGATATGGCGGTCCCGAGTGGTCTTACCCCCTCTCGTGGTAACCGCTTTAACCTTTTCCGAGGAAAACCCCCGCTACAGATGACGGTAAAGAAGCAGCTAACTGAGCAACTTGAGTTTCTATCATTTTATTAAAGCTCAGTTGATTTTTCATGGCAGAAGCGAATGATTCCATCCTAGAGTCTATGTTTTCCAGAGTTTTATCATTAGCAGAAAGCTTTTGTTGAATATTTTCAGTTATTTTCATCTGGCAAACACAAGATCTCTAAGAGACGGCTGATTATTGAAAGACTGGAATTGTATGAGTTACCTTGTGTGGCCTCTCAAAGGGAGGTTTGGGCGCGAATTCCAGCCTTGATTGCCGTAGTTGTTCGGTCGGTACCCGTTGTTGTTGGAGTTGTTGACGTAGTGGGCATCTTCTCGCGTTTCGGGGCAGTCATTCCCCGAATGGCCAGTGTTACCACAGACTTCGCAGGTCATGCGAGCGTCCATGGCTTGCACCGTTTCTTGAGCAGGGGCCTCCAGCTTCTTCATCAGGAGGTCCATCTTGGCAGCGAGCATGTCCATAGCTTCAACTTGGTGAACTCCTCGGGTCTTTGGTTGAGTCCGGTCATCGGACCAGCCTTGGTTCTCAACCATCTTCTCTATGAGGGCCTTCGCACGACTCTCCTCAAGAGAGAAGAACGAGCCTCCAGCAGCAGCATCCAGGTACTCACGGGCAGAGGCTCTCAGCCCGTGATAGAAAGTTTGGATTATGAACCAACTCTGCATACCATGGTGAGGACAAGCAGAAATATAGTCCTGGAGGCGATCCCATGCCTCCGGGACTGTTTCATCTTTTAACTGCTGGAAACTAGCAATTTTGTTCCGGAGGGCGTTGGTTTTCCCAACCGGAAAGAATTTTAGCAAGAAAGCGCTAGTGCATTTATCCCAGAGTCTATAGCCTCGCGGTTAGCATAAAACCATTGCTTCGCCTTGCCTAATAATGAGAATGGGAATAAACGAAGGCGAATGGCATCGATACTTACTCCGCGGATGGTGAAGGTGTTGCAATCTCCAGGAAATGCTGGAGATGGGCATTGGCATCTTCATGTGGCTTGCCGCAGAACGGGCTAGCCTGAACCATGTTGATGAGGGCTGGCTTGAGCTCGAAGCTGCCATCTCCGACTGGCGGAGCTGGTCCGACACGTACGTTCTCGCTCGATGGAGCGGAGAACTCACGGATCGTCTTGGCTGCCATCCTCGATGTAGCCTGGTCGACGACGGGAAGGACTGGGTTCGTCGGAAGGAGTTGCTTCTGAGGAGGCACAACACGGGGTCGTACTTTCCTCACAAGTGACTCCGGATTTTCTTGGAAGTTTGACGGTAGTTGGAAACCAGTCATGCACTGCTCTGTTCCACAAAGACCAACGAACAGAGCAAGGATAAACCCGCTTGAGTAGCGGTACTCAACTAAGATAGCTCAATATACAAATGCCCCCGGCAACGGCGCCAGAAATGCTTGTTGGCACTTCTTACGATCCAATATCAGAATTGGGGAATCCCGGTACTGGATGCAAGAAGTGTTCAGTGGTTTTCCTTATGGCTTAGTAAAATATATAAATATTCTGCAAGCGCACAGAATCACCGCTGTAGCACTTCACCTGGGAGTATCCCGAGGTATCGTAATTTATATTTCCGCAGGGAAGCTTTGGCAAGACTACTAGTGAACAGATATTCGAGACTATCAGAGAAGGGTACACGACTAAACAAGACAGGGGATAAACGGTATTGGATAGGAGTGGATATACCGGACACACAGCTCAAGGGATACTCGGATAGATGAGAGAAGGTATAGATAGTTGGGAGGACAACGAGAAGAGATAAAGGATTCCTGGGTACTCTATCTATCTAGGCCAAGTGGTTAGAGATACAGTGGCTAAAGAGCCAGCACTAGTAGGTCTGGAATAAGTCTACTGTCTTTCTTGGGGACTATAGAGCATCCGACAGGGAAAATGCGAATGCATGAACAAAGTGCTGGGTGGTTCAGACATACCTGGTGGGCGATCTCTACAGGGCCCTCGACACGCAGAAAGGGATGAGAAGGGGTGCTGACTACCCTGAACCTTGGGTCCTAGGACACCGGAACTAACGTGATGGGCTACAAAGACCGGAAGGGTTGTCACCACCTCCCGGCTACCACCTCCGTTGCGACGGGCAGAAACTAAGGTTACTGACAAGTCTAGGAACCACTCCTACACAGATCAATAACTACTTACTTCGCTAGCAGAAGCAAGCACCCTCGTTACTACACTTGGTGACAATTCACCTCAAGTACTAAGCAAGAACGAAGAACCAATAGAGACAGAGACTTAAGCAAGAACTAGAAGCACTATGAACTAGAACCGACTATAGTCTAAACACGATATAGATGCAACTAGATTAAAGTAGAAGCAACTATATAAGGCACAAGTAGAATAAAGTAGATAACTATATTGATAATCGAATGTCATACAAAAGGAAAAGGTAAAAGATACAAGAGCTAATCCCAGAGCTTCTGAAGACGACTCCGGAACCCCCGAGGCACAGCTCGACTCGACTCTAACTCCCAACTAAACTAACCTGCTCTACTAGAAATGAAGTGGAAGAGCTCCTTGGCTTGAGTGTGTCAAATGAGCAGCTGGACCCTTGTATTTATAGTGCCATATGACGGTTGGGGTGGAGTAACCGCCAAGGGACCCAGGGTCGGTTCGCCCGAACACCCCGGGTTCGGCCGAACAGGTCCTTTCGGCCGAAGGCCCTTGGATGCACCGCCTTGTTCTGGATGGCCAGGATGGGCTGCTGGAGGCGGTTGGCCGTTCGGCCGAACCGGCCAGTTCGGCCGAACTGGCCCGGGGCCTCGGCAGCCCTCCGTTCCACCGCCTCTGGTCCTGGACGGCTTGGATGAGTCCCACTTGGCCTGGGTGTGCTTGTTCCCGCGGATTGATGACTTGGCATGGGTCCGGTTGAGTTGGCGGGAGTTCTGCGTGGCTTGCACAGTCACGGATGACTTGGCAGTGACGTGGACGGCTCCCGGTGGCCTGTACGGCTAAGGGGGATAACCGGCCGAACATGTCGTTCGGCTGTTTCTGTCATTTCCGACCCCTATAGCACATATTTTGGAATGTTGTACCTGCAAACATGACACTCACCAAAACTCGTGGAACTTTATTAGAAATAAAACCTAAGTACATGGAATGGTGCATGGTCTCTTATTTTATCCCGAGTATTGGTGGTCGGATTTGGGTTGTAACGACCGCCAACACCTGTCACGACGTACGCTGGGTCATATCCATTCCCCTGACGGGGCAAGCACGCCGCGCACTGTGGCCAGCAGAGGCCATCATTCCGTCACTGTGCCGCCAACTCCCGTCCTCCCCTGACAGGGCGAGCATGGGAGACCCTCGAGCAGGCGTACGAACGATGACCAGGACCGGCCCGGAGGGCCTGCTACCCCTCGAAGCCACTCCAGGACAAGACCAAGGACGACGGCACGCCCGGTGCCACACTCTCCTAGTACACCCCCCTGTAGCACGTACTGTGCTTGTACTTGTACCCCCTCAGAGCTGCTATCCTTCCTCCTTGGACTATAAAAGGGGAAAGAAAGCGCTGGCCAGGGGGACGATCGATGGACAACAACAGATGGAACACACACACCACGCTCACGATATTGGCACTTTGTCTCAATCACTCACTCACTCAGGGACCTGGAGGCCCCTCCTCCTCTCCCGCTAAGCTTGTAGCCCCCCACTACGAGCACCCCGGTGCAAGATAGTGCAGTGCCGAGAGCACGCCTTGCTGGACGTACGGCCCCGTGGCCGGAACCAGGATAAACCCCTTGTGTCATTGTGCTAGCTCCTGCATCGACCGGTGAGGGACGGGACACAGCGCATTCTGTTAGGCGCTGAGGTTGGGCGGCCAATCTCGGCACCGACAACAGGTACCCCAGATCGACTGAGACGGAAATGGCCAAGGTGCGCTCGCCCCAGCCTACCCTTGAACGGTGAAGTTCAGGGGTACCCTGCGTTCCTCTCAAGGCCCTACTGATCAGGGGTTCGAAGCCTGGCCCTCGAAAGGGTTCGACGGGTGCCCCAGATCGATAGAGTCAGGGACGATTCTGGCGTGCTCATCGAGCCTACCATCAAACGTGAATTTCAGGGGCGCCCCTATTGTGTTCAAGGCCAGACAAAGGCAGCTAGTCGAGGGATCCCATCGAGGTTGTGCTTCCGCGCCCTCGGCCCCTGTCGAATGGGACCGAGCCCTGCCTAGCAAACCTTTGCGAGAGCTCTCATGGACGTGTCTCCCGACCACGCAACCGACCCTTATCAAATGGGGCACAGACGTCCACTTGAATTACCCGTTAACAGCTCACCAAGGCATCCATGACTTGCAGCCCGCTCAAGGGAAGCATGGATCACTTCACCCCTCCTCCCTGTGAAAGGGCGACGAGGGCCGCAACTCAAAGTCGAGGGTCTCCCCTGATCATCCCTACCTAGGCCAGGGCTCGGGGGCTCCTCGTGTCACAACCATTCCCTTTGAAAAAAGTCGTGATTACCCAATTGTGAGGATCCGTGCAGGGCCAACCCCTCGAGTAATTAAACAAACTTCCAGAGGACGCTCCAGATGAGTCGGACGCTGCCTCACCCGCGTAGATTGCCGATGCTGGCTGAAATACTGATGAGGACATCTTCCTCCACTGTTACCCGTTGGCAAAGACGCAACAAAATCGGCCAGGCCCAGTTGTAGTTGGGCGGCAACCGTGTGAGCCTCTGAATAATCCTACCTTGCTTAGCTAGGGAGTAGGAAGCCACCTTAAAAGGGAGAGCTACTCTTTCCCTATCAGACTAGTCTTTTGAGGTGATTGGGCCTTTCCCTGAGTGGGTGTGCCAAGCGCGGTGCTAAGATTGTTGGGGGCCAGGTAATACGTATTTGAAGTCGGAGTCACGGGGGCCAGGTCATGTGTGCCTGAAGCTGGGCTTTGCGAGGGCCAGATCATGCTATCTGTAGCCGGATCGGTGTGTCGTATGCCGGAGTACCGGTGCTACTGGAGTACCGGTGCTAAGACTGTCGAGGCACAACAGGATGCCCTATGGGCGTTGCAGCCGGGTCGGTGTGTCGGGCTTTTCCTTATCAACCTGGGCCGGACTCATTAAATACTGTCGAGGCCGGCTGAAACAAACGCAAGGCAGACACGTCACTCAATGCTTATAGCACTTGGATGAGAGTACTCACTCCTCCAAGGCCTCGGGGGCTACACCCGCGGGTGCACTAAAGCGCCCCCATGGAAATCCACGTATTCAAAGGAAAAAATCCCATACAGAGCACCTTAGAATATCACCCAAGGACCCCCAGCCTTTGCAGGACTGGTCCTCATTCCAGTAAAGGCTCGGGGCTACTTCATCTCCGCCTTGCTTGGGGGTCTTGGCCCCTTGACCAAAACCCTGTACAAACTCCGCCTCATTCGAGGGTCTCGGCTTCCCCTCGAGCGAGCATCAAACTCCGTATCGCTCGAGGCCACACCTCGACCAATGACACTCGCGCCCATCCGCTCTGCCCGATAAAGGCATTCAATGCCCGGCTCTGTCACAGGACGCCAAAGTCAAAAGGCGAATCGTCGCACACACCGCGCGTCTAACACGGCCTGGAGCACTGTGCGGCTGACCCCAATCATTGTGCGGCCAACTCCAGTCACTGTGCGACTGACACCGGTCACTTCGTAAGCACTGCGGCGCCCTGTGCGGACAGGAGGGTGTCACTCCGTGACACTGTGCTGCCTACTCCCGTCCATCCCCCACGACGGAGCCTTCAAACGGGCGTACAGACGGCGACTGGCGTGAGCGCCGGTCCCATCCGGCAACTCCAGCCACTGTTTCGCCATCCCCAATGCTGGGCAGGTCTGCGGCATACTGTGCGAAGGAAGCGCCACTCCGTGATACTGTGCTGTAAACTCCCGTCCTTCTCCCGCAGCGAAGCCCTCGAACGGGCATGGGAGCACCCTCGAACGGGTCTACAGATGGCGACTGGGCGCGGACCCCGGTCAGAGCTACCCCTCGAAACCATTTCAGGACAAGCACAGGAACCTCCACGCTGCCCACGGAAGCCAGGGCATGTCGATGATTCGCGCCAGGTACAAGGATTCGCAAGGACGAGGACCATGCTCGGCGCCCTGCTCGATGGTACACCACGACTGTAGAAACTAACGGTGCCTCACGTCTGTAACTGTCCCTCCTTGGCCTATAAAAGGGGGAGGCAGACGCCCTACCAAAACACAAGACACAACGCAATCACGATAACCCACACAACACTACAACACTCCAATATTGGCACTTGCTTCAATCAAACTCAGCCATCAGGAACGTGGAGGATTCACCTCCTCTCCCGCCTTGCTTGTAGCCCCCCTCTACGAGCACCCCAGTGCAAGATAATACAGTGCGCACGCACATCCTGGTGGATGTACGGCCCCGTGGTCAGAACCAGGATAAACCCCGTGTCATTGTGTTAGCTCTTGTGCCAACCATCGAGAGACAGGACGCAACGTATTTACTAGTTAGTGTTGGGACTAATCCGAACACCGACACCTCTAAAATATATCTATGTGGTATAACACCATTTGAGTACTATGTATTAATTTCTTTGCAAAAGGAGTCAATCTCATTGTCAATGTAAACCACTTGTAATCCACATTCAACAAACATATCGGTTGGTACTGCTTTATATTGGTTGCATTCTTCTTCGAGATTAGTGAGATCATACCATAATTCAGTCTACTAAGATTTCACTCCCCTGTGTACAACTTGTTGTACATCTCCAATATAGTATCCTTCACTTGCAACCAGAATATCTTATAGAGACCCACTGGAAACCCATCAGGCCCAAGAGCAGACTTTGTATCCATATATTGTTAAGTGCCTTTTCTATGTCCTCCATATATTTCAGGTACATTTCTAGTTTGGGATGCAAAAGCATGTACACAATATGCAAACCAATGGCTTATCCTCTGTTTTTACAATTAACATTAAAATCTTCTTATTTGCAAATTCAAACTAAATGTTTTCAAAATCTTCCTGTTTGCAAATTCAAACTAAAAGTGCTTTTTTTCGAGGTTTTTATTTTCTTAGGAGCTCGAAGAGACATTTATCTTGCCCAAGTTATGCATTCCATGGTCCATGGCCATCATATTTATTAGGTTCTTTTCTCTCTTTATTAAATTTGTATTTTGAAAATATTATATGGTGTGTAACTTATCCCCCGGCATGAATATTCTGATTGTTATAGATGCTCTAAAGTCATCCAACTTTTCTATCTTTGAAGTAGTATTTTAGATCTAGTTTAGCCAAAAGTTTATGAAAGAAATTTTGTCACCATGGATTGCCAACGTTTGATACGTACAGGATTGATACAAGTATTGGTAGTGAATATAATTAATTGTTGGTACCATTAGAGAACTTCAAAAGTATTGATGCTCGATTCATCATTTTGGATACAGTTGGTCCACTCACTCATAATAATGATCTATTCACCCAATCTGATCGAGTATAAATATTTGCCATGATTCTGAGCATTATTGTCAAATGGATGTTTACTTTTTTTAAATAAATTTACTGGTTGTATTGTTTTAGCTTGCTATATACAACTACTCTAAACATACGCACCAATCTGGCGCTGGATGACATGGCGTGGGACTGAGAACCTGCGGGAAAGAAACTGGGCTCTCTCCTCCTGTCTGAAGCTAGGCCCTATAGAACTACAGAGATTGACCGAAACGATTCACGTGCACGGTCATATCATAATTCATATACACACCTTCGTAGCACTTGAAATAAAACTACCAAATAATGGACGTTCATGAGCTGGCACAGAGGACAAAACAAGGCAGGTTTACATATACACACCTTCGTAGCACTTGAAATAAAACTACCAAATAATGGACGTTCATGAGCTGGCACAGAGGACAAAACAGGGCAGGTTCATGAATCTTGCTTTCCTTTACTTTGTGTTAAACCCCACTTGTGTTGCTAATTAGACAAGAAAATGGCGTTAGCAGCAGCCGGTGCGCGGCTGCATGCTTCAAAGATCACACTTTCAACATGGTTTGTAAAATCAGGTAGTGCGTTCAGTAGTTGTTCCATTGCACATCAGAGGGAAATAAAAAAAAATGATCCTACGCCGTATCTATATGACCGTTGAGCCGTGTTGAAGGCTAGCAACTCATTAGTTTTACCCCATTGCAACGTTGATGGGCCAACTTGATTAACAAATGAAATTCCTAAAAATGGCTGCGTCATTTCCGCTGAAAACCTCATTAAATAGAGGAATTTTACAACAATTGAGATTAATTAGAGCCATCTGTTTCAAGAAATTGGATGATAGAAATAAGAGAAATTTTATAATGATTGGGATTAGTTAGAGCCATTCGTTTCGAGAAATCGGATGGTGGAAACAAAGGAAGTACCCAAAAGTACCTAAATAGAGGTACCCGGAGGTACCTAAAGGTACCAAATTCGTGGGACCAGGTACAAAAATGGTGGGATCCCACTATTGATTTAATATTTTTTTTCAAAAGTTTAAAAAGAGCATAAGGGTAATTTCTCGTGGCGAAAAATGTATTTTTTCACCGTCTTTGCTTCTCCTCCACTGGCGCTTGGTCTATGATTCCCCCCATGATTTTCGCCTATGAATCTTCCCACAAATAGTTCCCAATTAAGCAAGATTACCACAATGTTCTTTTTTTATTTAATTTAAGTTTTTACTCAAAATACCAGGTACTTTCAGGTACCTCTCTAATCATTGTAAAACAGCTCTAGAAATAAAGGAAGTACCCAGATGTACCTAAATAGAGGTACCCGAAGGTAACCAGAGGTACCAAATTCGTGGGATCAGCTACCAAAAATGGTGGGATCCACTATTGATTTCATATTTTTTTCGAAATTAGAAAAAGGGTATAAGGGTAATTTCCCGTGGGTAACATTGTTGATGGATTTTATTCACCGTTGATTTCCCGTACGTGGGTAACATTGTCGTTATTTTTTTTTGAGAAATGACTTGTGAAAATGTTGGTGTTGCTAATTTAATCCAACATATAGGAGGCATAAGTGATATCAGTGTAAATATAGAAATGATCGTACCAGTTACAAGAAAAATGATCTGAAACATAACAATGCTTGTGCGGCACAGACATGTTGATACGATATTTCCAATTAAGCAACATTACCATAATACTCTTTTTCTATTTAATTTAATTTTTTACTTAAAATACTAGGTACTTTCAGGTACCTATGGGATTATTTGGTGTATAATGTATATCCCTAATAAAAAATAATGTATAAATAAAAAATTATTCATTTGCCTCTACTTCTATAATCTTCGATTTCTCTATTTCTAAAGAAAAAAAAAGACAACTATGAATCATAGGAGGATACAATCCTTTAGAGCATATGGGTGAGTGGAATCTCCACAAAATCACAAAAAATGGCATGAACTCTCTTCACCAAGCTCGGCCTCGCCATGAACACAACAGACTTGGTGTTCATGCGCGTGTGGCTCGACGGAGCTGGGGGAGGGAGATCACACTTTTATTGGTAGGTGTCTTTAGTCTCTGTTAGGGGCTACAACCGGGACTAAAATCACCCTTTAGTCTTGGTTGTAGCCCCCAACCAGGACTAAAGACCCCTCATCACCAGATCCAGCAACCTCTAACATGGGACCATCAATCGCCAGCAAGGATCCAGAGACCCCAAGCACCGATCCGCCCTTATGCCTGTCGGTGCTAATTCTGGCCACCGCTGGGACCGAGCGGTTGTCCGCCAACGGGATGGACACCCTCTCTCCCATGGTGCGCATTGCATGGGCCCCTCTCCTGGGGGCAGTGCTGGTGGCACCACCGCTAGCGACTCCCACGCCAGACCTCCGTTGTTGGTTCCTCTCGTGCTTGTTTTCGCCGGCGCCAGACCTAGCTCAACTTCCAGGCCTGGGGTGACCATGCACCGGACGGGGATGGGTGGCTGCTGCCTTCCCTGGTTGAGTGCCACCTGGCTCCCGTCCGCCTGGTGGGATCAGGGCTGAACCCAAGTTGCCATGGGCGTCTTGCTGCCACCGAGGTGTTTCGCACGACCCGTCTCCACTAGCCTCCTCGGCCACATCCATTTTTCGTCCAAATTCATGGGCTCTTGGGCCCATCATTGTCTTTGCGACAAGGATGATTGTTATCATGTGTACCCTGCTAATGTGATGTCGTGTTGCCTTTGTTGTTGTGGATCTCATTTGTGTAGTGTTTGGATTCACATGTCTTTGAGCGAAAGCTCTGCTCGCCTTTTGTCGATGCCCACAACACGGCTACAACCATAGGCATAGCTTACCTTGTTCAAGCCATTATCGTGGTGACCTAGATCCTTTTCGTTTCGCCAGGTGAAAACTTTGTCCGCTCTTCTTGGACGGACGAGCTATGGTGGCATTCTTGAGTCACATCCTTGTTGAAGGCGTGGTCCTGGCATACATCTTCATCTTAGCTTCTGTGTGCAATCTTGGTGTCTTATTGTCAGGTAGGGGTTCTGTCTCTTAGTTCATTTAGGCGGGCTGCGGTGCATACCGGTTTCTCTTTTCTTGTTGTTGCATTGAGGTGTCCGTCATTGTTTCTGTATTGGTCTTGTACCTCTGTGTGCCTGGTTGGTTCATTTCCTTGAGGTCGTGATGCTGTAATTATTTTCTTCTAAATGAAATATGCATGTGCTCAGCACGTTAAAAAAATGGGTACGCTATGGTCTCGGTATCGGCAGAGGTATCCGAGTTTTATTTGTTGGGCATCGGTCAGGTTGCATAGGCTTAGAATTTTAATCTCTACTGACTGCACACATAGAGGCTGTTTGGGACAGCTTCACTCCAAAAAAACAGCTTCATTCCACCAACTCTACATTTTTCAGCTTCACTCCGCCAACTCTAGAAAAATATGGAGCTGACAATATGTTTGCTAGCAGCATGACTCCAGCTCTTGAAATTGTCAGATTTGATGGGAATTGAATAGCCTTTTGTCCTTGATTGTTGTACTGTTGGCCGCTTCTTTATTTTGAATCCTATTTTATTATTTTCTGGGTGCTGCAATACACATACTGTAGTACTACATGCACTATAAAAATATTATCACTCTACATTGATTGTGAAATAATGCCATTGTAAATTGAAGGAAAAATTACAGATCAAATTATGCATTCACAAGGCTACAATTAGATTAAATTATTCATTCATAAGACTGCATGTATTTGGAAGACTACATTCATATCAAGTTATACCGCTGCACAGGGAAGGTGAAAAATAGGATGCAAATTCAGGAATGCGACTCCCTTGTATATATGTCCAGCCGGTCCATGGGCGCTATATGCGAGCACAACACTGCACAGAGCGGCAGGCAATGGACACCTTATAGCCTTGGTCACCAGGGACATGCTCGTCACGGCTCTCCCTCTAGCCACCGAGCACCAGGCCATTGCCCCATGGTAGGAGATTGATTGGGCAAAGAGCACTTGTGTCGCATGGGATTGGGTGACGGAGGACAGTCTGTAGCCGGCTCCATCCATCTTGCAGGAGAATTGGCTGGCGGCAGCCGCCTAGTCGATGGTAACGTCATCTGGGGTTGGACGAAGCGCTGCCAGGAGAAGTTTCAGCGAGGAATTAGAGAAATTTTAATATTTGCCACCCAATTGGACTGCCACACTGCTCTTGACATCTAAGATTGACACCCAGTGTATGAATTCTTTGAATCCAAGGGATCCTCGCCATTTTCTTGAATTCTCATCTTTTCTTTTCATGGTTCTTTTATTTTTCAGGCCCACCTAAGTTGACGGATTTGCCCCTTATGTGAATAGCCATTAGGCCATCTTCTCTTTGCCACCGCTGCCGCTAGCTCTTTGTTCCGCCACCGTCCCTGCTAGCTCGCTCTCCCGCCATCCAGCTCTTCAACAACATCAATTTGTTCTTGTGCTGCAGCCGAGGACCCATCTCTTCTGTTTTTTTTATGTCGCAAGCTTCGTCCTCGAGCTCACGCAGGCTAGGGGCCAACAAAGCTAGGGTTAGGCGAGAGGGAGTGCCACCAATGCTTGGGTGGTGATTGCAGCCGCAACCACTTGCTGTTGCACCCACGCCCATGGTCGATGAGGAGACCGGCTTGCCGTTGATTATGTGCCCCTACTGCAAGGATGTGATGGTGATTGCGTTGACCACCATGAACTCCCTGAAGAACCTTGGCAAGAGTTTTTTTTAAGTGCCCAAGGAATTATCAATTTGTAAGTGATTTACTGTAATTCACATTTTTCTGTAATTTGGTGAATTGAGGCTATGCCACACATCCAGGATCCTACATCATGTCCTATGTATATGTTCGAGGAAAAATATGAGAGGTGGCTACGATGCAATGGATATTTAGGATCACCCTCCCAACTGGACATTGTATCTGAGCTGCTAGAAGAATTAGAGGATCTGAAGGTGGGACTTGATGAGGTGAAGGAATAGGTGGTAGTCATGAAGACTAGAGCAACTAGAATCAATTGTTTTTTCTTTAAAAAGAAGGAAAAGTTTCCGGCCTCTGCAAATGCACACAACCCAGTTTTACAGTATCCTCAGCTTATAAGCTGATCTCAATCACAAATAGCGTAAAGGTATAATCAAATAAAAGAGAGAAAACAACTACAGATCCTATTATTGCTTCTCCATCCATTCCTAGCAAAAATATCCAAGGCTACGACCTGCAAAGCCTTGCTCGCCAGATGGACCTTCTCCCTTGTATCCTCATGCTGCAGCAAAGACCAAATTTTAGCCAATATGCGCCCCTGAAAATAGCCTTCATAAAAGAGGTAAATTATATTTTCTCAAACACTAAATCATTGCGTCGTGCACCAAATTGCCCACAACAGAGCTGCAACCCCAACAAAAACTACTCTTCTGTCTTTTTTTGTCGATGCCTGTTAATAACCAGTTTCCTAGCATATGGGCAACTGATTTTGGCGGGGTTAACCCAATAGCTATCTTGACAACTCGCCAAATGATCTTAGCATGTTGACACTCAAAAGAGAGATGATAAATTGTTTCATTCCCATTACAGAAGCAACATTTTTTGTTCCCGGACCAATTTCTTTTGACTAAGTTATCCTTTGTTAAAATAACACCTCGTTAAAGGTACCAAATGAATATTATTATCTTTAGAGGAATCTTCAGCTTCCAGATAAATTTATTTGTGAAGGGTGTGTCCTGATTCATGAGGTACTGGTACATGGATTTCACAGTAAAATGACCATGTCTATGTAAACTTCAAGTGAAAATATCCCGGCCCTCTGTAAGCTGGTAGTTGGCTATTTTAGCTACCAGGTTATGCTAGGACATTAGTTTATCACGAACTAAAGTTCTTCGAAAAGATATGTTTAGCGGTATTTGATTTATCACATTTGCTACTGTAGCATGGGGGTAGTGCACTATATTATACCTAGAATCAATTGGTGTTGCGCGGTTTTCACTTTCATCAACCTATGTGTTGTGTTGTTGGCCATTCCAGTGGTTGTAATGAAGTAGATGAAAATGTGATATGCACTGAATTAGAGATGATGTTGGACTGGAGGTCCTTTGTATAAAAAGTAGTATGTTGTCTGTCAAGTTGAAATGAATTGGAGCTTCTTTCTATCCAAAATTTGTTGCCATGAATTTTATACAATATCATATGTGAAGTTGTTCATATATTCCTAAATTACAGCCACACTGGCTTGTCTAGAAATGCATAATTCATCCAATTGAAATTTCAGTTCCACAAATTCATATATCAGAAAGTACAGAAGCGTCATAGTAGCATACAGGTCCATGGTTTCCTGAATTAAACTAAATTAGTACAAGGTTCATAGAATAATCATAACATTGATTTTCTGCCCTTCCTTGGAGTTAGCTTTTTGTTGATTGCTCTATTTCCCCTAGTTAGGATAGCCACTTCCATAGTTGTTGTGTTGTTCACCTCCTGACTTGTCCCTGCTCCACCTTCCATAAGCAGTGCTAGTTGCCAAAAAAATAGAGAAATTATCATAAAAAATATGCTACTGGACTAGTATTCATTGTAGCACTAATATGCATTATTTTTACCTTCTAGTATTCATTCCGGGACTAGAGTTCATTGCAGATTCAGCCACTGCAACTTTCTGCCTTTTCGCTGTACTTGTAGGACTAGTGTTCGGTGTAGGATTAGTACTTGCTTCACTTTTCTCAAACCAACTAACCTGCCTGGTCGCCCTGGCTTGCCATGACTTTTTCTATAAATGAGAAAAACAACAAGTTGTAGTTCAACTGAAATAACCAATTTGCAAGTTAAAGTTCAGAATGATAGTTTTATCTTTTTTCCAATTAGAGGACACTTTGGTGAAGTAGTCGTATGGCCAAGTCCTAAACAGTTCTTACACTGCACTTGCCAACAACCTTTGGTTTTAGCCATGTTACCCTTGTATTATGGGCAGCTAGGTATCATATTCTTCCTCTATCTCCCAATTGATCTCTTTTGCAAAGGTGGCCTCAATCTGAACCCCAAGTCAACATGTGCCCACTGAGACTTTTTCAGTTAAGATTAATAACACCCACATATGCTAGCCTAAAATGCCTCACTGAGTAGAAATGTTGCAAGTACTCTTTCATCTTAAGCTTTGTAGCTATTATTATAAGTGCCAAAGCATGGCGACAAGGTTTCCCTAAGACTTGCCATTCCCTACAAGTGCATGTATGATTCTTAATATTCACCACGTGCCTTATGACCTTATGGCTGCCAGTGAACTCTGTCACTTCTACTTCATCCCTTCCACCTTCTTTGAGCTTCAAGTGGCCCAATTGTCTAATCATTGTATTGAGTTGGCTGACTACAATAGGGAGCATCACATGGCCTTCTAATTTCTCACCAACTCTCCTCCTTTTTGCATAGAGTTCCATGAATTTGGACCTCAAAGTGTCTCCTTTACCCAATTGTTCCAGACCTCTGCAGCATTATTGGTAATATAGTCACACATGATCATTTTCGAGAATTTAGTCCTCGTCCAAATTAGTTGGTGATATTGTTCTAGATAAGGCTTCACCTTTTTACTTGCTGCATAAATCTTGTTCATGCACTACTCATGATATTTAGGATGAAAAGTTCTATCTGCTGTATACATTCTTGCATATACACGACCTTGAAATCTCTTGCTAAAATTTCTCATCAAGTGGAAAAAACATTCTCTATGCTCTGCCCAAGGGTACTGTCTTCACAGCATTCTTTAAGCCCTTGCCTTTTGTACCCGCTGCATAAACCATGTCGAGTCAAAAAAATATAAATGCAACTAGAAACATCCAGCTGTGCTCATCCAAAGCAGTAGCTAAAGCAAGGTATTCATTCCACCTTCCATTGAGAGCAATAGAATCAATATTCAAGAATGGCCTACAACCATTTAGGAAACCATCAATGCTATCTGTGAAGCAACAAAAGAATCAGTGGAAATATACATCATCTTCTTCCACTATGACATCGATCTATACAACTTCCGGGCATTTTGAGCTCCACCTCTGCCATGAAGTTGAACAAGTATGCAAAACTTTCTTCCCATGTACTAAAAATTTCTCAGCTGCCTTCTGTCTACCAAGTCTGTCGAACCTAAGGACCGACAATCCACTTGGGGATACCCAAGTGGTAGATTTGTAGGAGGATCATCGAGTTGAGAAGCTTCATGGTAACATAAAACACAAGGTTTAGACTGGTTCAGGCTACCCGAAGGTTTTCTACGTCATGTGTTCGGTGGTGTTTCTATTGATATTCCTCGTCGAAGCTCCGGGAAGCTAGGGCGAGGTTTGTGGTTACAAGGGTTGAGATGTGATGTCGTACCCCCTAGGGGTCAACCTAGGACGCCTTATATAAGCCAATAGCCTAGGTTAACAAGTCAGTTCCAATCTAAATCTACTTGATTACAATTACGAAACATATGTGACTAGATTTCTACAAATATTCCAAGATATCCAGACCTGATCCGCAGGGTATACCTGTAACACCCCAGGCAACGCATAGCCTGGAATGTCACTAAACGCCCTTCCCACAAGCCCGAGTACAAAACTCGACGGCAAAACCACTAATAAAAAGAGTACAATGCGGAAGCAACAACATAAACAACTACGAAAGATCTACCAAACTCGATATACGAAACCGCATAGGGTCACCACAAAGGATTACAAAAGCTCCAGAACAAGACAAAAGTGTCATTATTATTATTAAAGCTACAAATGGATAATGATGTGATGACGTGCAGCTAATCCCATCCCTTCAAGCAAAGGATCCACTCATGAAACCTGAAAAGATAAACGGGTGTGAGAATAAATCTCAGCAAGCAAACTGCTTTAACAAGTTATTTAAAACTACAAATTCATTAAGCATCAATTTAATATAGAGACATGATAATAGAGACAAAACTCCTCATAAAAAAATAAACCACAACCGCTGAAGGACTTCATGAGAAGAGTATATTCATATGCACTTTCACATCCAAACGCACAATATTGCAATATATAATCCTCAATGAGTGCAAATGCAATGCATATGCCATGTCCACTGCCTTCATATCCAACAAGGTATGAAGCTGCATTGTACCCCTCCTCGGGCAACGTACGATGCTGTACCGGTACGGTCGCGTCCATAAGACCACGACATCCACGAATGATGTGCGATGCAATATGATGTAATGATATGGTGCATCCCCAAATATACTTTTCCACATAGGCAATCTACATCCGCATACATACACATCTCACTTACCTCAAGATGAAAGATGTAAGCCCAATCATACCATATAACCACATAATGGAACTATTAAAGAAGACAAAACATGTTGCTTTGGATACGGTTCTGAATTTTAAGAGTGTAGGTAGAATAAATAACCAGTAAAGCTGTAGCATACAACCGCTACGTTTACTTGCCTTCTCTGACGACCGAGAACGTGAG
This sequence comes from Echinochloa crus-galli, assembly GCA_900205405.1. Lineage (NCBI taxonomy): Eukaryota > Viridiplantae > Streptophyta > Magnoliopsida > Poales > Poaceae > Echinochloa > Echinochloa crus-galli. Next base: position 649,502 of record OAMR01000623.1, read on the forward strand.
CTAAGCACGATCCAGAGGTGCACCACCTGAACACAACATAACTCAGCACCAACACAAGTATACAAGAACACATAAACTTGAATCAACGCGTTCCTACGCCCGCTCCCCACATACGACCCAAAAATAGCAAACACGTGTTGGATTAACAGCAGCAATGCTACTTGTTTTTTTTAATCTTTGAATCTACAAAAGCAATGATAGCAAATAAATACATTTTCAAAAACTAAAGAGAAAGTCCTACAGCTTAAATTAGGCAAACTATTTTATCCAAAATTCTATACAGCCGCAATCTTCACTTGAATTCAGATACTTGAATCTGTCTTGGACCCTGACAACTGTTGGTAAACTATTGTTATCAGCTAAAACACTTGTCCAAAAATTATGCCAATTTACCAGAGAGTGTAGCTTTATATTATATAAACACAACTTCTGTTATCCCACAGCAGTAAAAATCCATGGGATGGCCAAAACGTGGTAATAACCTTGAATGCTGAATCTGACAGGAAATTATAACAGTCCAATTGGAAAATTTATATCTGAAGATGCATCCAACTATAAATTATGTTCTTTACTGATCTGGAAAGTTCGAGTAATCCTCTACAACCTTTCTATTCGTAGGTAGAACAGGTTCTGCCTCTAGGCCTGTCTAAAACCGAATGGATCTACTACTGTTCTGAAACTCGACAGAACAAAACTGCCACAAAGAAATGGCGATAACTCTTGAACCACATGGCCAAAAATTATGAACTAGGACTTCGTGGAAAGATCTATGAGCTCTCTACAACAACTTCTATATGTGGAAAAATTAATTCGACCGATATCATGGACAAAATCACTAAGGAACAGAGACTGCGCGATCTGTCACTATGCAGAGACTAATCACGAGATCAAATTCTAATCCCATCATTAATCCAACAAAAAAATAATTAAGGGATCACAACTCATCCAAAATCAGGGGAATTAGATCAAAACCATCTCACCTCAATTCCCCAAAACTTAGGGTTTGTCCAACCGATCTTCTTTGCTTCCTCTTTCCCTTTTTTTTCTTGTCTCTTCTCTCCCTCTAGTTTCTGGGCTGCGGCAGGCAGGGGTGCCAAGGGCTAGGGCAGCAGCAGTAGCAGATCGGCAGGGGGGGGGAAAGCACAGCCAAGGAAGATGGAGGGGTGCTGGTCACGTACGCAGAGAGAAAAGATAGAGGGAAGACGCTGGAATACAGGAGATTTTTATCATTTTGACCACGAAAACTGTGGGCTTCTCTAAAATGACCACCACACACTGGGCTTCTCAAAAATGACCACGAATTCATTGTCTCCTACGTTATAATGACCAAACTCAACTTTTACCACCGAATCTGACCAGATTGCCCCTCTTCTTCTTCCTCTCTCCATCTCCTCCCCACAGCCGAGCTTGCGCCCCGCCGGTCGCCGCCCACAAGCCTGGCCGCCTCCGCCTCACCGCCGACCAGGCCGCCGCGCTCGGTGCTGCTGTCTCTTATACACATCTAGATGTGTATAAGAGACAGCCTCTACATCGTGCGGCCGCCGCCCGCCCGCCTGGTGGAGCCTGCCTCTGCATCGCGCGGCACCGGCGGGGTGCAAGCTCGGCCATGGAGATCTCGCCATGGGGAGGGGATGGAGAGAGGTTGAAGAAGAGGGAAGAGGGGCAATCTGGTCAAATTGAATAGCAAAAATTGAGTTTGGTCATTGTAGCGTAGGAGACAACGAATTCATGGTCATTTTAGAGAAGCCCAGTGTGTGGTGGTCATTTTAGAGAAGCCCACAGTTTTTATGGTCAAAATGATAAAAGTCTCGGAATACAGTGGGAAAAGAGGAATAAAGTGGGCAGGGATCTGGTCATGGGTGGAGAGAGGAAACTGAATCTTATAGCATTAAGGTCACGGCCATTAGGGGAAGTAAACTGTCACAGTCATTAAGTCACGTAAATTTGGTTTCCCGTACAAATAATTGATCCAAAATTTTTAGTGACACACTATAAGATCGTCTGATGTCCAAAATATTCATGTAGGTAGTAAAATGGATTCGTCTTAGCGAACTCCACGCATCTATAATCTCTAAATTGTCCATCCGAGCTACCAATCAAAAAGTTATTTTTTTGTCTTTCTTCAAAGCGTCCATTCAACAGCTATATATATAATTTCTCGGGTGTTACAATACCGTAATACGTACTCGCTGCATCTTCATCTAGCTTGTCTAGCAAGTCGACTGTTCCTATGGGCCACCCTAGGTCGGCCCATAGCCTTGTCAGATGTGGGCCCAAGACGGCTTTCTCCCCTAGTGATGGTGGGCCTAGTGGTACCCATACCCAATAAAGCCAAACTGTTGAGTTTCCTATTGTTACTTGATACTTGTCCTCTAACTCCTTTTGCAATTTTTTTAAACCCATATTTTGATCCTTATTCAGATAGGGGGTTGCATTTTTACCTACCCAATGATATGATGCCATCTTGGTCCTCACTCTTCTAGTGGATGCACAAAAATTCTCCCCTTTGTTCACAGTAACCTACCAGATAGAAGAATATTGGTCAATAGCATATACATGCATTTAGGTTGCATCAAATGAATAAAGTTGACAGCTACAAATAGTTAGAAAAAATAGTACCCTGAATTGCTATTTATCAAACGTCAACCTTCCAACAATAGCCCATGGACATCCGTTAGCTTTGCAATATCCCCTAACAACTTTTCTTACAAGATTTCTCTGTCCCAAGCTCAGACTGACCCTTTATAGCATGATGCTTCACTGCTGCCCTGAATTCAACCATAGAATTATATATGCTAGTATGCTACCAACTTGCATTGGAGGGTCATCCCTATCATAAGCAATAGATTCCTCCCCAGGGATCAAATCATCAACTGACAACTCTGCACCTTCTAGGTCTAAATTAGCATCCACTTCATTCTCCATTACAGTTGCTATCTTTTTCCCTCTCATCTCTCTCATCATCTGCCCTAAGACCAACAAATTCATACATAGCATCTTCATCCATGAAGCTAACTACAACACCTATCTATTCTTCTAGGATTGGAACAATCTCAAGACCTGTCCCAATCAAATACATGAGGAACATTTGGCTCAATGTTTGAATTTACCTTTGCACTACCACTATGTGTGATTGCATTGCTCACGACTACCTCTAAAACACCTGATTTGGAAACCAATTCTAGGGGTCTATCCTCAACATCCACAAACAAAATCAACTTATGTTCTGTCTTCATTTCAAAGAAAGCAACTGCGCCAAAGCATTATCATCCACCAACTATCTTTCCACACTACTACCCATGTCAAATTTAGAAATTCTAAGCCGCTGACAGATTTCCCACAATTCACCCTTCTTTCCACTTCATGTTCTAACATCTCCAAGGTATAACATTGATAGTCATCAATCCATCCATCATATTTCCGTGGCACATTAGTAAAGTTTCCATCATCTAGCTTGGCTAAAAACAGAGAAATCTGAACGCATAGTTTAAATGCTTCATCCGGATTAATCCTAAAGAGTGCCAACAAAAAAACACAAGTATACTTATTATCAGTCAGGAGAAGCCTAATCGTCCAATTCGTTCACGGATGTGTCTTCCCCCAAATCAAACAAAAAATTTGTAGAGAGGAGAGAGGGATTAGGGACTGCAGTCTTACCCAGGAGGAACCTCGAAGGAGATCATGGTGCTGGTTCACGCCACTCCGGTCGCCCAAACCGCACCTCCACTTCGGGAGTCAAAACCCTAGCGGCGGCGGCTTCTGTTCTAGGAGAGATATGAGAGAAATGCATGGGGGAGAGAGCTCGTGTGGTCTGCCTGCACTCAATCCAATCAGGCTAAAAAGATAAGGCTTAGCGCAAACAAGTCTATTTAGATGGCCTGCAATAAGAAAAAAAAGAAAAGAAAAAAAAGATGGGAATTCAAGAAAAATGGCGAGGATCCCTTGGATTCAAAAAATCATGTGTTGGGTGTCAATCTTTGAAACTGATCGAATTAGATGCCTATAACAGTGAGACGATTCAATTGGGTGGCGAAAATTGAAATTTCTCTAGGAAGAGAGGGGTGGACGGACACTTTTTTTTCATGAAGCATTACGCGTGTGTAAATAGTGGCATGTTGGGTAATTTCCTCCGAACTCCATGAGTAGGTCTATAACTAGTATTTTTGGAGCACCTCTTGAGGAGCTCCAGAAAATGGAGTTGCTCCCTAGATCTATATTTTTTAAGCTGTGGTTTTTGGAGTTGGACGTGTTTGGCTATAAAATTTGAGAGCAAAGGTGAAAAGCATCGAGCGGAGCTCTCCCAAATATGCCCATAGTTAACACGTGTTACGTGTCTGGGGACGTACATGGGCCATGAGGACCACTATTGATGGGTTTTTTTTATGTATCGCCGGTGACATGAATCGGTGGGTTGGCTTCCTGCCCACCTACATTCAAGTCTTCATACTTTTGGCCGGATTTTTTTTCCCATTTACCCTCAAGAGCCTATCTACTATATGGGGAGGCTACGCGCCATGATTTCGTGAACCTCTTGTAGGCAGGTTATTATTGATTAATTGAGCCATTGGCCCATTTTAGTCTAAATTAATCAAAAGAAATTATAGGTCCACTAATAAATGCTAGGGGTCTAAATCCCGGATTGAGAGTCAACGGGAATCCTAACTAACTTAAATGGTGGACCAACTGTGCTGTGTGATGACCGTTTTTGCCAGTCAAGTCTAACGTTACAGCCTTCATGAGTGACTAGTAACTGACAGCCATTACTGATTGCCTCATAAGTGACTAGAAGCTGATAGCCGTTACTGATTTGGGTAAAGACTGTCCAGGTGCATCCCCCTTCACCTACCCTGAGCGCCTATATAAGGAGGACCCTCCTCCATGGGCAGACACACCTGAAAGCTCTCTCTTCTCTGGTACTCCTTTCAGTAGACCACTCTCTTCTCCCTGTTATTTGCTGTTGCTTTCTCGCATTGCATTCCCAACACAAGCTTTGCACGCACTCCTTGCGTGAGCAGTTGCCTCCGAACCCCTTCTGCCCTGAGATCCTGCTCGGGATAGGCGGGCGATAAGGTTTTTGGGGAGCGTACTCATACGCGCCTGCTCAAGCTGTGAACGACTACTTCCCAGCGACCATCTCCAACAACATTGTACGACTACGTCCCCGCACTCTCAAGCTGAAAGACTACGTCCTTCTTCCTCGAGCCGAACGACTACTTCCAGGCCGTTCGAGGGACGCCACTGCAGCAACTCGTTACTGCACTGAATAAGATCGACTACTTCAAGCAGGCTAGTCACAATGACTGGTAATGGCGATTTCGGTTCCTTCGGTTCCGGCTCCGCCTCTGGGTACACATTAAACCTTCTCTGGTTTTGCTTGTTGTTCATGTTTTATGCGAGATTTAACTTGAACACCAACACATGCTTTGCTCTCGCTGGATCACTCACATATGTCATGAATTTGTTGGTAATTTCTGGAATTAAAATGTACCAAAAATTGCCTAGATTCCTAACAATCCAAAAACCTTACATTATTAATAGGCTTTCGGTAACTGGTTTTGCTGCATAGATCAAACCAAATGTATTTGATGGCTCAAATTACAAACGCTGGCGGCAGAGAGTTAGGCTGTGGTTGACAGTGATGAACATCATGCATGTCACACAGGGGAAGCCCGAACAGCTCTCTCTAGAGGAGGAAAGGGCTTTCGAGGCGTCCGATAACCTGTTTCGTGGCGCCATCATGAGTGCTCTCGCTGAAAGCCTTGTGGACACGTACCTCTTGCTGCCAAGTGGCTACGAAATTTGGGATGCGGTTGAGGCTATGTTTGGGGTCTCTGATGCTGGTGAGCTGTGTGTCATGTAACAGCTCTATGACTACAAGATGGTTGAAGACCGTCCTGTGGTAGAGTAGGCCCATGAGATTCAGGCGCTGGCTAGAGATCTTGAGAACTATAGCAAGGATGCTCCATGTCGGTTGCCTGACAAGTTTGTGGCTGGAGGTATTATCTTCAAGTTACCACCTTCTTGGAAGGACTTTGCAACCTCTCTGAGACACAAGAGACAGGAGTTTACTGTTGTCGATCTTATCGGCACTCTTGATGTTGAAGAGAAGGCGAGGGCAAAGGACCAACGTGGTAAAGGGATTGTTGGATCTTCTAGTGCCAATATGGTGCAAAAGAAGAACAACAATATGCGCCCAACAAGAGGAAGAACAAGCCGCATCAGAACCAAACAAAGGCTAAGCAGACTACTCAGTTCAAGCCGAGGAAGCCGCCAACTAGGAAGTGCTACTACTGTGGTAGCACCGAACACTTTGCTGCAAAGTGTTCGGATCGCAAGGATAAGAAAGATGGCAACAGTGCCAACATGGTTGTTAGTGAGACTGGTGGAACGTTGGGGTATGGTAATCTTTTACCTACAGTTCTTTTAGTATGTCATTCACCTGATTGGTGGATTGATACTGGTGCTAATATTCATGTTTGTGCTGATATTCCTTGTTTTCTTCTTACCAGGCAGGCGGGACTTCCTCCTTGTTGATGGGGAACGGATCGCATGCGCGTGTTTTTGGTGCTGGTTCGGTCGATCTGAAGCTTACTTCGGGAAAGACCGCAGAACGTGCAGCATGTCCCCACCATCAAGAAGAACTTAGTCAGCAGGTCTCTTCTGTGTAGAGACGGTTTTAAGTTAGTCTTTGAATCCAATAAATGTGTAATTTCTATGTTTGGAAGTTTTATTGGAAAGGGCTATGATAGCGGAGGCTTGTTCCGCTTTTCTTTGTCAAATGATTGTAATAAAGTTGTGAACATGTTTCAAATGTTAATGATGAGTCTAATGTTTGGCATTCGCGACTTTGTCATGTTAATTTTGATTGTATGATGCGTCTTGCAAACTTGAGTTTAATTCCAAAATTTACCTTAGTAAACAATTCCATGTGCCATGTGTGTGTTGAATCAAAACAACCTCGCAAGCCTCATTTTGCGGCTGAGGCGAGAGACTTGGCACCTCTAGAATTAATTCATTCCGATCTGTGCGAAATGAATGGCGTGTTGACAAAAGGTGGTAAAAAGTATTTCATGACTCTAATAGATGAGTACACTAGATTTTGCTATATTTCTATGCTATATTTATTTGTTAAAGTCTAAGGATGAAGCGTTGCAATATTTTAAAGTCTATAAAGCTGAGGTAGAAAACCAACTTGAGAGAAAGATCAAAAGAGTTAGGTCTGATCGTGGTGGAGAGTATTTTTCTAATGTTTTCACCGCGTTCTGTGAGGAACATGGAATAATTCATGAGAGGACGCCTCCCTATTCACCTCAGTCAAACGGGGTAGCCGAAAGAAAGAACCGCACTCTAACTGATTTGGTTAATGCCATGTTAGACACAGCAGGACTTTCCAAGGAATGGTGGGGTGAGGCTATATTGACTGCATGTCATGTCCTGAATCGTGTTCCCATGAAGAATAAAGAGATAAAACCATTCGAGGAGTGGGAAAAGAAAAGGCTAACCCTTTCATATTTACGGACTTGGGGATGTTTGGCCAAAGCGAATGTGCCTATAACCAGGAAACGTAAATTAGGACCTAAAACTATAGATTGTGTCTTTCTTGGTTATGCTTTCCACAGTGTGGGTTATAGATTTTTAATAGTGAAGTCTGGAGTACCTGACATGCATTTTGGCACTATCATGGAGTCCAGAGACGCTACATTTTTTTAGGACATTTTTCCTATGAAAGAGGTAGTTAGCACATCTAGTCATGAATTGTCTGTTAACAATGAACCTAAAGAACCCACTACTGTGATAGAACACAATGAACAACCACATGTGGAGAATCCTGAGGAGGATGATAATGAAGAAGCTCTCAGAAAGAGCTTGAGACAGAGGATTGCAAAGTCCTTTGGTGATGACTTCATTGTGTACCTTGTGGATGACACTCCTAGAACTATTGAAGAGGCATATTCCTCTCCAGATGTTGACTATTGGAAGAAAGCAGTTCGGAGTGAGATGGATTCAATTGTGTCTAATGGTACTTGGGAGGTTGTGGAGCGTCCTTATGGGTGCAAACCGTTTGGATGCAAGTGGGTGTTCAAGAAAAAGCTTAGGCCTGATGGTACAATTGAAAAGTACAAGGCAAGGCTAGTGGCTAAGGGCTATACTCAGAAAGAAGGGGAAGACTTCTTTGACACCTACTCACCGGTTGCCCGATTGACTATTATTCGAGTACTACTTTCCTTGGCAGCTTCTCATGGTCTTATCGTTCACCAGATGGACGTTAAGACAACTTTCCTAAATAGAGAGTTGGAGGAGGAGTTCTATGTGGATCAGCCAGACGGATTCGAGATCTATATGGATCAGCCAGACGGATTTGTAGTAGAAGGTCAAGAAGGAATGGTGTGTAGGTTAGTCAAGTCTTTGTATGGCCTTAAGCAAGCTCCTAAGCAATGGCATGAAAAATTTGATAGAACTTTAACATCAGTTGGCTTTGTTGTGAACGAAGCTGACAAATGCGTGTACTATCGCTATGGTGGGGGCAAAGGAGTGATCCTCTGTTTGTATGTGGATGACATACTGATATTTGGGACAAGCCTTAATGCGATTAAGGAAGTCAAAGAATTCTTGTCCCAAAGCTTTGAGATGAAGGATTTGGGAGAGGCTGATGTGACTTTGAACATTAAACTAGTGCGATGGACAACTGGACAAGCATACGTAAGGCTTTCTTTTGGTGTAAATAGATCTTGAGTCGTTTCGGTTATAATGACTGCAAGCCAGCTCCAACACCTTATGATGCTAGTAAAGTGTTGCGGAAAAACAAGAGAATAATGAGAGATCAGCTGAGATACTCCCAGATCATTGGTTCACTGATGTACCTAGCCAGCGCTACTAGACCCGACATCGCGTATGATGTGAGCAAACTGAGTCGATTTGTGTCTAACCCAGGAGAGGCTCATTGGGAAGCTCTCGAACGTGTGATGCGTTTCCTGAAAGGTACTGTGGACTACGGGATTCACTATACCGGGTACCCTTGATTCACTATACTGGGTACCCTAGGGTACTAGAGGGTTATAGTGATTCAAATTGGATATCTGATGCAGATGAGATTAAAGCCACAAGTGGATATGTGTTTACACTTGGAGGTTGCGCTGTCTCCTGGAAGTCTTGCAAGCAGACCATCTTAACGAGGTCTACTATGAAGGCAGAACTCACTGCATTAGACACCGCCATTGTTGAGGCCGAATGGCTTCGTGAACTCCTTATGGATTTGCCGGTAGTTGAAAAACCGATACCTGCTATCCTCATGAACTGTGATAATCAAACGGTGATTGTCAAGGTGAACAGTTCAAAGGACAACATGAAGTCATCAAGGAATGTAAAGAGGCGGTTGAAGTCTGTCAGGAAAATTAGAAACTCCGGAGTAATAGCCTTGGACTACATCCAAACGGCTAAGAACCTGGCAGATCAATTCACAAAGGGTCTTTCACGTAACGTGATAGATAATGCATCCAGGGAATTGGGCTTGAGACCCATAAATGTTACTCAGTAGTGGTAACCTGTCCTATGTGATCGGAGATCCCGTGAATCGGGATGGTGAAACAAGCTACTATTTAACTGAGAGAAGAGAACCTTTGAAAAGGGCTCATTCCAATGGAGGTGCATTTCTCTTCTAAGTCTGTATGGCAGTGCAGCATGTCCCCACCATCAAAAAGAACTTAGTCAGCGGGTCTCTTCTGTGTAGAGACGGCTTTAAATTAGTCTTTGAATCCAATAAATGTGTAATTTCCAAGTTTGAAAGTTTCTGTCTCTTATACACATCTAGATGTGTATAAGAGACAGGAGTATGACTTATACGCTCCAACCCGAGGGGATGCATACAGCGGCCTAGTACTGGTAAGGGGCTCTAGTCAAGCTTGTTTGCACGAAACTGCCAATTCAAGGCATAGTCCATTGGTCATTTGTGAATGAGTGTAGCTTTTGCCTCAGGTGGATGTTCAACTTAACAGTCTCCACCATGAAGCCGGTATATCAAAATAACATTTGAGTCGAGGGCATTTGTTGTGAACCTTGAAATTCTTGGTGGGGATTGTTGGATTAATTGGGCCATTGGCCCATTTTAGTCTCAATTAATCAAAAGAAATTAAAGGTCCACTAATAAATGCTAGGGGTCTACATCCCGGATTGAGAGTCAATGGGAATCCTAACTAACTTAAATATTGGACCAAATGTGGACAGCTTGTGAACTTGGTAAAAGGAGAAGTGTGTGCCACACGCGCGCGCTCGCTAGCCTCGCCGAGCCGCGGCCACGGCCGAGCCGCTCCGCGTGTGCTGTGTGATGACCGTTTTTGCCAGTCAAGTCTAACATTACAGCCTTCATGAGTGACTAGTAACTGACAGCCGTTACTGATAGCCTTATGAGTGACTAGTAACTGATAGCCGTTACTGATTTGGGTAAAGACTGTCCATGTGCATCCCCCTTCTCCTACCCTGAGTGCCTATATAAGGAGGACCCTCCTCCATGGGCAGACACACCCAAAAGCTCTCTCTTCTCTGGTACTCTTTTCAGGAGACCACTCTCTTCTCCCTGTTGTTTGCTGCTGCTTTCTCGCATTGCATTCGCAACGCAAGTTTTGCGCGCACTCTGCTTGCGTGAGCCGTTGCCTCCGAATCCCGTCTGCCCTGAGATCCTGCTCGGGATAGGCAAGCGATAAGGTTTTTGGGGAGCGTACTCATACGCGCCTGCTCAAGCTGTGAACGACTACTTCCCGGTGACCATCTCTAGCAACCTTGTACGACTACGTCCTTCTTCCTCGAGCCGAACGACTACTTCCAGAAGGCCGTTCGAGGGACGCCACTGCAGCAACTCGTCACTGCACCGAATCAGATCGACGTGAACGACTACTTCGTCTACTTCCCGGCGGCCATCTCCACCAACTCGGCGACCACAAGCTGTACGACTACGTCCTTCTTCCTCGAGCCGAACGACTACTTCCAGAAGGCCGTTCGAGGGACGCCACTGCAGCAACTCGTCACTGCACCGAATCAGATCGACTACTTCAAGCAGGCTAGTCACAATGACTGGTAACGACGATTTCGGTTCCTCCGGTTCTGGCTCCGTCTCTGGGTACACACTAAACCTTCTCTGGTTTTGCTTGTTGTTCATGTTTTATGCGAGATTTAACTTGAACACTAGCACATGCTTTGTTCTCACTGGATCGCTCACATATGTCATGAATTTGTTGCTAATTTCTGGAATTAAAATGTACCGAAAATTGCCTAAATTTCTAACAGTTATTAGGGTAGGATAGGTTGCAAATCTAGCGTGCGTCCTATGGAACGTGTGTGTGGTGTGCATGGGTAGAGTGTGGCGTGTGTACATTTGACAGTTTGAGAGTAATGAGTTCTCTTACTATAACTTATACAAGTAGATTTGAGGATTCCATCTGCTGACTACCATATTTTGAGATCCAAACTACTGTTAATATAAAGTATTTTTCACGTAATAAATATGATAAAGTTAAAGATATATAATATGACGGATATAGTCTGGTCTAATTTAATGTTTAGAAAATACAAACAAAGTACAAATAAGATCCAACAAAGATGCAAACTGCCGTTATTGTTCTACTAGGTGCGCCTCTGTTTCCGTAGACAGATCCCCGTGCTAGTTTTGTCTCATTTGCCAGGCCGGTCCGCCGTCGAAGCAACGCGGCCGCGTACCATCAAGAATATGTGGACACGTTCCCATGCTATCCCAGCTAATCTAGTATACAAAACCAAGCTAATCAAGCGATTCAGTCGCATGATAAAGCAAATCTAAGATGCTGTTTGCAAAAGGACCCACGCATGAAGTCGTAATAAACAACATATGCAAATAGAATGCGAATGAACTTGGAAACTCTTACGTGCGTCACGGTAAGAGGTCCCTGACATGTGGAGCCGGACCCATGTCATTGTCCATGGAATACGTCAGAGAGCAATCCGCTATCCGTAGTATCACTTGCCCTGTTATTATATTATTTTTCCTTCTTATACTTGCTTTTGACTTTGTTCCAGTCTTCTACAATCTCTTGTAGATCCTCTTGTCCCGAAAAAAGATTTTGGTAATTTAATCAGGGCTGTGTGTACGTGTGTTTCTTAATCACACTTGCAGACTGCTGTTGGTGGTTTTTAATCGTTACACACCATCTTAATTAACAAGCTGGTACTCGCTTTTGACTCCTCGCGCACAATAACCTCGTGCAGAAATGTCGTGTACGCGCGCACACGTGTAAACACCTCGGTTATATTATACACAAGCGCGTATAAACGCGCGTAGACGTGCGTATATATATGTGGAGAGGGAGGAAGGCCGCCAAAGCACCAACAAGAAGAACCCTCTCAGCGTATTGCGGTGGCCATAGGCAACAAGCGATTAACTCCTTGCTCATAATTGAGCTGAAACAATTAGACTAATCCGGCTGCCTTAGCTTCCAGTTCTGCTTCATCCCTAATCCCTCGAGCTAATGGCTCCGTCCACCTCCCTCGGCAAGGTCTCGCGCCCGAGCCATCAGCGCCGCCTCCTCCAACCTCTCAACTCCCCAAAGCACAAGCGCGTCACCGCCACGACTCCAGCCGGGTTGCTCCAGGAGTTGTTCGGTGACGCTCAGCCTCCTAAGCCGCCGAGACGCGCCTCCGACGAGACTCTCGCCGTCCACGCCGGCGAGAAGCCGCCCGCCGGGAAGAGCGCAGCCGCTGCCGCCGTTGCCGGCACGGACTCGATCGCGACGCCGATCGTGAGCGGCACGACGCACTGGTTCAAGAGCTCCGAGGACCTCATCGCCTTCAAGGAAGGTCGGCGCCACAGCTTCGAGTACGGCCGGTACGGCAACCCGACGGTGAAGGTCCTGGAGGACAAGATCAGCGCGCTGGAGAGGGCCGAGGCGACCCTGGTGACGTCCTCCGGCATGAACGCCATCGTCGCGACGCTGCTCGCGCTCGTGCCGCCGGGCGGCCACGTCGTGACCACCACCGACTGCTACAGCGAGGCGCGCGTCTTCATCCGCGACAGGCTCTCCAAGATGGGCATCCGCTCGACGTTCATCGACCTCGACGACATGGAGGAGTCGCTAAAGGCCGTTCTTGCCCGGGACGACGTGACACTCTTCTACGCCGACTCCCCGACGAACCCACTGCTCAAGTGCGTAGACATCAGCCTGGTTGCGGAGCTTTGCCACCAGAAGGGCGCCCTGGTGTGCATCGATAGCACGCTCGCGTCGCCCATCAACCAGAAGCCGCTCACCCTCGGCGCTGACGTCGTCCTGCACTCCGCCACCAAGTACATGGCCGGCCACCACGACGTCATCGCCGGATGCATCAGCAGCTCGGAGGCGCTCATCTCCAGGATACGCGCTTGGCACCATGACCTCGGAGGCGCCATCAGTCCGGTACGTGTACATGCATTGCAAGCATTGAATTCCACTCATCCATAATGTTCCTCAAAAGGTCTGTACTGATGATCGATTATACTCTGGAAATATGCAGAACGCGGCGTACATGATCATACGCGGACTAAAGACGATGGCGCTCCGAGTTGAGGCACATAACCGCACAGCCCTGCAAATGGCACGTCTCCTGGAGCGCCACGCGAAGATCGAGCGGGTGCACTACCCTGGACTTGAGAGCAGCCCATGGCACCAAGTGGCAAGGAGCCAGATGGCCGGCTACGGCGGCGTTGTCAGCTTCGAGCTGAAGGCGGACTTGCAGGGGACCATGAGGTTCGTTGATGCGCTGGAGATCCCCTTCATCGCGACATCGCTGGGTGGCTGCGAGAGCCTGGTGCAGCAGCCGGCGGTCATGTCATTTTGGGGCAAAGGTGAGGAGGAGAAGGCCAAGAACGGGATCAAGGACAACCTAGTGAGGTTCAGTTTTGGGATTGAGAAGTTTGAAGATTTGAGGGATGATATACTCCAGGCCCTGGAGAGGATTTAGGACCATTCACCACGTAAACACAATTTTGTTGGTTTTGGCTAGCTAGAAACATATACGTACTTACAAGTTAGTTCGTAGGATATATATTTTCTTTAAATTCATTGTAGAAGGCCAATGTGCCCACAGATAAATTGTTTTTTTCTGACATGAAACATGCAACTAGTTGTGCAAGTGTACAGGATAGTATGATGTCTTGTTCCTCTATCTTTGTAGTGTTTTAATACTTCATTAGTTTGGAACCGAACATTATTTGTGTTGCATTTTATCCAAGCCAAAACTTTTGTTTGCAAGCTGTTTCTTGCTTTAATATTGCTTGGCTGTTTTGGAATTGCTTAAATGTTCATCTTATAAAAGTTTTGGATTGATTTGAGTTCCTTAACAATGTTAAGGTGAAGATGTTTTTGCACATTTATCTTAAAAGATAAGTAGGGCTAGTGATGGAAACTAGGGTGCCCGATCTTCCGTCAGGTTAATCCCTTCCTCGTTTTGGGCGGAGCACGACACACCGATCCGGCTTCAAATCAGTAAACTCGAACTCTGCAATCTTAGCACCACAACTCCTCTGGTTATCAACCGTGTCACAACCCGGTTTTCCTCGTCAAAGAAGGCTAACCCCTTCCTACGAAATGAAGAACAGAAGCAAGAACTCGAAAGAACGCAGCTCAATAAAAAGTGACAAACTGCAGATGAATGATTAAGCACAAATGTTCGGGTTCTACAAACCGATGACAGTGAAATTATTCTCGATGAATTAATCTAAGCAAAATCCAAGTCTAAACGATAGCGGCTACTGAATTTATCATCTTAGGGGTGAGCTAGGGTTGGGGACGCACTAGGGGGCGTCCACAACATGGGCCAAGAGGCCCGACACGATACAAAGCCTGAAAAGGCCCAAAACAGGTGACGCAGAACCTTTTTATGGTGACACAGAATGATCCACGAATCTTCTGGAGCTAGGACTAGAATCTAAAGAAGCGTCTCATCGTCACGGTTCCAACGCATCCAAGTACGACTTGATTGGACACCGTATGAGGGAGAAATTACAGTTGGGAAGCAGACATGTCAGCTCAATCCGAACCGAAGTTGATATCCGACATGGCGATGACTTGTAACTTGGAGACGAGGCCGGCTCGTGTAAGTCCAACGTGACGATGTCCTCATCAGCTAGTGTTCAAAGACCATGAGCTAAGGCAACCTCCCAGAAGTATCAATATGTCACTTTCAGTTTCCTTATAATGTTATCAACAACAAAAGCAATCATAAGGGTTCTCATGAATTTCTCAAATGTATTAATGATTATTTTGCATCAAATAATGTAGTCGCAAGTATCTCATAAATATTGTATTTAGTTGATCCTCCAAAACTTATGGTACCTCCGATCTAGTAAATATCAAACAAAAGTTTTGTTCGACAGCTGCAGTGGACAGCTCGATCTCTTGGGACCCATGCTCGATCAAAAAAGCGAAAGAACCACCCTATTCGTTTGGATTATCAGCCACCAGCCAGCAGTGTTTTTCTCTCAGCAAAAACCAGCATCAGCCACCAGCCAGCAGTGTTTTTCTCAGCAAAACCAACACCAGCTACCAGCCACCAGCCAACCGAACAGCGCGATATATCTTTTCTCCTCCTGAGGCAATAGGAGCAGCATATAGTTCTGACACAACTAAGTATTTTATTCAGCCGGTCGACACCGCATGGATCAGCTTCTATTTGAACATCAATTTGGCCTCTAACAGATAGTAGTAGATAGCCAACGTGTGCTATGTTCGGTATTTTTGGAGCAATGTTTGATTTTGTGCTCACGCTGGAGGTTCTCTTACACTTCAAAATGCAAAAAATTTTAGTTCAATGCCGATGAGTTAAGATTTTAAATGTGTTCATGTTCATGTTCGACAGCTGCAGTGGAGAGCTCGATCTCATGGGACCCATGCTCAAAAAAGGAAGGAACGTTATCTTTTCTCCTCGAGAGGCAATCGGAGCAGCATATAGTTCTGAGGTTTTTTAGTACCCAATACCACTGGTTAAAAAAGAGTAGTATATAAACTTCTGATTAGTTGAAAAAAATTATATACCATTATAATATGGACCAGTGGTATAGGTAGTATATGGGGAGTGATATAGGTAGTATAAGGATATTACTGGAAGAAATATAAATGGCATCACTGTAATTAATGTAACTAAGTATTTTTTCCATTCGATTATTCAAATTTACCATGACCTACCGTTTAATTTCCCTCTCAATCTTATTCATTTCCCTCTGTTTCTCATTTTCCCGACATTATCTCTTGTCTCTTTACGGGGACCGGCGACGGGTAGTGGCAATACTAAATTACCCATGTCTATACCATATACCACTCAAAAGTGGTATTGGGTACTGTAAAAGAGCTCGTTCTAACACAACTAAGTATTATATTCAGCCGGACACCGCATGGATCGGCTTCTATTTGAACATCGATTTGGCCTCTGACAGATAGCAGTCGGTAGCCACCGTGTGCTATATGTTCGGTATTTTTCGAACAATGTTGATTTTGTGCTCACACTGGAGGAATTTTTGAGTTCACAATGCTGATGAATTAAGAGTTTAAATGTGCCAGTGTTCATGTTTATCTCATAGTTTAACATGAACAATTTTTTTGTCCTTTCTATTTGTGGGACCAGGATCCCTAGGGCCACTTATCCAGAGGATTAATCTACTCGGCAGAGAGGAGTTTGATCCGACTACTTCAAACCAGTCAGCTATGGTGCAAGACGGCGTAGTAGATTGGAATAACTAGTCGTGTACTGATAGGAAACTCCCCAAAGCATTCTGTTGTAGTTATCCATGTTGTATACGACTAGGACTATACAAACCGACTTGTAACCCTGCCTCCCGGACTATATAAGGCGGGGCAGGGACCCCCTCAAGAGGACAATTTCATCAACAACCACACGTGCAATACATTCAAGCATACATGACGTAGGGTATTACGCTATTCGCGGCCCGAACCTGTCTAAATTGTGTTGTTCGTGTACTTTCGTTCCTAGAACTCGGCAAAGACCCACACAAAACTACTCCCTGGGGTATCCCCGGTTAGACGTGCTCGACATTATTCATCGACACTTGGCGCCCACTGTGGGGCTCTCTCGCCGAAGCTCGACATTAGGCGTGATGGGATCAACTTTCAGAGCAGCCGGCATCGAGGAGGGTGCGTCGTTCGTCATCGGCTCATGGACTTTCGTCTCCGATGGCAAGCTCGGTTTTGAGTCGTTCCAAGCAGATCGTCCGGGGCCCTACTCGAAGCCGACGGTTCCATTAAAACCGCTCCAAGATCTCGTCGAGATACAGCTCTCGACGGGATCATCAAGCTCAGATTCAACGACAAGTTCGATTTCGACAAGGACTCGGACTCCCCGGGACTTACCAAATCAAGTCTGGGTACAACTCTTTTCCAAACATGGAAAGAGATCGGGACTCCGAGTTGGCTATGCCATCGGACAACCACCCAGATCGATTCCCATTCGGCCTACCTAACTCCGCGGCTACATATCAACAGATATACGCCGCGAAGCAAGGGAAGAAGACAAGCTCATTGATCAACCAGATCGTGGATTACAACTTGGACTCTGAGCAGGTCTGTGGACCATCAGAGGACGAAAGCGAAGAAGATTTCACGGTCTTGTTGAGTGACGCACCAGATAACGTTGCGCGTTTTAACTGCAGCACTTACTATAAGTGTGATGTTACCCTTGAGCAACCCCTGGTTCGGCTGCCTTCGGGGCTCATCGTAACCAATTCACCAGGGGGCCTCCTTGTTCACTGGCCTGGTGCAATTCCTACTGATACGTTGGAAAACAACGAGTCAAGGATCAGTGCTGCTATATTGGAAGAACTACCTTACCAGGACAGTAAAACCGCTTCAATTACTTCTTCTTCCGATTCGACGGGAGATAATTTCAGCGGAGCCCTCAGCCTTCGTCTATCCGACCCAAGCAGACAAGTTTACATGGCGGGCGCATCAGGGCAAGGCGGCCAGTATGACACGGAGCTCATGGCTGACATCTCTGACGAAGAACCAACCGTCGCCAACGAGACCGATCAGCAAAGGACAGCAAGACAAACAAGGAACATCAAGCGTAGACAGAGGCGCATCAATGCAGCTAGGCGCGCTGCCGCCACGAGAAACCTAGAGCAAGAGTTTCAGATGGTCGGGGACCAACCTGTCTTACATGATGCCCCCAACAAATTTGACGGTTGCTGCTGAAATAATCAAATCCTTCCTGCTTCACCTCAAGTACAACAAGTACTCGGATTGCTAGCGGCAGTCCAGCCTCACCTTGAGGGAGGACCAGGGATGACCCAACGACAAAGAACTCATGGTAGTCGTTCCGTTTCATCTCCTCACCCGAGTCGACTTCAACAACGGAATGCAGCAGTAGCACCGCAAGTGGGAAATAGAGCCAATCCCCCGGCTGGCAATCTTCGCAATACAATCAACGCCAACCGTGACGCTCGTTCCCAAATTGACGCCAGCAGGGCCAACCGCATTGCATCCGAGATCCGGCGCCGAGCTGATTTCGAACAACTCTATGGACCGATCCCGGCTGATCAAGAACAGCCTTCGCGCTGTGAGGCACGGTCCTTGGATGGGTCCTCCGAGTTCTCGGGGGTCGCTAGTATGGTCCTGGCAACCTGGAACTCACCACAATCTGGAAGCTGGGTGGGTTCGGGCGGGTTTCCAGATTGGATCTGGGCCTCGCGTTGCGGGAGCCGGTCGGAGTAGTCGGCGGCCGCGTTCTTCAGCCCATGGGGGAACGTGTTCCCCGAGCGGTCCAGGACTCGCTCAGACATGGCAATGCATTCAGCGAGCGTGTCGTTGATGCGGTTGAGTCCGTCGATGATCTCGTCGGGGTAAGGTACTCGGCGACGTGGAAGCAGATCTGGGATCCGCTCATGGACGCTGCGCTGCTCGATCTGCTGCATGAGCTGATCGGGCACGTCGGAAGGAGTTCCCGGGGTCGTTGAGGTTGAGTCCGCCGGCGTCAAGCCGGCGTTGGTGGAGCTGGAGTCACTGGAGTCGGCGAAGAAGCTGCATCCCGCGAGGTACTTGGGGCTGCCGCTCATGTTCGCCGGGAAGACGACGTCGGATCGATCTGCCATCAAGCCAACGGTGTTTTCGAATCGAAAAAGCTCAACAATCAGCCCCTACCTGGCGCGCCAACTGTCGGACCTTAGGACCGGCAATCCACCTGGGGGTACCCGAGTGGTTGATTTGTAGGAGGGGCGATTGATGAACTAGTGACTTGATGGTACACAGGAGGCACTGATTTAGACAGGTTCGGGCTACCCGGAGGTATAATACCCTACGTCCTGTGTCGGTGGCGTCGTTTGTATTGCTGGCTACTCGACCGAGCTTCAGGGAGCTTGGGCGAGCGTATGGTTTACAGGATGAGATGCGTTGTCTCGATGTTCGCGTGATCTATGAGGGTGCCCTAGGCCGCTTTATATAGGGTAGCGGGCTAGGGTTTACAAGTCGGTTTCCATCTAAACCTACTTGATTCCGACCAGGACTCTAGCCCAGGCCGGTTACAACTGGAATATCTCGGGATATCCGGATGAGCCGCCCGCCGCGTCTTCATCAACTTGTCCGTCAAGTCAGGGAGCCCGTATGGGCCGCCTAGGGGTCGGCCCATGGGCCTGTCAGAGGTGGGCCCTGGACGCCGTGATCTAGTCTGATAGTGGGCCCAGGGGTACCCATATCCCACAGTCCCTGTCAGCTGAGAGCTACGAAGAGGTTTACCGGCGGCTACGTGCAGTCAGGTGCATGTAAGTGGCTTGCCGGCAGGCAGGTGCAACGTTTGCTGAGAATCTATTCTATATCGTGCTTCTCATCAGATGCGGAATTGTCGGCGTCTATAACTCCCACGCGTCTTCACTCGTGAAGTGTCATTAACCCGTAGCAACGCACGGATACATTTGCTATATATATAGAGAGAGATAGAGATAGTTGCTTGGAGACTGGCTGATGAACCTTCAACCTTAGTTCCCACGCGGACTGGACTGGACCTGTTGATGGCGGCAAAACGTGGGCCTGGCAGCATTCTTATCCTCCACTTTGCTCAAACGAAAGATATGGCATGTGCTAATCGCCCGGCTTTTCACGACGACACATAAACGACATAGTGTTGAATATGTTTGGAGACCGATCGACCTCATAGCCTCCGTGGTCAGACACCACGTACCTAGAGGCTAGAGCTTGAGAACGACGTCTCGATGTTGTATGAGACGCGTTACCGAGGGTTAATTATTATTTTAGCGGCAGATAAAAATGCATAGCCCATATAGGCTACAGCACCCGCTGACGTAATATACCGGTCTCAGAACCGGGTACGAGTGTCCATCTTCTTGGCGCTCCATGACCAGGGCGGTGCTGACCACATTAGTGGTTGCCGCTATGTATAGCAGGAGGGGTTCGTCTTTCTTCGGTCCGGTAAGCACCGGCGGGGTGGTAAGGAATGCTTTCAAGTCGGCCAACGCTTGGTCGGCTTCTGGCGTCCACTCGAACTTGTCGGCCTTCTTCAAGAGCTTGAAGAAGGGGGCTCCCCGTTCACCTAGCTTGCTGATGAATCGGCTTAGAGCTGCCATCATCCCTGTCAGCTTCATTACTTCCTTCTTGTTCTTGGGAGGCGGCAGATTCTGGATTGCCGCGATCATTGTGGGGTTAGCCTCTATGCCTCGCTGGCTTACCAAGAACCCCAGGAGCTTGCCTGAGGGTACCCCAAAGATGCACTTGGTCGGGTTAAGCTTCCATCTGTAGCGGCGGAGGTTGTTGAACGTCTCTTGGAGGTCGGCGATCAGGGTGTCCGGGTCGTAGGTCTCGACCACGACGTCGTCGACGTAGGCTTCGGCGTTACGTCCGATCTGAGTTTCTAGGCAACCCTGGATTGCCTTCTGGTACGTCGCTCCGGCATTCTTGAGGCCGAAGGTCATCGTCTTGTAGCAATATACGTCATGGGGCGTGATGAACGCCGTTTTGTCTTGGTCGGCCGGGTTCAGGGCTATCTGGTGATAGCATGAATAGCAGTCGAGGAAGGAGAGTAGTAGGCGGGGAAGAGGGAAGGAGTCCTTAGGGCAGTGTTTGTTG
>OAMR01000623.1:671590-682796 GCA_900205405.1 Echinochloa crus-galli
CATCAGCATCAGGGGCGACGTCAAGACGTCGTACGAATGTAACGGAGAAGCTGTACGGCTCGCCGAGCTCTCGCGACAGCTCGGCAACAGCGCGCTCCTCGCAAGCGAGGCCACGACCAAACCACCCGCCGACTTCAAGATACCAGAACAAGATGCCACCATGACAGCGCTCGAGCTGGACTCGGAGACCAAGGCGATCTCTCTCTTCAGCGACGACCCCAGCAAGACGGCGCTGATAGGCCAAGGCCTATCTCCCAAATAGGAAAGCGCGCTCACCTCCTTCCTGCGGGACAACTGGGACATTTTTGCATGGAAACCCTCTGATATGCCAGGGGTCCCAAGGAAGAAGGCTGAGCACTCCTTGCACTTGGTGAAAACCGCTAAGCCGGTCAAACAGAAGCTTCGACGGTTCGCACAAGATCGCAAGGAGGCCATTAGGGTAGAATTAAATAAGCTCCTAGCAGCCGACTTCATCCGGGAGTGCATGCACCCCGAATGGCTCGCAAATCCTGTACTTGTGAAGAAAAAAACCGGTGAATGGAGAATGTGCCCTAAGGACTCCTCATGGGCTGAAGAACGCGGCCGCCGACTACTCCGACCGGCTCCCGCAACGCGAGGCCCAGATCCAATCTGGAAACCCGCCCGAACCCACCCAGCTTCCAGATTGTGGTGAGTTCCAGGTTGCCAGAACCATACTAGGGACCCCCGAGAACTCGGAGGACCCATCCAAGGACTGTGCTTCACGGCCAGACCGCGAGGTACTTGTCTCTAAAGACCAACCAACCAAAGACAGCGAGACCGCGTCAGCACGACAACGCCGCATCGACGCAAACACCCTCCGAGCTCAGCGCCGGCAGGCGGAAGATGCGGATCGGCAAGCTGACGGAGGTTCGCGGCACGAGGAACTGGATCCGCTGGACCCGCGCAATCTAGCGCGCGAGTTTGAAAGAGCTCAGGCCAACTTTCAAACACCGTCAGCAGCCATGGCGGCATGCATCGCCGAGCTGGACCACATGGAAGCCACTCCGGAGGCGGCTCGGCTTCGAGCCCGGCTGGCCGTCGCGCAGAACCTACACCAGAAGGACAGAGAGGCTAGGTCACGATCTAGCCGATCGCGCTCGAGCAGATCAAGTTCCCGCAGGACCGGGCACAGCAGATCTGAACGCGGACAGCGCCGCTATAGATCTCCAACCCTGCATGACATCCTGGAGGAGGTCGATCAGGAACGAACGGCGGACCACCAGCCTGACGAATCTGAGGGCAGGCACCCTCGGAACCGCCACCTCGATAGCGATAGGCGCCGACATCCTCGTCGTCACGACGGTGACCTCCGCGACAGGCTTCGCGGACGAGCTCGCGACGTAAGAAACGAGCTCGACAGAAGGCATCGCGAGCGCGACGCTGCTGAGATGGAACGCCGAGAGCGGTATGACCGGGACTACGGTCAACCCGAACGCCGAGCCAACTACTCCGAGTACTCCGATGTTGACGACCACCGCGCCCGTCGCGAGCTCAACGAGCGCGAATGATTTGATCGTCGCTACGGCTCCCCACAGGTGCCGGGCCGCCGTCACGACGGTGGCAATGACGACTTTGGAGACAATGACTTCGAGATTGAAGGCTTCCAAGCTTTCACCAAACGACTTCGCCAGGTCTCGTGGCCCGACACGTTCAAGCCAGCCATGGTCGAGAAGTTCGACGGGCGCTCCGACCCCAAGCTGTGGATTCAAACCTACATCACGGCGGTCAAGGCCGCACGCGGCAGCACCGACCAGGCGGCAGCCTACTTCCCGGTCATGCTGGGAAAGGCAGCACTCCTGTGGCTCTCAGGATTGCCACCCCAATCCATCGACAGCTGGGCGCAACTCTGCAAGGTGTTCTAGTTCATCACTTTGTCCTCAAAAACGCCGGAGCGACCTACCAGCACCTATACCCGGCCGGGTACTAGATTCGATCTGGATCTGGTACGACAAAGCAGGGGTGAAAGTCTCCGAGACTACACCAACCGCTTCTTCGACAACCGTAACAAGCTTACAAACGTCGAAGAGAGGGATGTCATGGACGCCTTCAGACGCGGACTATACGACAAGGACATATTCCGCAACCTCTTCAAGAAAGACCCAAAGACAGTTGGAGAGATGATGAAGGTGGTCGAGGAGGAAGCAAAGGCTGATGCCGCCGAGCTAGCCCAGTTCAGAACCAGAGATCGACGGGACAAGGACCACGACCGCCTCATAGCCGACCACAAGAAACCAGAACCAGCACGCAACAGACGCAGCAGGCCTGACGTCGCAACGGTTGCAGAAGGCGAAGGCCGCGTAGAGTCACGACTCCAACCCGACCAGCTCGCTCGTCTAGACGAGCCGTGCCCCCTCCACAAGGACGCGAAGCACTCGTTCAGAGATTGCTGGACCCTGAAGAAGGAACTCGGCGTCCCACCACCACCGAAGAAGCCGCGCTACAACAACAACCGCGACGACAGAAGGGACGGGGATCGCCGCAACGAGCGCCGCCCTGACCGCCGCGACGATCGTCGCCGCGACAATAGAGCGCCAGGAGGCGTCGACCGCCGTTCTGCCCCAGAAGCCGCTGCGGCAGATGGTCAGCAAGATAACTTCTAGCGAGCCGACCGCCAAGTCAACGTTATCGTGGGAGGCCCCGACGCGTTCCGCGACAAGAGGAAGCAAAAGCTCCACAGCCGCGAGATAAATCTCGTAGGCACCAAGGAACGGAGAAGCTGTACGGCTCGCTGAGCTCTCGCGACAACTCGGCAACAGCGCGCTCCTTGCAAGCGAGGCGAAGAACAACCCACCCGCTGACCTCAAGATACCAGAACAAGATGCCACCATGACAGCGCTCGAGCCGGACTCGGAGACCAAGGTGATCTCTCTCTTCAGCGATGACCCCGGCAAGACGGCGCTGATAGGCCAAGGCCTATCTCCCAAATAGGAAAGCGCGCTCACCTCCTTCCTGCGGGACAACTGGGACATTTTTGTAATGGAAACCCTCTGATATGCCAGGGGTCCCAAGGGAGAAGGCTGAGCACTCCTTGCATTTGGTGAAAACTGCTAAGCCGGTCAAACAGAAGCTTCGACGGTTCGCACAAGATCGCAAGGAGGCCATTAGGGTAGAATTAAATAAGCTCCTAGCAGCCGGCTTCGTTCGGGAGTGCATGCACCCCGAATGGCTCGCAAATCCTGTACTTGTGAAGAAAAAACCTGTGAATGGAGAATGTGCATTGATTATACC
This sequence comes from Echinochloa crus-galli, assembly GCA_900205405.1. NCBI lineage: Eukaryota > Viridiplantae > Streptophyta > Magnoliopsida > Poales > Poaceae > Echinochloa > Echinochloa crus-galli. The sequence goes on from OAMR01000623.1 coordinate 674,840, forward strand.
GATCTCAATAAACATTGCCCTAAGGACTCCTTCCCTCTTCCGCGCATCGACCAGGTCGTCGATTCTACGGCTGGTTGTCTCCTACTCTCTTTCCTAGATTGCTACTCTGGCTATCATCAGATAGCTCTGAACCCAGCCGATCAAGACAAGACGGCGTTTATCACGCCTCACGGCATATAATGCTACAAGACAATGACCTTCGGCCTTAAAAATGCCGGAGCGACCTTCCAGAAGGCAATCTAGGGCTGCCTGGACATCCAGATAGGAAGAAACGCCGAGGCCTACGTCGACGATGTCGTGGTCAAGACCTACGACCCAGACGCCCTGATCGCCGCCCTCCAAGAAACATTCAACAACCTTCGCCGCTATAGATGGAAGCTGAACCTGACCAAGTGCGTCTTCAGGGTACCTTCAAGCAAGCTCCTGGGGTTCCTAGTAAGCCAGCGAGGAATAGAAGCTAACCCAACCAAGATCAAGGCAATTCAGGACTTACCTCCTCCCAAAAACAAGAAAGAAGTGATGAAGCTGACAGGAATGATGGCAGCCCTAAGCCGGTTCATCAGCAAGCTAGGTGAATGTGGCGCCCCTTTCTTCAAGCTCTTGAGGAAAGCCGACAAGTTCGAGTGGACACCGGAAGCCGATCAAGCATTGGCCGACCTGAAAGCATTCCTCACCACCCCACCAGTCCTCGCCGGGCCGAAAAAGGACGAACCCCTCCTGCTATACATAGCAGCAACCACAAATGTGGTCAGCACAGCGTTGGTCGTCGAACGCCAAGAAGACGGACACTCTTATCCAGTGCAGAGGCCTGTATACTATGTCAGCGAAGTACTAGCCGAGTCTAAAATCCGGTACCAGCACCCCCAAAAGTTGCTTTACGCACTCCTCATCTGCTCCAGAAAGCTGCGCCATTACTTCCAGGCTCATCCCATTCATATGGTGTCCAACTTTCCGCTCGGCGAGATCCTTCGCAACCGCGACATCAACGGCCGAGTCGTCAAATGGGCAGTAGAACTCGGAAGCTTTGACATTACCTTCAGGTCGAGACAGTCCATAAAATCCCAAGTATTGGCAGACTTTTTAGCAGAATGGACGGAATTGCAAGCGCCAACTCCCGCCGAGCCACCAGAGCACCGGACATTGTACTTCGACGGTGCCCTCAACCTGGAAGGAGCCGGCGCTGGAGTATTACTCATATCACCAGAGGGCAAGCACCTCAATTACGTGCTGCAGATACCCTATCAGGCGACCAACAATGGTGCCGACTACGAAGCATTGATCCACGGATTAAAAATAGCCATCACCCTCGGCATCAAGCGTCTACTGTGTTTCGGAGACTCAAAAGTGGTGGTCGAGCAGGTCAACAAGAACTGAGAATGCTCCAAGGAAACAATGGACACCTACTGCGCAGAAGTCAGAAAGTTAGAAGCCCACTTTTACGGCTTAGAGTGCCGTCATGTCCCGCGGGAAGAAAATGTCGCCGCAGACGTCCTGTCCAAACTTGGATCCAAGCGCTCCCAGGTACCCGCCGGAATATTTGTACAAGACCTGCGGAAGCCGTCAATCAATTTAACAAGCGAAAGCGAACCTACCGCCTCTGCCGACCAGGTTGTCGCAGCAGCCTCAACTGTTCCAGAAACAGAAGTTGAAGAAGATTGGCGAGAGCCACTCATCGCGTTCATTAAAAATGACCGCATAACCATAGAAGACAAAATTGAGAAGGATAAGGTCACCCTCGAGCAACTCAGCCGGCGAAGCGCCAATTATGTGGTGATTGGGACCGAGCTTTACAGAAAGTCGGCATCCTCAGGAGTACTCATGAAGTGCATCCTACGCAGCGAGGGCCTGGCGTTACTGCATGAAGTTCACTCTGGCACATGTAGCAATCACGCGGCCGCAAGAACACTGGTGGCAAGGTTTACAGATCGGGTTCTTTTGGCCCACTGCGGTTTCCGACGCAAAAGAGCTCGTCCAGCGTTGCGCTGGGTGTCAGTTCTTCCAAAAGCAAAAGCACCTGCCGGCTCAGGCGCTACGCACCATCCCACCATCTTGGCCCTTCGCAGTATGGGGGCTCGACAACATAGGACTATTCAAGCCAGCTCAGGGTGGAGTTAAGCACTTGCTCATCGCGGTGGACAAGTTCACCAAGTGGATTGAGTACAAGGCTGTGACCGACACCAAATCGGGCACAACAGCAGCCTTCATTGAAGAGATAACGCATCGGTTCGGTATCCCAAATCGCATCATCACCGACCTCGGCTCGCAGTTCACAGGGCATGAGTTCTGGGATTTCTGCCAAGATAATAAGATCGACGTGTACTACTCATTGTCAGCACACCCGCGGTGCAACGGCCAGGTCGAGCGGGCGAACGGCATGGTCCTGGATGCCCTCAAGAAGGAAATCTACGACGCTTTAAACCCACGCGCAGGCCGCTGGGCTAAAGAAGTACCACACGTGGTATGGGGCCTCCGTACTCAGCGGAGCCGCGCAACCGGCTACTCGCCGTTTTTCATGGTCTACGGATCAGAAGCTGTGCTGCCAGCCGACCTCGCCTTCTCTACACCACGCATCAAGAATTACGAAGAAGGAGAAGCTAAGTCAAGTCGACAGGTCGACATCGATTCACTAGAGGAGCACAGGCTCTGCGCCTTAACCCGGCACGCGCGCCACGAGCAGCAGATACGCTGGTATCACGACAGAAATGTCAAAGAACGATCCCTGAACATAGGCGACCTTGCCTTACGCCGAGTCATGAGCTCGGCAGGGCAGCACAAGTTGTCTGCACCATGGGAAGGACCGTTCATCGTCAAGGAAGTCGTCTCTCCAGGAACCTATCGCCTAGAATGGGCGGATGGCAACCCAGTTCCCAATGTTTGGAACATCCAGCATCTCACTAAGTTCTATCCTTAGACCAAACTACAGCTATGTATCTTTACCCTGTCGTTTTGATTATTTAACAAAGTTTCATTTATTCCAATTTTGTGTCTGACAACAAAACGAGCTCACAATCACTCTTCCAACGACGGCCACGTGCTCGTCCTCCAGTTAAGTTACTCACGAAGTAACCAAAACTAACACGGCAAGTCCGATTCACTATATCCAATATCTAAACACGCGCGAAAGTACTCGGCCGGGACCCTGCCTACGACTAAGAGTGTTGCAGATGTGTATAAGAGACAGCTTCAAGATCGAGGCTGGGGTGGTACGAACGAACAAGCGCCAGCGTATACCTCACAGCATATCTGGCGGTCTCCGCGACCACTCCTCTGGTGTACTCCGGCAAATGTTGCAGCCGTTCCGCGATCGGCACCGCAAGACGGTCATCAGGAGCCTGGATCTGGTCACATGCTGACACGGCCGCCTGCGCCAAAGCGTCGTACCGACTAGCAGCCTCTGCATATATGCGCGGGTTGCTCAGTACAACAAAGGTATCATGAATACCATCAAGACAAAAGAATCCGGTAGTAACCCTCACCGGTCATAGCGACGTTGTGGGCACCCACGGCCCGGGCGTGAGCGCTGGCGAGGTCCTGTATCTCCTTTTCGGCCGCTGCAACCTTCTCCTCCAAGGTTTTCTTTTCGCGGGCATGACCTGCGCAGCAAAGCCAACCATAACCAAGTGTTATGGCTTCATGCTCGGTACACGTGGGAAACTCAAGACGACGACGCACAGGCCTCTGCTCACTTTCTATGGCGCGTTTCAGCCCGGCATCCCTCTCCCGCAGCGTGGCCGCGGCATCCTTGAACTTCTGGTCCACTGTGGCAAGCCGACCCTGGATTCGCTCCATCTCTTTGGCATGACCTGAGAACTCGCAATAAAGAAAGATAAATAATATAGCTGGCACCATTTAGTGCTCGGAAGACAGGTATTTACCTACATTAGCTGCCTCTAGCTGAGCGACGAGTTCTTGGTTGAGTTGTGCCAGGCCCTCTGCATCCGTGTCCCTCTGGATCGCAACACCTCGAGCCTCATTGGCAATAGTCCGGACCCGGGTTCTGAGCTCCTCCAACTCCAAATGCTCATCTTCGATCCTCGGCCACACGCATCAAACGCGTGCTCTCCACAGTCCCGGACATCAGCACCTGCGCCAATCAGGGTTCAAAACAGAAGCTACGAGATATCTCCTCCCAAGGTCTGATTAACTCACCTCCATGTCCTCCAGCATCGAGCTCGATGAAGTACGTATCCGCTCGAGCGCCGCCCTATTTGCATTTGCAATGCGCTCGAAGCGCTCCTGACGGCTCAGCTCCTCTTCTTCTTCCACCTCGGCATGCTGACCCGGAAGCGCGTCGTCTTCGAGCTCTGGCATGGCCGGCTCCTCCTCGTCGGCCTGAGCCTCCGGCCTGGCTTCTGCCTCTACGATCACCAAGGCCCCTGGGCCCAACCCAGCAGTGGCGCCCCTCGATGATGACTCGGGAAGCTCCGCCATTGGAGCACTCTGCTCCGTAGCGGGCGCACCTTGGGACAAGGAATCCCCCAAATCACCGCCACTGTCAGACTGAGTGCGCGAGGTGTCTGACAACACGGTCGACCTCCTGAAAAGCGTCATCAACACAAACGAAAGCAACGTCAAAGATTTGAGTCAGCAAGAAAGTGATGCCCGAGCAGAACCAACTTAACCGATCTAGGCTCTAACCTGTTACTCCTGCTCGGTCGTTTGAATATCAAGCCAGCCGGACGAGGAGGCCGACCGTCCCCCGGTGAGCGCACAGGTGTAGAAGACTGCACCGGCGCGGTCTCCACAACGGCGTCCGGACCCTGATCTTCATCATCAACATCCAGGGAGGCCTCCACACTCCCTCCAGCAGGCGAAGCACGGTCCGACCTAAGCCTCTTGACGCGCAGCACACCGGACGATTCCGCCTGCGCCTGCGCCGACCTCTTCCGCGACTCGGCCGCTGCAGTCTGCACTTGAGAGGAGAGTCTCCGCGTCCCAGCCCGGGTCCGACCGGCGGCGACTGCGGATTCCACAGGAGCCGCCTCGGCTGAGCTCGGGGGAGAGCCTAGCTCCTTAGAAACCCAGTCCTCGAGGTCTTTCATGATAGGCAGCTGGTCATTTCTCGCTTCCTCCGGCCGCATCACCTTCTGTCTCGGCGCTGCACCCGCCCCAGGCAGCGGTGCCGGGCAGAAGAAACGGTTGGTCACCTCCTAGCACGAAGAGTAAAGCCAAAAATTCAGCTAACAGGCGATGGAAACGACAAAAGAAACCAAAACAAGGAACAAGTACTCAGCATGGAAACCTTACCGCAGGAGGAGGGTTCTTGAGCGCAAAAGGACGCGGCGCATTGAGATTGTTCACCTCGCCCTTCACGTGCCCGATCGTCTGAATCCTGTAAGCGTGCCAGGAGACGTCTCCCGAGCTGGGTCCAGGCGACCCGAGAACTCGAACGCCGGGTGGACTCGGTCCTTGATCGGCTGAATCGTCCGGGCCACGAACGACACAGTGACGGCCATGGCGGTCAATCCCCTCTGCTTTACGCCGGCAATCATCGTCATAAGCTCGGGGATGTCATTGCATTCACCCCCGACCGGAAGAGCGCGCCAGGACTCCTGCTCCTTCGGCGCCTTGCCAGTCCTACTCGGCAGCAGAGGTGGCTGGTCCACCATGTAGAACCAGTCGCGGCGCCATTCCTTATGGCAGTCAAGCAACTGCAAATCGAAGTAATCCTTCTGCCTACCCATGCGCAGCGCAATGCCAGCCCCGCCGGTAATCCGAGTAGGACCATCTCCCCTGGCCCCAGACCCGATGCGCTTGACGCGGTACAAATACCGCCAGAGATGAAAATGGGGGGCAATTCCAAGAAAAGCCTCACAGAAGTAGATGAAGAACGAAGTATCAAAAATCCCATTGGGATTAAGATGGGAGAGCTCTAGACCATAGTAATGCTCGGAAAACGCACTTGGCAAGCGGCGGGCTGAGAGAGAGCAGGGCGAGGAAGACGAAGGGTGCGGCGCAACGGGGGATGACGACGGCAGCGTCCTTGGTCGCGCATTTATAGCAAGGCGTCACCTTAACCTAACGGCTCCGAAACTAACGGACGAAATCCGCGGGATTGGCGATGCGGTATCCGCCGGATCCGAAATTGACGGAGTGGATATGCTTCCATTTCAAACGACTCGGCGCGTTCCAAGAGGACCAAGCCAAGTACCTGTCTCTTATACACATCTTTGTTGTATCTGCAGCCATGCTACCTTCATCCGTCGCTCCATCTCTGACTCCATTTCTTCGGACTACGACTCGGCGCGTTCCAAGAGAACCAGGCCAAGTCCCTCGCAAGCTCGGGGGCTGGGCGCCGTACACCGACTCGGCGCGTTCCAAGAGAACCAAGCCAAGTCCCTCGCATGCTCGGGGGCTGGGCGCCGGACTACGACTCGGCGCGTTCCAAGAGGACCAAGCCATGTCTCTCGCATGCTCGGGGGCTGGGCGCCGGACTACAACTCGGCGCGTTCCAAAAGAACCAAGCCAAGCTCCTCGCAGGCTCGGGGGCTGGGCGCCGGACAGGCTCTAATATATCTACACGACAGATGATGATCCACCTAGGATTCTAGAAGGAGTGAAATTGATAAAAGTTACCAATTACATTCATCCTACGTAAAAATTTCAGCATATGTCCAATTATTTTTAACCAAGCTTGCAAAATTATTTTGCTCTCTCTCAAATATGAGCCCCCTACTATTAGGCTCTTAGACCATTTCAGTTAGGTGGTCAGCACACAGTCACTGGAAGCAGTGTCCACAGCTTTCTCGACGATTTTCTTGTGGCATCACACCAACTGAAGGACCTCGTGGCTGCATTGCTGGAGAGGAGTAAGGACTCGGCATCAGCACCCCTGAGCCCAGGCTCAGGTCGCGCTCGCTCGTCCTTGATGGGCCCGTAAAATCAGCCATCAGTTCGGCGTCATTCGCTGGTCTCCCGACGAAGAGAAGACTTACCGTAGCCTCCTCATCAGGTCCCACGATCGACTGCTTTCATGACGGCTTGTGGGCTCGCGAATTGCATCGCGAGTTTGGAAGGCGACGCCTAGAGACCATCTTAGAACTCAGGACCATGGCTGCAGATTGGGCAGATCAAGACGATCGTGAACACGAACGGTTCGACAAACGCAAGGACAACAACTCCAATAACAATGGTGGCAATAACCAAAACAAAGGCAGCCCCGATCGCCGCAACAACAACAACAGACACGATTTCAACCGCAACAAGCGCAAGCCAGACAACACAGTCGCGGCAGTTGAGCGTTCTACGCGGAAGAAATCTGGTCTCCAAAACACTGCGACGGTGAACAAGCGCTGGTGCGTCTATTTATAGGCGGCCGGGGGTCATAGCTCTGGTGGCCCATGGACCACTAACGCCCGTCTACGGATACGCATGCGTTTCGCCTGTTGCCCGGGCAGGTGGCCATCAATGCCCTTGACTGAGCATGCTCGTCAGCGGGATTCCCGCATTGCCAGTAACGACAGCTTTTGACCGGGCCGGCTCGGTCCATCCTTATCAACACACTGTTGAGTCACGGGTGTTAGTAAATTTGGCCCCGTCCTTGGTGGCAGCATGCTCTCACCCATCCGGAACTTAGCCAATTTGACTGAGTAAGCCCCACAACTCGGAAAGCTCCCTTGGTGGTAGCACGCCTTCACCAATCCCTGGGCAACATGTTGTCTAGATAATTTTTTGAGCCTTGGCTCGCTTACACTAACCAACCCAACGCTCGGGGGGCTACTGTACGTACAGTGCTCCTAATCGTCGCCCTGTACTCGGCCCTCATGAGGACCGATCGACTACCTCGAAGGACTCGGCGTCGATGTTGTGTTCTCTTTTTTGAGCACCGCCCACCCTTGTGCCGACTACAAGTTGAAGCACCTTCAGCCGACCTCATTGGCCTTGGCACTTCGTCAAGCAGTTCGTCACGCGCCTGAACGTTGCTCGGGGGCTTGTGGGATATGGGTACCCCTGGGCC